>CAWUHX010000197.1:0-460172 GCA_963922205.1 Romanomermis culicivorax
ACACACTCTATCAGATTAAGCAGTGGTATCAACGCAGAGTACTAATAAAATTTTTTCTGTCAAGTTGCACAGAGCAACTTGAAGCCAGGCTGCCCTTTTAATTAGATTATAGGGTTTCCTGTCCGGCGATGCATTATTAAGCGTTATAAAATGGAAAATAGTGAAACGGCGCTTCGCGCCGGATTTTAATTCATTCATAATTTTTCTTTTTTATTCTAGTTAGCGGTTAGAAAATCTCAGCTAATGCTTATAGCTTTTAATTATCGACATATTATGGATAAATGTTTGATCCTGTGTTTTTTCACGTATTTGACGAAAAGCAGGATTTTTCTCGGTTATTTTCCCTAAAATGTGATTTTAAAAAAATTTTTGACATATGTGATTAAAACATTTTGAGTACAGGTAGAAATTCTTGCTGATTGACATATGTGATTAAAACAAAATATAACGGACTTTGATCCGAAATAGGACCCGAAATTACCTGACTATTTTGCTGGGCCCGTACCCGATGTTCGCAGGATTTTAGACCCGGACCCAATATTCTTAAAATTATAGACCCGGGCCCGATATTTTCAAAATATGCTACCCGATACATATCTAGCTCTGAGAACGATGTGATAAAACGTCGAAAAAGTTATGCCTAAATTCTATTCTATGAGATTTATTAAAATGAGCATATTTGATATAAAACTGTAAGTGAAAGAAAAATACAGAAGAAGGAAAGTATACACAGTTGTCCAGAATGCGTATGATAGTAATCACGAGCAAAATCCTTCCAAAAGTACATCTAACGGCTTCTGTGAGAAACCAACGATAATCAAACTAAGGCTCCGAACAGAAATGCACGGCAAGAATTTTCCAATGGTAGAGGGTGGGCGAGCAAAAGAAACGAAAAAAAGTATTGCAAGCTTGTTTTTCATACAGAATATGCACAAAAATCATCAAAAAAAGCTGTCTTTGAAAAAGTTCAATGGGCGTTTGACTTTTTTTGGCCAGGAGGTGTGGCCAGGATCTCAGGTAAGGAGGTTTACCCCCTACCCTACCCCTATGTGTGTGTGTGTGGCTCCGAAAAAATCAACTCTAAATTGGCCATTTTCCAAGATTACTGGGAATGAGAAAAATTGTCAATGCTGACTGGAAATTTTCGAGCCGGAAACATTGAAAATGCGGAGCCAGTTGCCAACTCCATGAATACTAATAGGCTACATCACTGTTTTTTCCACAGATGGTACTTTTTGTGGAAAAAACTGGGATGTGGAAGAAATTTGGGGTTTTCATATAGAAAAGATGCATTTTGGTGCATTTTAGACGGTCCAAATCTCAATTTTCTGACTCTTCGCGCCGGTTATAACTTCAATAAGCATTATTATTCATTACTAAGCTCAGGCGGAGCGTTTTTGCACGTCTATCTTCACTCACCACTCAATCCTTAATAGTTTTCATCATCCTAAACCTATTATCGCATGTTTTAATTAGTGACCTTATTTTATTTTGATATTTCATGAATATCCGCATTTTTCCTTGATAAAATTTTTGCGAAAGATCAACACGCCAAATTTCTAAACTTTTGAAGCGATTGTTCGTTTCTCAAGATAAAATGAATTCGAAAGCTTCATGAAAGTAATTTTCGAAAATTTCTACTCTTCTTACTCATATTTTTTCGGCCAAATTCATGAAAGTTCATAATTTACTACTGTTATAAATTACTGGTTTTAAATCAATTATAATAAATTACTGGTTTTAAAATTTTTAAATGATAAAATTCTAGAACTTACGATTTTTGAACACAAAATTCAAATCTAAGTTTCGAGATATATGTTCGAAAAATTGATTATCAGAATGTTTTATAATGCTCAAAAACACTTGAATAAAGCGTCTATGAGCATTTTTAAGCGAAAAAAACGAGTTGAGAAAAATGGATAAATTTTTTTTTAAATTTAAATGTAGATATTGGACAAATTTTTCTTTATGAGTATGACTAGGATGGAGTGAGTAATTATACAGTAGGTTCGGTTCAGTGTCATTGCTAATCATATACGCACAGTCCTACAATTTCAGTGTCAAAAAACGCTCTGTTTCATAAGTTTAGTCTCAAAAAATTCATAACCACTTGGTACATAGCTACCTAATTTAAACTCGATAATGTTGAATGTCGCTACCGCTACACATATCAAGCGTGTAAAAATTTTGTGACTTTTCCCTAAAGTCCGGTCCGAATAACCGGGCCCTGATCTCAGCCAGGCCGAACCCTACCCATAACGGTCGAAAATAGGGGTTTTCTACGTTGTCAGATTTATGTAACTTCTGTTGAGTTGAATCTATCTCTGGCACATCAGGCTGAGGAACTGAAGAACGCTTATTAATTTGAAGTCACAGATAAAGTTCTCTAAAATTTACATTTGAGTTTTTGCAGTCTACGACAGCTGGAGGAAAATCGCCCGGTAGGACAACAGCACCTCGCGGTACTTCTGGAACTTTGCGTCAAAGGTAAGTAGACTAAGGTAATGGTACAAACGAGGTTCAGACAACTGATGCTTCCTTACCGGTGTTGGGCAATGTCATCCTGCTTGTTAAAAAATCAAATTTTCATTGCTTTCCCGATTTTCAAATTATGGTTGCCTGTTTTCAGCTCCAAATTGATATAATTTTTGCTGCTTTGTTCGAATTTACGGAAAATGATTGATGTCTAGCTGATTATTCCGTTATCTAGCCGGTTGACGGCACCTTCTAGCTGGTTGGAAACATTTGCACATTGCCCAAGTCTGTTCTTTACTAATGAATCGAGTGCTCAATGAGTTAGCAACCTTCATATTTCACTATGTCGTACGAAACTCAGTTCATAAAAATTTGTCAATATAAAACATTTTCAGCTGCACAGTGAAATATTGTCAAAACGTCGCAAGATTATCATGACCTTTTTGGTTTCTGTTCAACTTTGATGTATTCTTGGATTCTTAACCCATTCACTATGTTGACTTTAAATCTTAGGAAAACTGGCGGCACATCGTCGGGAGGCACTCGAACTCGCGCCGCTGCTTCCAGTGGCGGTGGTGGAATGTGGCGATTTTATACTGACGATTCGCCCGGCATTAAAATGTAAGAAAATTTTCATTGTGAGAGATTCTCATAGGAAGAAGAATTTGATTTTTTGTTTTTCACGCCGTTATCGTGTCACAAAAGTCGATATTCTGATAATACTCCCTTATTCATAAGTCCAGCTACAGTGCAATGAATCGTTTATTCGCCTCCTTTGCAATCTTTGTAAAAAATGTCGTTGCTCTCTAACCGCATCATTCAAATTTTACGAAATAATTTCGGTACATTACTTCTTCGTGCCTAAAAAAATCATTTTTCGTTATTTGCGTTTGTTGTATTTTCTGCTAAAAGAATTCTTTCTTTCCTAGCGGTCCGGTTCCCGTTTTAATTATGAGTCTAGTATTTATTGCGTCGGTTTTCATGCTGCACATTTGGGGAAAATATACTCGACATCGTTGATTTTTTGCCGCGCAAACATCACGTCACTTGGTTTCCAGATTATTGACGGTTTATCGAAAAAATGAGTTAAAATTTGTTGAATAAATTCACAGATATGAATATTATTGTCATTTATGTTTGTTTTATTTAAAAAATATTTAATAAAATTCCTCTGAGGCACTTTAAACCTGAAGAGCTGCAAATCATTGTAGAGCGAGAACATCAATTTGATTGGTCGAAAAAGAATTTCGACCAATCCAGTTCCAGTGAACTAAGGTCCATCCAAACTTGTAACATCGTAAAATGGCCTGCAGTTGGTTTCATTAGACGCTTTTTGGAACTCATTAAGTTGGCTTACTAAGTTTCTGTTTTAAACGCAGGCTCTCCGTGCCCACTTGAACAGGCTTTCTCTGAGTCTATCTTCGGTACGGGTAAGTTCTTCTCATTTTTAGTATGAGAATGTCGAAAATGAAACATACGGGCTTGTAACGCCTGATTTTCGAATTTTAAACTTCTTAGAAACGTGGGCGATGAACTCAAAATTGACAAAAAAAATTTCATTGAAATCTCTAGAAGAATGACAATGTAATGTTAGGCGGGATGAAGTGGGGGAAGTAGTGATGCCTCAAGAGTGAGGGCGAAAGGGTGCTACGGAAGTCGCAGGCATTGGGATATTGTAGGTAGGAAGCGCTACTTATTACCTCACGTCGCATAGAGTGACTGCCCGTGGATGATGAGAGAAACGTCAGCAATCTTAGCCCAGAAAGGGCCTTGTGGAGAGCTGGAACCTTAGTCCTAATGGGGAGTTCCCGGAGGGAGAAACCCAATTGAAGACTGAATGGTAAATCCACAAGGGAGTAGGAGAGAGAGTTGGGGCCGAATCCCAGTGATGTAGCTTATGGAGAAGACTTACCAAAATATTCATATTAAGACATGATTTCTGAGTTATGATAAGTTGAACATTAATCATACCTCAAAACCCGATATTTTGGGTACTTTCGTGGGCTGAGTTCCATGGTACCATTCGTGTTGCTTGTAAACGGAAATTCGCGACGCTACAGTATACCAAAGTTTGAAAATTGATGATTTTTTGGCATTTTTCAGTGGTCTTGCTAGCTAAGCGATATTTCAAAATCGGATTGATCTTATTTGGTGAATGAATATTCATTTTACAGAGGAGAGTATAAGCTCTCTTCTGATGTAATATTTACAGCAAACAATTGCATATTACATTTTTTCATAAAGTTTGATGTGTCAAAAATGAGCCGTCAAAATTGGAAAAATTTTGTTCATGGTCACTCCCGAGCACCTTCCAATCCGAAGCCGCAGAATTTTATCTTCTTATATTGTAGCTCATCCATTATTACTGCATTGGTTAAATTTTCATCAAAATTTTTGTACCGTTTTGGAAGCTGCACTGCTCTGAAGAAGGAATACTTATGAAAATTTCATAGAAATCATTCTATGTGCCAAGTGGCCCTTGTCTACCCCTTGTGATATATTCATTACGTATACTGTAGAATTATCAAATAACTAACAGACAATAGTTTGATGTATTAATTGTTTCACAAGCAAACATTTTACACTCAGCAAGAGTTTGAACTGTCAAAAATTTGAAGCAAAAATAAAGAAAACTCCTGCTTAGAGGCACTCCCGAGCACGTTCACCTACGATTCTGCAGAATTTTATCTTTTTATTCTTTAGTTCATACATTCTTACAGTAGCTGCAAAAGTAACATCTCTACATCATGTGCCGTTTTGGCACCTGTAGACATTTGCATACACTGCACTGTCATTAAATGCGTTTTTGAATCTGGATAAATGTCCCATCAATTAAGTTTTGGGAAAACAGGATGCCTCCTAACCCAATGAGAAAAAATGTGACTTGAAGTCCTGGTAAATTTTCATTGATCTAGGTTTGATGGTTCCTAAACGAATTGCTTCAAATGAAAAATCGAAAAGTTCGAAAACTTTCAAAATTTCAAAAAATGAGCGATTGTTTCAAATCCATTTACAGAAAAACGGCAAGAGTTATTCAGATACTCTTTGCTTTGTTGGAAGGGCACTGCAATCTACTATGCTTTGCTCTATTTTTGTTTGGTCAACATCACGTGGTGTGAAACATGATGTCTTCAACTATAGAGCACTTTCGCACAGCTTATAACATAGGTCATAGTCAGATAGCCGACATTTCTTTCGTAACATTAAACTCTCGGCTTCAATTTTTTTCCGGTCAAATTACTGAAAAGGGAAATTTTCGATGTATCACTTCTGAGGCATCCTGTTGCGCAACCATTGTAAATTGATCGATGAAATTTTTCGAGTGATTCGACTCACATCTTTTATTTTTGCTCGTCTAATCTGAACGTTTTGAATTTTTCCTGCATCTCCTTGATGGCATATTTAGTGGAGTCAATCAGCATTTTTGTATCAGCTTTCAGAATGTGCAGACACATCAGCTCTTGAATAATTTTTATAATGAAACCTATTTACAAGGATATTACTTCGGACAAAGACGACATACCTATGGAAATTTTAGAAGATATTACTTCCGAGGAAGACGATGAAACGATTGTAGATGAGGATTCAGAGAATACTACCTCTGAGGAAGAAGAAACACTTGATAGTAATAATAATAATAATATTTTGGACGAAAGAGAAGAAGGAACTATTTTAGATTATGATGATGAAGATGATCAATACAAAAGTTATACAACTCACAGTTCGGATGAAGAAGAAAATTATGAATCAGTTCAAATCGGTGGTGGGGGTAGTGGAGGTGTAACAAACTCATCTTTTGTTGCGGATGATTTTTTCGAATTAGGTCGACCCAGTACTGTAAATATTAGGTGTTTTAATACCAAAGGTTGGGAGTACTCTTTAAACTTTTGTAATACTGAATGTATGGATGATTTAAATGCTCAACTCGCGCCAACGTTTCAACATATAGTGGAGTGAATTTCTGAGAATGTCCATGATAATGTGCTCATGGGGTTTTCCTTTGACCATCCAGAGAGGACAAAAGGTCACATTTTGATACCTTTTAGACCGAAACATGCTTTAACTGGAGATTTGATTGTAAACACTCTTAATGCTATTCTTATATCAAATGAACAAATACAAATTGATAGACCTTCAAGCTACAATTCATACGATTGTAGTGACACCACCTGTGGGTAGAGGTAAGCTAAATAAAATTACTTATGGCCTTACTTATTTATATACTTACCTAATCAGTTGTGTTTTAACATATTTTAAAAACCTTTTATTTTTATTTATTTATTTTCTTTTTAATTTAAGGTATTCACAATGCTCATCAATATTTAAAACATAATGATTTCCTGAAAGATAAACACTGTATTATTCAAATCAACAACACTGATGATGATTTATGTTTTGATACAGCTCTAGTTGTTGCTAGAGCTTACGTTCATAAAAAAGATAGGAATGCTGTGCACAAATGGGAAAATATTGGAAAGTCTGATCAGAAAAAGAATCTACTGCAAACAAAGGTTGCTAAAGTACTGATGACCCTGGTAGGATTAGCTAATCATCAAGGGTCTTGCGGTTTTCATCGATGGGAAAAACTGCAAGCTGTTCTATTACCCGATTACCAAATCAAAATTTTTAGCAAAGAATGGTTTAAAGATTTAATATTTAGAGGTTAGAGTTTTTATTTTTCTGTTATTGTGTATGCATTTATAGTTTCAAGGACCTGAAGCAACGCATATTTTGAATATTTGTCACCATGATAACCATTACTCGGTCATTACAAAGAAGCCTGGGTTTTTTGACCATGGTTACTTTTGTCCTTATTGCAATCTAGCCTACAATAACAAAGAGGAACACAGATGCTGAAACTTCTGCCCTCTGTGTTACAATACACCTCCATGTAATCAATTTAATGCTCAAAAATGCAGAGATTGTCTGCGATATTTTAAAAACGAGGATTGTTTTGCTCGAGACAAGTTTTTTTTTTACTCAAAAAGGACACTCAAAATGCCAAAAAACGGGGACATCTATATGTGATCATTTTAAAGTGTGTGAACAATCTGATACATTGGTTCAACAAGCTCATTATAAGGCCCATCATTGTGGTTATTTTGAATGCAAAACATGCAAAAAGAGTGTACCAAAAAAGGTATTAAATACAGTATAATTATCATTTTTTATTTTATTTAAAATTTTTAAATTTCAGGACATTATGTTTCATGCAACCTGTTGGTAGCGAACCAAGTGAAGAGGAAGATGTATTTGAAACAAATGATGATGATGAAGGTGTTAACAATGGCAATGCGTGCCAAATTGATGATGAAACAGGAATTACTGATAAGTGTCCCATTAATCAAAAATTTGTTTTTTATGATTTTGAGACTACACAGGAAAAAATTCTACGACAAATGGAATTAGGAGATGTATTTGAACATGATCCAAATTTATGCATTGTCCATATTATGTGTGATCAGTGTCGTCAAAGCAAAGGAAATTTTTGTTGCAATACGTGTGGTCAACGCGGGCGTGTATTCAAAGGCTCTACATGTCTAAATGATTTCTGCAAATACCTTTTTGGAAAAGGCATGAAAACATTACAGCAATAGCACTCTCGAGGATTTGATGGACAATTTACAACGCAGTTTTTGTATTGTAATGGTCATCATGAACTACATATCATTAATAAGGGTGAATCAGTAAATTGTTTGATAGTTTTTTCATTTTCACCCATTTATTTTGTTTTTCAGGTTTAGAATTGATGTGTATCAAAGTAGGATCAATAAAAATTATTGATTCCCTGAACTTTCTACCGATGCCTTTAGGGGCTCTACCAAAAACATTTGGAATAAGTAAAATATTTAAAGGATATTTCCTGCATTTCTTTAATAGAAAGGAAAATTATGGATATATCGGACTGTATCCTTCACCGGACATGTACGGATACAATGCTATGAAGCCTGCAGCTTGTGCCACATTTCTGGATTGGTATAATGGAAAGCTTGAAGCAGTAAGTTTGCAAAAAGTATAGTTTTTGCATTTAGATGTGTGTCATTGTTTAGGGGTATCAATTTAGTTTTGATAACGAGTTACTTGATTACTGTCGTAGCCATGTGCAAGTTTTAGGACAATGTTGCATGAAATTTCGGGATATTTTTATGGAAGAAACAGATGTTGATCCTTTTGAAAAATGGATAACTATCACTAGTGCGTGCAACTTGGTTTCCCGACGTTTATTTTTGAAACCAAATAGTATTGGAGTAATACCATACAAAGGTTATTGTAAAGAAGAAAGACAGTCTGTTATAGCCTTAAAATGATTGAAATGGTTATCCTATAAAAATGAAAAACTGTATATTCAACATAAACTCAATGGTGGTGAACTTCAAATTGGAAAATACAAGGTTGATGGTTTATCAGGTAATTTTGTCTAACATTTTGAAATTTTAATATCTATATATCTGTTTGTTCATTAAATGAACAACCATTTGTGAATTTTACGGTTGTTATTGGCATGGTTGCTCAAAATGTATGAAAAATAGACATCAGTTAACAGCCGATAATAATACAAAAGCAGCCGATGCATATGAACCCACTTTTAATCGGGCTATAGAGTGTCAATCAGTCAGTTATAACGTGGTTACAATGTGGGAATGCGAGCTCTTACAACAACTTCATTCAAATCATGAAATGGAAACATTTTTTGATACAGTTGAAATACCTGAACCTATAAATCCTCGTGAAGGTAAAATCTTAAAATGTTCTTTTCCATTTTGTCAAAAGTTTTCTTGTTTTTAGCTTCCTTTGGTGGTCGCACTAATGCTGTAAAACTGTATCACAAAATGAAGTACAATGAAGATCGAACACCTGCAGGAAAGATCAATTATGTGGATGTGTGCAGTTTATACCCATTTGTCAACAAATATGGGAAATACCCTACAGGTCATCCAAAAATCTTTACCAAAGGTTTTGAAGAGGTCAGCTCACCTTCCCAACCTTATGAGGGATTAATCAATTGTACGGTTTTACCACCTCACAAACTCTTACATCCTGTTCTACCATATCAACATGGTGGTAAATTATTGTTTCCTTTATGCAAAACTTGTACCCATGATTCACAAAAGACCACATGCAAGCATAATGACCAAGACAGAGCATTAGATGGTACATGTGTTACGATAGAATTATACAAAGCCCTAGAGAAGGGATATAAGATATATTGTTACTGTAATGGTTATTTTTTCCTATGTATATTATTTTTGTTCCAGATCCTCAAGATTTTTGAGGTTTGGCATTATGATAATATTGAGCAATATCATCCAACCAGAAACCCCACTGGTGGTTTATTCACTCAATATGTCAATAACTTTATGAAAATGAAACTAGTAAGTTTTATATTATTATGTAAATGTGACAGAATTTGATTGTAATTTTTATAGGAGAGTGAAGGTTACCCTGCTAAAGCTCAGACAACTGAGCAAAAATGTGAATATGAGATGGAGGTCTACAATCGTGAGAATATTTCATTGGATCCTTCGAAAATTTTAAAAAATCGTGGAAAGAGGGCTTTGGCCAAATTAATGCTAAATTCTTTCTGGGGAAAGGTAACTTTGCATAGTTTTTGTATTTTATTTAATTATTTTTATGTTTTTAGTTTGGTCAATGAAACAATATGGATAAGACTGTTATCCACAATGCACCCAAAGAATATTTTGAACTTGTGATGAATGTGGCCAACATTATTAAGAATGTTAGACTAATCAATGAACAATTGGTGTCAACAACATATTGTCAACATGATGATTTTGCGGAAGTCATGAGGAATACTAACGCTGTTATTGCAGCTTATACAACGGCTCAAGCTCGACTAAAATTATATTCTTACATTGAGTGATTAAAAAGTCGAGTATTGTATTTTGACACGGACAGTATTATTTACCTGTCAACAGTTGACAAACAACAATATCAGGTACCTACTGGTTGGTGCTTCGGTGAAATGACTGACGAGTTACGGGAATATGGTTCTGGATCTTACATTACCAAATTCCTCAGTGGAGGTCCTAAAAATTACCCTTACAGGTTGTACAGTCCATCTACAGACCAATATGATCACATAATCAAGGTTCGAGGTATTACTTTGTCATCAGATACTATGAAAAAAGTTAATTTTTATTCTCTATGTGGAATGGTTTTTGCTTTTGTAAAAAAACAATGGACAAGAAGAAGTAAATGTACAGAGTCTTCATATTGAGCATCAACAAGATCCTTAAGTTGTTACTCGTAAAACTTTGAAAAAATTTAGTGTAGTATATGATAAATGTATTTTGAAATGTAATTTTTGTACACTTCCTTATGGTTGGACTAAATGATTTTTACAATAAACTGGAAATGTTGCATCGATTTAAAAATTTTTCCTTTTGATACATAAAGATTTTTTGAACTCTCCAAATTTTCTACACGCTTTTTATGACCAGCTCATTCCAGTCATTTTTCTATAAAAGACCTTATTGGTCTACATGCTTTTTATGGCGAGCTCATTCTGGTCATTTTTATGAAATCCCTTTGCGGTCATTTTTGGCAGACAATCAAACTTTATATGCATGCACCTGTAAGGATAATGTTTCATCGCCTATAGAGTCTCTCAAGATTTTACTCATAGAACAGACCATTACTGACCAGTTTGACTAGTCTGTCATTTATTGACTTGAACAATCATTCAGGAATGATACCTCCGAACATATTTAAGCCTGCAGGCCGCACCCTTTTGTCAAAGGGGGTCAGGGGATGCAACCATGAAAGGCTTCCTCTGCCCACAGGGAAGCCGTTTTTATACATGATCTCTTCTTATTTCTTTTCCATTTTTTTGTTCAATTTAGTTTTCTTTTTCCTTTTTCTGTTCGTCATCGATTTTCCTTTTCCACCTACAGTAACACTACTATTACCCTAATTCACTATTACCGTAATCCAAAAATTACCATAATTCTACTATTACGGTAACTCTAGAACATATATGCTTAACCATACCCCCTATAAATCGACAAGAAATCGACCATATATGTTTACCATACCCCCTATAAATCGGCCAAAAGTGACAAATCACAGGGGGGTACACAAAAGATAGGGATATGCTTAACCATACCCCCCTATATGGTCTGGGGTTACTACTGACAACTTATCAGCAAAACCCAATATTTTCAGGTATTAAGTGAGCTAACATGAATATTGCTATGGCAAAGTACATATGGTAAATTTCCACTTTACATGTCGTAAGTTATGTATGCACTAGTCAGTGCATGAATAAACTGTTTGATTTTATGACCAGTTTACACCATATTTTCAGAAAAACTATGCAGTGCGAATTTTCTAAATAGCATGGATAGAATTAGAGCAAAAAAGTGTTCACGGGAGCAAACTTGAATCCCAAGCTAGCTTTTCAGGGTGACAGTATGGTCCAAAAGTAGGCAGTTTATTGAGTTGGAAATTTTGCAAAAAAGTAGAGTTCATAAAAATCCCATAGGTCCTTCAATTTGGGGAGTTGGATATACAGATTTTTCCAAAGTTAGTTTTGGACTTCAGATGACATCTGCACAAAATTTGGTCAAAATTGGAGATGATCAAATGAGGATGGTTTCCAAAATTGGACCGCTCGGCATTTAATGAGCCTTTGAAACATCGAGCAAGCTTGCCTTCCTATGCTTGGCATGTAAAAAATCCGTGACAATCCTGAAAAATAGGACAGAATTCTATTCCTCCGATTTAATTGCTGATTCCTATAGTCTTTTTTTATAGAATGCTTCCAAATAGAAAGGTGACCCTAGTCAGTATTGTTGTCAAGATTGTTTATATAAAGCCCTTACTGTAAAACTTTTCGCTCAAAAAATTGTTAAAGATTAAGTCATTATGCTCACAAATTTTCAGTCCCATATTTTATATTGTTGATCAGCAAATCGTGAAAATCTGAAACACTACTTGCTTTCCACTTTCATCATTTAGAAGCATTTCAAGAGAAAATGACTATAGGATTAAAATCGGTGATTAAATTAAATTAATAGATTTAATAATTCAATTAATCAATTAAAAATAAATTAAATATATCAATTAAAAATAAATGTAATAAATAAATTGAAAATAAATTTAATGAATTACTTAAAAACAAACTTAATAAATTGATTGAAAATAAATTTAATAAATTAATTAGAAATAAATTTACTAAATTAATTTAAAAAAAATTAAATTTAAATTAAATTAGAAGAAGCTATTAACGCCGACACTTTTGAATTGGGGTAAAACAGAAATGATCGCCGATGAAATCCTAGGAATCCAGGATAGTCACCAACTATCCTGTAAAATCCTATGATTTTTTCACCTAAAATGGTGAAGAATCACCAGTGAAATTCCCATGGAATAAGTGAAAGTTGCCAACAATCCCGTAAAATTGGTAACTGTTGCCATCGAAAATCCTAGGATTTGTCAGGGTTACTGTAGGTGAACATGTTCAACTTCTGGCATTGGTGCGCAGAGGTGGTGGATGCAGCAAAAAGTGGCTAAAAGAAAGAAGAAAAATTTACATAGATTTGTGATGTCACTGTTTCATCTGTTTTTGGTAATATTTTTATTATGTATTTTTGGATTTATTATTGATGAGTCGCCAGTCGCTGTTTATACATATTTTTATTATTTTGTATTGGCGTCATCATCCTTATCACCCAATACAAGCTCAACACAGTAATTGTATTGTTTTGTGAGCCTAGGGGAAGCCTCAATAAGAATAGGATAGAAGACTGGGGTAGGACCTTCTGAAGTACAGGTCACAGTGTTCTGCCTGAGGTTTAGAGGAGTACTGGTGAAGGTATCTGTGAGTCCAGTGAGAAAGTTTTGGTGTGTTTGTGTTTTGTTAGCCTGTGGTAGAAAGAACTGTTGCAACTTTCTTTATTTAAACCCAAAAGTCAGTCCCAACTTATCAACACCCACAGCAGCCTAACAGATTTTTTTTACTTCTGACCTTGATAAAACTGGACCCTGATTTTCAGAGTAGGGGAAAAGTTTATGGGGCACTCTGTTTTCGAACACCTCATTTATAAAATTAGCAACTTATTCATAAAATGGTTCACTTATTACACTAATATTAGAAAAATTACACTAATATTAGAAAATGCCCCAATAGTGCACAAAAAAGAAGAATATACTTGTTTGGATAATTGCAAAGCTAGAAAAAGGAGTGGACTAGAATTTTGAAACTTGAGTTAAAGTTTGAAAAATTCACTTTTGTAATTATGAATTTTGAGTCTTTCTCATTAAAAACTTTTTCATGTCTGTAGAAGAGTATATTCTGCAGCTTTGTGCATTTTGTCCTCCTATAGAATTGTATCAATCCCAGTAGAGATTTTCTGAATGAAAACTATATGCAAGCTAATGATTGACTTCATTCAAATGTGGGATAATGCTAAACCAATAGCAATATAGAATTGTAAGTCCTGGCTGATCTGAATACATGCATCTAGCTCTAGCTGAAAAATAGTGAGTGATCAGCACATTGGTCATTTTGTTTTTTTCAACTTATGCCTGTGATTGATAGTGCGTCATTAGACACTAAACAAAACCTGGGGTTAGTTGTACTAAGCCAATCTGAGAAGAATCTGAATGTCTGGATTAAATTGCTGATCCTCAGCTGTGTTTCATACTGAGTACCCAGGTATTTAAGGTACCCGAGAATACCTACCCAGGCCAATTTCAAAAATGAAACCTGGGTGCTACCTAGGTACTCAGGTGGCCTGTTTACCCGAATTTCTGACAAGATATTGTATGGGCTAAGCACTTATATACTCCAATGTTTATGTACTTAAATATAGTACTCAGATTGGGTATGCAAAATACCTGGGTAACATGAGTACTGTGAAGACTGGTTACCCGGGTCATAAGATTTTAAAGTGTGAAGCATTAATCCTCAGTTTCAGCTAGTTACAATGTTAAGATTATTTTCTTGCAGAACTGACAATTCTCACATCAGGCTTGGGATTAGCTAATACTGAGGTTTAATCCAAGGTTCAGGAATTGCAGTTTGGGAATAAAAAAATTTGAGAAAATAGTGCAAACCAACAGCTTGTGATGGGGACAATCCTGATAACATCGAGATTATATCAAACACATGATATCATTGGCATGTCAGTGCAACTGCTGAAACTGAGGTTGTTGCTTTTTTGTTCAAAAATATCTTTGAGCTCAATGTTAAACCTTCAGTGGATATGGGCCATGGTTACAGCCATTATGCACTACCTGCAAACAGGATAACAGAATAAAGCATACAAAAATTCGTTTGAAGAGCTTTTGGTTCAGCCATGCACATACTACTTTCACACAATTATTATCGCCATACTTATGTCTCTAAATGGATGCATGCTTGATTTTACATGAAACGAAATGTATCAGGCACCCATATGTGAAACACTATTCACCAATTACTCATTTCTAACTCTGTTAATGTGATGGGCAAACTTGCTTTGCTTTATGTCATAAAATCTTAATGTGTAAGGAGTTCATTTTAATCAAACTCTGCATTGAATTGTATGTCACATTGAACAAAATGTATACATATTGGGCCAGTTGAATGAAAATGCCATATTTGTAAAGCAATGTTTCATGTCAATCTTATTTTTGAATTCCAGATTTTTTCCTCATCCGTACAATTTTAATGCTTGGCACACAATCAATCTAGTTTCAAGAAGACTTGATGCTGAAGCTTTTTCTCTAAAAAACTTGACTTGGAAACTACCCTCCACCCCAAATTTCACAGCTCCACATGTACAATTGGGAGTAGAGATGCATGGAAAGAATCGTCGAGGAGGGGTTTAAAAGCAAAGAAACGATTTTTAAAAAAAGTTTTAAATTTCAACCTGTTTTTTCAGGTGTTTCTGGATTTTGAAAAAGTAGGGATCAATCAATTGATTTTTTCAGAGGCCAGCCAGGGTATCCAGACTCACAGTGTAAGGGCTTACTCCCCCACTTACTCCCCCACCCTATCAATGGTTGGTAGGTGTGCTGATGCGCTCAGCTGCAAAATATACTTTTCCACAGACATAAAAAATTTTTAGCGAGAAAATTTAAAAATGCAATATTACAAAAGTGGATTTTTCAAACTTTAACTCAAGTTCTCAAAAATCTAATCCAGTCCTTTTTCTAGCTTCACAATTCTCCAAACAAGTATACTCTTTTTTTCTGCCCCAAGGTATCATTTTCTAATAAATTATTCCACCTCTTTTCAGTGGGCCTCTACCATGCATGATAATCTTCTTAGAAGCACATTGCAGTTTTAATTTTGGTCATCTTCACATCAAAGTAACAATAAAAAAGCCATCTTAAAGTTATGAATTCTCAGTGTTGGTAGAAGTGGAAGATGTGTAAACATCATAGTAGTTAGAACACATTGTAAACACAGTGTAAACTGACAATATTGAGTAAATTCCCATTGGTCAAGAATGCCTCAACCCAAAAAGTCACAGGAATACCTTTATTAACACACAGGATGTTTTTTTGTGCAAAGTGACAGCATCTGTTGAATTTTCCATGGTCAGAAACTACTTCCCCCAGATATATCAGAAATACATCTGTTTACACTCATGATAATATTTTGTCTGATGTGACTGCATCCATTCAATTCACAATAGCTGAAAATCCCTCCCCTCAAAAAGTCACAGAAAAACATGTGTTCTCACTTGGGGTAATTTCTTGTGTAAAGTGATTACATCCATTGAATTCTCTGTTGTCAAAAACCCTTTCCACCAAAAGATTATGAAAATACATTTGTTTACATCCTGGATAATTTTTCTTGTAAGTGATAGTGTCCATTGAATTCCTGATGATCGAAAACTCCTTCCCCCAAAAAATCACAGAAATACATTTATTTACACTCATGATGATTTTTATGTAAAGTGACCACCTCCATTGAATTCCCCATGGTCAAAAATGCCATCTGCCGAAAAAACACAAAAATATGCTTGTTTATATACAGGATAATTTTTTGTATGGTGACCACATCTATTGAATTTCTTGTGATCGAAAACCCCTATACCATAAAGTCACAAAAATACACTTGCTTACAACCAGGATAACTTTTTTTGTGTAAAGCATCTATTGAATTCTCACCAATCAAAAATTCATTCCACCAAAAAATCATGAAAACACATTTGTTTACAACTGGGATAATTTTTTTGTGGAAAGTGACCTCACCCATTGAATTTCCAATGGTCAAAAACCTCCTCTCCAAAGAGACCACAGAAGTACCTTTGTTTTACATGCAGGATAATTTTTTGTGTAAAGTGACCATGCCCATTGAATTCTCCATGATCGGAAACCCTTGCACCAAAAAATTCCAATAACTCTACTGGTTCCATTGAAACTGCAAAAAATTCTGGCACCATAGTGCATTATGCTGCAAAAAATTATTTTTTTGAAGCTGTAAGTACTATATATGAAAATATGAGGTTTTGCAAGTCCTTTAGGCTGATGTGAAATCATTATTCTACAGTATCAATGAAACTTAAATTGTAGAATATACGTTATGTTATCCATCTACCATTAGCTAGCTAGGTATACTTTCTATTCATTCTTCTTGAGGTATTATGACACAATTTCTGTTTGAATCAACTGAGGTCTGTAGTTAAATGTGATAAGTAAAAAACTAATCATACCTCAAAAAACATATTTTGTACAGTTTTTGCACTGAATAACATGCCAGTATTTGTTTGTTCTAAAAATTAAAATCCACTTTGTTACATCAATCCATAGGTTCAAATTTTTTGAAATTTTCAAAATTTTAGGTCACAGTAATTGAAGGCCAACAAGTAATCAGGTATGCAATGTCAAGTGATAAAACTTTGCCAGTGCATGTAACAATGCTTAGTGTATATGCATGACACATATAGCATCAAAATTATGGTTTACACTACACTTTAAATTCAAATTTTCAGCAGTTATCAATAACTTAAATTCAAATAATGAGTGTCATTGATGAAATTCCACTGTGTTATGGCTGGACCCTTTGCCCACATACCCACAAAGTTTTATCAAATATAAAAGCCATTCAGTGTCCCACAGTGGAACAAGTGGAAACCATTTTTGAATCAAATTATAAGCTTTTTTGTTTGAAAATGCACTCCTTCACTTGGAATTTTAATTGTCATACTAAAACTCTTACACATTGCAGGCTGATATCTTGATATATATCTGTAAGGTTTCGTCACAATACTATTATCCCTTACATGAGAAATTATAGAAAGTAAAACACATTCTTGATATTGTTGAAAAAACAAATCATGTTCCATTTAGTCAAAATATTGTTAATTCTAGTACAAATCGATTATATTGGAGCCACAGTACGTGGCTACATACCCACAAAATGCATCAAAGTATTAACACCCATTGTATAATGAAAAACTAGAAATGTCATGTTCTTTTGGCTAACTGTAAGGTGAAAGATTGTTCAAATTTTCAACAAAAACTGAGAAACTCTTTGGATCATTTTCAGATCTTAAGAGCTCAACACAAAATCCACTTGAATCTAACAGAAATATTTTCTCTAAACTAGATAAAATTTTTAAAAAGTCAGATTTACATACTAATTATTGAAACAGTCATCTGAAACAATCTGTTTTCAATAGTTTACTTCCCTCTTCTAAATGAGAATCCAACATTGCTGGATCTTTATAGAGTTCTTCTTCATATTCCCCACCACATTCTCCTTCCAGGTTGCTACACTGTAGAATGTAGTAGCATCTTCCCAATGAGGGCCAGCTTACCTAGCCCAGAATCTGGTAACTTTTGTGGTGTGAGGAAGTCAGAACTGACAAAAGATAGTTTTCTCCTCATTTCTTCAGCATCAACTTCAGCATTGAATTTTATATGATATACAGTGCCACTGTTGTATTTTTCCAGCAAAAATATGTTTTTCTGTCAAGTGATAACATAACTTATGCTAGTTCAAAGCCCAACCTTTTTCCATAACATTGAATGAGTCAGCTTCAAAACAGTTGAAGAGCTTCTTGAACTTCAGGCAAGGCAGGGGTCAATTGAACACTTTCTAGTGTTCAACTATAGCTTTGTATTTCCTTATAACGTAAACTTGTTCGCTGTGACATTAGCTTGTGGTTACCCAAAATAAAATATCTCGGAATCTGATATTTTTACAAGTACCATGGTGATGGTACTTGTGTTTCCACTTTCAATGTTTTTTGATGGTTCAACATTGGAGTTATATATGTCATACTTTGATACTACATGTGGTTCAATTAGCAGCACATCTGGATTGACCAATGGATCTCCAATCAGAAAGTGGGAACTGTTCACAAATCTATGGGATGTCAAATTGGAAAAAATATATAATCCATGGTTCTGGATTAGAATGCTCAGTAGCCTTGATCATCATCAAATAATAGTCTTTCAACAATGGCCCATAACCAGCCTTGTCAAAGTTATTAGGTCTGATGTACTTAAGCTCGACAAATTTTCCCAAATTCTGTCTGGATATGTCAGTGTTCACTTCATTGATTATAATGCTGCACTTGATGCAGCACAATAGTGTTGCTAACCAGACTATGCAATAATGAAGCATTCATTCCTAAAATTGGATAATTATGGAAATGTGGTGCAATGGGTCCACGACAAAATGTCCTGAACAAAATGTCCTGGACAAAATGTCCAGAACAAAATGTCCTGGAGCAAAATGTCCTGGCACATAATATCCTGGCGCAAAATGTCCTGAACAAAATGTCCTCGACAAAATGTCCTGAACAAAATGTCCTTAACAAATTGTCCTGATCAGTGCTTTTTGAGTATTTTTGCATGGTGTAGAATATTTTTTGGAAAAAATGAATTCATAAATTGAATATATGCAATTTATACTTCCCCGGATTGGGGTTCTTCTCTATTATGTAATTGAAATGCTAAAGGATTTTTTTCTTTCAGAAAAGCTTTACGATTATTCTCATTAAACTGATCTGATATACCTAGTCATCTATGTATGACCTCTAGTCATGCTGCTTGAATTTGTGAGGAGCAATAAAGGCAACAATCAACTCTTCATTGTGATCCATGTGAACTTTTGCTAAGTAGCCACTTTTCCTATATGACACACACTTCCATGATCGGTTTCCATTAGCCAGCTCCATGTGAAAACCAAACAAGTGACCAGCTGATTTTAGTTGATTGTTGCCTGCGCTGAAAGGATTGCACGCGTTGTCAGCCGTTACAACAATGAATGGTTGAATCCCGGTGACAACCAGTGACTGCTTGATTACCTACGTGGTTTAGCACATAATTTTGACTATTAACATGAATTTGTTTCATGTTTGATGCGCCAGTTGTTAATTTTCATGATGAATAAAAATGTTGAATTCTGTATATGTGTATGGTTCCATATATGACCACATAACCATTTTTTGCTTCTGCGCGACTGAAATAATACATTTTGAGTGCATAATATGAGAAGACGAAAAAAACTATGGTTCCATATATGACCACATAACCATTTTTTGCTTCTGCGCGACTGAAATAATACATTTTGAGTGTATAACATGAGAAGACGAAAAAAAAAACTTTTGACATTTTGTTCAGGACATTTTGTGTCCAGGACATTTTGTCGAGGACATTTTGTTCAGGACATTTTGTCCTGATACCGGTGCAATAATTGAGGAAAGTGAGACCTGTGATGATATATCAGAATGGTTTATATCCTGGATCAGACACTATGTAACTTAAAAATTGACATCCTTCATGAGTGATACATAAGCTACATCCAAACAAACACAATCTCTTTTATTTTGTACACAGAACTACAAAAATTATAGATTGGTTGATTATGCTGCACATTCAAAAGCACTTTTGGAAAAAGTGCTGAATAAAATTTTGTTTGTTAGACCATTTCCAAGCAAAGAATATTATAGTCCAAAACTTTTTTCCCAATAATATGGGCAATAGGAGCTGAACCTTTTTGTTACCTGTTTTGGCTTCAAAATGCACATCCTTCTTTTTTACATGAAGAGTGGTTAGAATCCAAACAATTATTAAAAACTGGACTAAAGCCCACCAGTCATGAATTTCGTTTTTTTTATTTGCAACCAGATGTCTAAATAACAAAGAAATATTTGGTTTATAAAATTATTCACCTCATTTGATAGTAATCTATGTTAATAATTTTTCTGATAATTTAATGACATTTCACTGGGAATAATGCCACTGATCTGATGGTAGAACAACAACATTCAATGAATATACATAAATGATAACCATAAGGAATATTTGAAGCCTTATCAACTGAGAAAGATCCAAAAAGTCTATATTGGTTCAGTTCTTTATCAGTTTTCTGTAAAAATTTGAACAATCTTTCATCTTATAGTTAACCAAAAGAACATGGCTTTTCTAGTTTTTTGATACACTATGGGGGTTAATACTTTGATGTAACTTTTGGGGTATGTAGCTAGGTGCTGTGGCTGCAATGTTGTCGATTTGAACTAGAATTAATAATATTTTGACTAAATGGAACACCATTTTGCACCTGAAGTTTTTTAGATAATATCAAGAACATGTTTTACTTTGTATAATTTCCCATGTAAGGGATGTTGTGACCAAATCTTATGGCTACATATTCAAGATGTCAGCCTGCAATGCTGAAATGTTTCAGTGGGACTATTACAATTTTAAAGGAATAAGTGGATTTTTAAATAAAAAATTTTATAATTTGATTCAAAAATGACTTCCACCTGTTTCACTGTGGCACACTCAATGGTTTTTTTATTTTGATAAAACTTTGTGGGTATGTGGCCAAGGAGTCCAGCCATAACATAATGGAGTTTAATCAATGACACTTTGACTTTATGGGATACAAAAACGTGTGAATTTGAGTCGTTGATAACTGCTGAAAATTGGATTCTGAACTATAGTGTAAACCATAAATTTGATGCTACATAAACCTATAAGTGTCATGCATATACAATAAACATTGTTACATGCACTGACAAAGTTTTATTGATCGACAATGCATACCTAATTACTTATAGGCCTTCAATGATTATGACCTAAAATTTTGAAAATTGCAAAAAATTTGTAATTTTGGATTGATGTTACAAAGCGAATTTAGTTTTAAATCAACCAAATACTTGTATGTTTTTCAGGGCAGTACAAAATATGCTTTTTGAGGTACGATTAATTTTTTACTTATCGCAACCTTGGTTGAGCTTTAGAGAAATTGAGTCTTAAAATATTAAGGTCACATGAAAGATATCAATGACAGTCAAAACTAATTATTATATTATCGAAAAATCAAACACTTCCCACTAAAAAACAGAAATGAACTGTGAGAAAGAAAAAATCTAGCACACAGACATCAAAATTGATTAAAAAAAACACGACATTCCATAAAATATATGTACAAAAGAGCACTAAGAAATGCACTAAAAAAGGCTGACTCTAAAAAATAAAAGATCAATTTCACATAAAGTTAGAATCGTCCTGAATAACGACTCATAGGAAAATTCCTACAGAAACACCAATAATTGCCTCAAATTCTAAAATAAAAGTATTCCCTAATTAGTGCACGTCGGGAGAGGTTGGTGAGATCAAGTTAAGTCTCATTGATACTGAAAAATAATGATTTCACATCAGCCTAAAGGCCTTGCAAAATCTCATATTCTTCATTATCAATGAGCCTTAACTTGTAGAATATGTTTAAAGCTTACATTAGCATTAGAAATGAAGTTAGTATAGTTAGCATCATCTAGATCTCCTTGATAAAACCATTTAAATGTCAACAAACGTTGATGCCAACTAGCTTGTCTCAAAATAAAGTCAAGTGGACAACCCGAAGCCAGAGCTTTAGAGGATGAAGCTGAACGTGTAGAATGTTATTTAAATTTGGAGGTGTCTATACCTGATAAAACCGAAGCTGATTTGATCTGATGAGAAATAGTTGAAGAACAAACTGGCTTAAAAGATTTAACAAAATTCAAAAAAAGTAAACGATTGAGAGCCCTGATTTTCTTTCATAGATTTTAAGTATTGCTCTAAGCATAGATAAGGGCAAAGTGTTTGGTCTGAAAATTTAAAAATTTAAAACATAATAGGTGGTCCAGTCCCTCGAGTTTTAGTTATTGCCAGAATACAAACTTGAACAAATGTTTCAAAAAAATTTATGTACCGAATATCTATTTTTTGTAATTCTGATGTTCACTTTGACTAACTCAATGCTCGAAGCATTACACATTTAAATGATAAAAGTTTGCTTGAACCCCGGGAGGATTTGGATGAAATTTCACAAAGAGAGTTTTGTAATAATTCAAAGTGATAGAAACATCCCATGTAGACGAATACTTCGGTACAGGAGAGTTAAGATTAAAAATATCCTTTAGAAACCAAGCAATCAAATGATTGTCAGACAAATCAATTCCCACTTCAGACAAAAATGTAACAATAGCAGATTTTGCACCAGCTATAGTATTGTATTTGAGCCCCACTTTGTGCAAAGAGAGCAGGTAACTGATCAATTCTGAAACAGCTGGTTGGACGGGATAAACACTTTGATTACAATTCCAGCTACTACATTTTGCAAGGGCTAGCTGTAGTGCTCCTGAATTCCTTTCAACCAGGATTGTAGCATGATCCTAATAGCTTCTGCTAGAACTTCAAGTATAGCTCAGGCATACCTTCCAGGCTGAGAGCTGCCAAGTTTTGCTCATTATCAGGGGATGATAACTTCCCACAGGATCCAAAAGGATCTCGAATATTTGAGGCAGAAGTATGGAACGATCTACTGTCATTGATAAGAGAAGTGACTATGTTGGCCAAACTGGAACAATTAAAATTACTGTAGATCAGTCACAACAAATTTTTTGTAAAACTTTACCGATTAAGCCAAAAGGTGGAAAAGCATAAGCATAAAAAGCAGACCACCAAAGAGAGAAGGCATCCACAGCAAAAGCATTGGGATCTGGCCTCCAAGACACAAATGTTCTGACTTTTACATCATGCCTATTTGTAAACAAATCAATTGAAAATGTTCCCATGCAGAGGATAATTCGTTGAAAACACCTTGATTCAACTCCCAATCACTGCTATCAGTAAAATTTCGAGATAAAAAATCAGCATCTAAATTCTACTTCCCAGGAACATGAGAAGTTCTGAGATACAAATCTCGATCGAGGGAACATGACCACACTTTAATTGCCAAATCACACAAGAACTTTTCTTCGTTCTGCCAAGCTAATTAATATAAGCAATAGCTGTTGAGTTATCTAACATCAATAAAATTGAAGTGGTTGATAAATTGGCATCAAAAATTTTTAGAGCAAAAAATGCTGCCAAAAGTTCTTTGCAATTAATATGGAAAGATCTTTCATATTTTGTCCATCATCCACTGATGGAAAGATTGCCATTGGATGCACTTCAACCCAAAGTTGGAAGCATCTGAGAAAATAGTACAAGAAACAAGGGCTGGAATAATGTGCCATCCATTCCATTGTGGCAGCTGTGAATGCCACATTTTCACTTCATTTATGGCATCTGCAGATAAGAAAATGCATGCATTGTAATTTTTGAATTTTTCAAGCCTGTAATTAAGCAATGTTGAATTTCTCTGGTGAGAAGGTTCACTCTTAAATGAGCTTGGCTAATTGACATGAACTTTCTCAATAGACAGGCTACATCATACAGTGCTACTTCTTTTTTCGATAGTAAATTTTGGCACAAATCCAAAATATTTTGCAGTTTTTCATCGCAAATGTATAGGGTCATTGTCATCATTCTGGTGATGACAGGCTTAAAATTTTTTGTAAAAACCCGTGGTGCTGAGCATAAACCAAAAGGCATGCAAGTAAACTGACAA
The DNA here is from genome assembly GCA_963922205.1 of Romanomermis culicivorax. Classification (NCBI taxonomy): domain Eukaryota; kingdom Metazoa; phylum Nematoda; class Enoplea; order Mermithida; family Mermithidae; genus Romanomermis; species Romanomermis culicivorax. The sequence continues at coordinate 24,329 of CAWUHX010000197.1, forward strand.
AATTTTGCTGCCATCTAAAACAAAGAAATATCGATCATTACAGTGAACCAGGACTGAAAAATATGCACCTTTTAAATCAATCTTCACCAAAAAATCGTCCGGTTGTTTTAAATCTTTCAGCCTTCCATTTTAAAATGTTCATAATGCATATAATTATTGAGCTGTTTCAAATCAATAACTGGTCTCATACCACCAGTTTTCTTGACAACCAAGAAAAGCTGCAACAAAAAAGGATGGGTATTGAAGTCTAGTTTAATGACTGCTTTTTTCTCCAAAAGGCCCTTAACTTCATTAGTAATCAGTTCAGTTTCTGATGGAGAAAAATTAGTGGGAAAAGAGCAGACTAGTTCGTTAGCATAAAAAAGAGCAAGCCGACCAGCTACTGCATTAGGCGGAGCCATTATTGGTTTAAAGCCAAAAATATAAATATCATACTTGGAATTGTTGAAAGCTGTAGGCTTGCTCATAGGCCGTTTTGCCAAACTAGGGAAGGTAGAAACACAAAAAGAACTTGATGGAGAGTGACGTGAAAATTTCGATGTCACTGAACTGCTCAGCTTCTGAATGGCATCATGGAAGTTATTTTTTAGCCAAAATCTTCCATTTTATCGCAAATGGCCTTGTCAAAAAGAGCAGGAGGGGTCAGCTTAGTTGCTGAATCTATTTTACTCTTGACTAAATCTGTAGCCAGGAAAGATTCACATGCAATCTCTTGAAAGAAAGCTGACTTAATTCCAAGATTTTTCAAAATTTTGTATCGATGAATGTAAATTATGTCCTACAAAAGCTGACTGATATGTTTGATGGAAGGATTATTGCAATTGATAATAAATTTAGGATCAAAAGACCCCCTTTCTTTTTCATTAAGCACTGTCAATGAAGGAAAAGACGCTTCCAGAACTGATTGGTATAAACAATGAAGGATATCACCCTTTTTAATAATTCACTTTTTACCATCCTTCTCCAATAAACAAGACATCTCCTCATCAATAGCAGCAGTTATGGCCAAATTCGAATCACGAATAGGAAAATTAACATATCGTTTGGCTCTGCTATCTTAGCTTTCATGGTGACTGCATAATTCTTTGTTGATAAGATCAGTTAATTTGCGTTTGAGCTTCAAATGCTGATTTTCAGGTTTTGGATCATCCAAAAAATCGGGAATATCAACTCTGCTGTCAACAAATGCAGAACAAGAATGTCAAAAATGTGAGAAATCGAAAGAAATAGCACTGCGATTGTTGTCAGCAACTGAATGACCTGTCGAAGCAAATTTGCTGTTCTGATTGACGTCCATTCTTTCAGCTCCTTGATCTGGTTCAACAGATCTATAATCTACGAAAATGATTTTCTGAAAAATCATCCACTACAGCAGTGTCACCTTCAACAGAAGTCAGTATAAAATTTCTGTTACTCACAGCTACAGCTCAAGTAGAATTATCAGATCGCTCCGAAGATTTTGATCGAGATTCTGAACTTGAACTCGAAATCAGAGAAAATAAACGAGATTGTAGTTCAGAGTGATTATGAGGTCGTTTGTCATTCCTCATATCTCATCACAATGATAGGGGGAATAACAAACGACCTCAACTACGCCTGGATGAGTGACCTTGTTTGCTCCAACGAATAGTATTAGAAATACAGCCTATAGATGCTCTAATAAAAACTGAATGTAGAAGTATTAGAAAAATGTGTTAATAGCAGACAAAAAGAACAATGAATAGAATGTACCTATCTAGCTAACGGTAGACTGATGATGTATATTCTACAAGTTAAGGCTCATTGATAATGAAGAATTGCCTAATTTTGTGGTTTCCAGGACATTGGACCGCCATTTAATTGAATTGAGGCCATGTTTTAAAAAATGAAAAAAAGCATATGAGGTTGCACCCCAAAACATGCTTATGCCGAAGTATAAAGCCAGCAAATTGCACACCCATTGTGAGGCATTGCGAAACTAGTGGCCCTAAAAACGTGCATTTTTTGAATGTTTTTGGAACCCCACCAAGTATCACCTCCAGATAGAGCCGAAATGACAACAGGCACCCCATAGTTTGTCCTTACTTCCGAAATTATGAAAAAATCCCAAGGTTCCAGCTCTTACCGTTTTGGCTCTAGGATGGGCGACATGAATTTTGGGGGCCAAGTATATTATAGGTTTGAAAAATAGGGTGTTGCCTAAAATACGTTTCTCAAATTTATTTTTACTCCAAAAATTCCATATCATTTTCATTTATATTATAGGTTGACGTTATCGCGCCACCTATGATTCAAGTTTTTACTCCTGGTGCTGATAGAACTAGAATTCAATTCAAACCAGACATTCCTACGTTTAAAATTCGTACCTCACAAAACCAATTTCATGAAAAATGAAGCTTCATTAGCCACCTACTAACCTAATGACTGAATTAAGTAATTAGCATATGCGTCACTAATAATTGCGCCAATGTTCAGAGGTATAAATTGCGGAGTAATTAAAAACAGGTACAGTCTTTTTCGACGACGTAATATGAACATGTTAGCTGTCACTGGATGCGTCATCTTTATCAGTATTAACCAGGTAAGAGTAAAATTATGGATTTGACGTCGGCAATGACTGGAATGAACTAATCTTGTGGACACAAAAGAAATTCTCATTTACCTTTTATTATGTTGTTACTGACTTCTATAGTTGTAGCCCAAAATGGTAGACGTAACTACAACCAGGAAAATATGTTCAATTTCAAACGCTTTTTGTAACAAAAACGATTAATTTCTTGATCACAGCGAGTAGGTCAAAATCGAACTTATTCACTTTTGATTTGTATCGAACTAGGCATAGCCATATTTATTTTGAAATAGCAGATGCAGCGAACTGGAAAAAATAGTAAGCTCATTGCCGCAATCAATAAGAAAAACTTACTCGAAAAAAAGCGTTAAAAAGATGGACTTCAAATTTTCTCCAATAATGGGTTTAATGCGTTTAGATGTCTATACAGTTCTATCCAAAGCAAAGATGAGTAAGCGTGGTGTTGTTCCTTCTATTTTGGACTCCTCTTTGTCAGGAAAAAATGTATATTTTTTCTACAGTATAATTTTTGCCACTCTGTAAAAATTGCATGTAAAATTGAAGCTTTTTTACTGTTGCTGCAACTGTCAGTTCAAAGTAAATGGGCGATTGTTATCAGCAGTATCCGGATGTTTTCATGTAAACTGAACTTTAGAAATACTGCTACTGATGAAGTCTGAGCGGACTAAACAGATCTACTGATTTATGAGTTGCAAACGCAGCCTTACCAGAAATCATGGCACGAATTCCGATAATCTTGGAATGGTTGAAAATAGAAATCATCAAATTAACAAAATCATCAATTCATTAAAATCCTCGAATCATCAAAATCCTCAAATCATCAAAATCCTCAAATCATCAAAATCCTCAAACCATCAATTCAGAATCATTTTGAAATCATCAAAAAATGAAATCCTCAAGGAGTCTATATCACGAAGAAAAAATTTATTGAATAAATCGACTGCGTATAAGCATGATGTTTTTTCAAGTATGTCTTCCTACTGTCATGACGAAATTTAACGTTTTTCTACAGTATGAAGTTTCCCAACAAGTGAAAATCGCCCATCAAATTGGACCTAATTTTTCCTATTTGCTGATCCATAATCCTGAATTAAATGATTTATAGTCTATTTTTCCAATGAGCCTCGGCACGCAGTAGCGTGTTCGTGCATATAATAAACAACTACAGACACCTCTTTTCTCCAGTTGATTTAGTAATTAGGCGAACAAATCAAGAAAAAAATTTCGACACAAGATGCAGGTTATTTGATTCTCATCAATTTCTGTGGATTATTTTGCTTTCCAAGGCTCATTTGAAAATGAATATACTATAGTAAAATGTGCAGTTTTCAGCATGGCGTCAATACTTCGTCCATTGGAAAGCTGGAAATGTGTCAGAAATCTGTTTTATTTAAAAATACAGTTAGAACGAACTCTATGCAAATATTGAAGACACGATTTCTGGTAGGATTAAACTTATTTGTGATAAGTAAAAAATTAACCCTACCTGAAAATCATGTATTAAGGGTAACTTTGTGTGTTAGGAACGAAAATGATATTTATTCCATCGCAAGGTCAAAATTCCCATAGCCGCAATAAAGCAAAAAATCAAAATTTCCGACTTATTTGATTTTTGGCATACATTTCGTTCAACTGCTGTAGTTTGATGTACGTCAAAGATTAATTTCTGTTAATTTGTTCAACATCAGGCAACGCATGGGCTACAATTTACAGCAGAAATAATGGGTGTAAAGTGCGTATTGAGAATAAAACAGTGCTTGAAACATTAAATTTTAGGTGCAAAATTTGCTGATTTTCCCACAAAAATTCCAATATCTACCGCTAAAGCTCAGAAGCACCGAGTAATTCCGTATACAGCTTGCAGACAAAAAATACGAAAATTCATGTGCTGCTAGGGGCAATTCTCAGAAAATGCAATAACCATTCTATTATTGCATTTTCTAAGAATCGCAACTTCTATAATAAAAAAATTACAAATTCGAAAATTTCAAAAATGAGACATTATAAAAAAATTTATATGCTGAATAGTCGGTTTCACAAGAGTGGTTTAAGTCCGAGCTCAAGATTATCTCGACCTCAAAAAAACCTCGGTTTTAATGATTTTACTAACGATTACTCATTCCGAGCTCGAAATTATCGCGATGGTGGGATGCTCTCGAGTTCGGACCCGCGCTCAAGATGTTAGGTTTCATTAATATTTTGCATTTAATTCTGATCCTGACGTCGAATTCAGCCACACACTAAAGTTAATTTTCTTACCGAGTAGGTTCAAGTCCGAATTATTTTGTTTTTTACCATCAATTGTCAAAAATGACCTTTTTGCGTTATCAATGGATAAATCGACATATTAAACGTGAACGATTTTTTCAGAATAGAAAGAATCAGTCAGAATTTCTGGCCACATTTTTAGCACATTTTTTAGTCTTGTCCAGGTCGTTAGGGCCCTGCCACACTTCGTCGGATAGTGTCGCTGTCATCGGCCGACACTATCCGATGAAGTACAGCAGGGCATCTGACACTATACGGCTTCATTTTATGCGTTGATAGTCGGGATTAGCTGAACCTGGGGTTCAAGCCTGAGCTCGAGATCATTTCGGCCATAAAACTCGTAAAATGTGGCACATAATTTACGTTATACATATGTTTAAAAAACTACAAAACTAGAGAAAAAAAAGAGATGTGAGTTTAGAAAATAACGTGAAAAAAATGTAAAATATGAGTATCTCGTGCCACATGAAAAAGTAACGGCCGGACAGGACACAATAAATGTCCGAAAAATGTGGTCATAAATTTGAAATATTTGTTGTACTTTTCCTTTTATTAATTCTCTCACCACTTTGTACGCTGGAATCGAGTTTAAAAAAGTGACGATCTTACAGTTCAGCATCATTCACAAAATCTAACCGATTCGTCCTATCATGAAAAAATTCATTCACGTTAATCAATAATTTATTTTTAAATATTAACTATAAAAAAAACAGGAAAGTTTGACTTAAACCTGCCCGATTGGAAGATTAACTTTTGTGACGAACCTGAACCCAACGTCAGGATAATGCAAAATGTTAGTGAAACCCAACATCTTGAGATCGAGTCCGAATTCGAAATGATATCACCGTCGCGATAGTCTCGAGCTCGGGATGACCTCGACTTTAGTGAAACTGCAGAAACCGAGGTTTTACTTTTTATGTCCGAGATAATCTAGAGCTCGAGCATAAACCACTTGAAACTGGCCACAGCAATTTTATGCGAACCAGTTTCTCCCACGGATGATTCAAAGCATTACAATTGTTGTCCAAATAAACGTTGTACATTTCATGTGTATTTTATCAATAAAATTCTCCCAAGTCTGATAAGTGGTAATGGAATTCCCAGAGTATGCTGAATCTTTAAGCTCACGCGCTCCCATGATGCGTATTTTAGATTCTTTGCCAATTGGGCGAAGGCGGTCAAGGCAGGGGCCGCGGTGATGGCGGCAGTGGTTCCTTTGGTGGTCAACAGCAAAAAAGCTTCGGAGGAATGCAACAAATGGGGCAAAGCTCGCAGGGCATGGGTGGGCCAATGAGACAAGAGCCGTCAAGTATGGGCGGCCAGATGGGAATGGGACAAGGACAGCGAAGCGATAATAGCCAGATGATCCAAAGTCTACAAGGTATGGGGCAAGGACAGCAGAGCATGATGGGTCAAGTGGGACAAGGATCACAGGTAATGAGCGGTAGTCAGACGGGACAAGAGCCGCAAGGCACGTTTGGCCAAATGGGATCATCAGGGTCGCAAGGCAGCGGGCCAATGGGGCAAGGGTCGAATGGTCAACAAAAAAAACAGGAAATGTCGGGTCGGATGGGACAACATGGACCCCGAGGTATGATGAATCAAGTAGAATCAGGCCAAGGCCAAGGTTATCCTCAACAAGGCGTGGGAATGGGTGGTGGCAATAGTTTCATTGGCGTAAATGGTACGACTGTCGGTGGTGATATTCCCAATGGTCAACTTCCGCCGAGATTCACTGATAGTTCGTCCAACAATGCATAATTATTAGTCCACTTATATTCAAATATCACTATATTTTTGTCGCACAATAAATTGTTGCAGCAACGAAAGTTTTTTAACCAGAGTTGTATCGGTTCATTTTGAAGTTAAAGTTGCAGTAACCAAAACGGTGAAAGTATAATTGATGTTTCCACAGTATTTTGGTTCTTGTTCACGTTCTTTCGCAGTTGATTTTCACCAAGTCATGTTGCACAAGCTTATGTTAGTTGACGTTTACAAAAGTATATGAAAGTTTAGAGCTGACACCTTCATCTCCTAGTTAATGCTCTTTTGACACCATGCTCTGCACTTTTTTCTGCGAACAGCTTTATCCAACAGCTATTCATTTACTAATCGAATAATAGACGGCATGGTTATATTCTATATTCTGTTTTTATGAAATGCTCTTAAATAATAAAACTCGAAAGCAAGTACTGTTTCGTATTTTTACACATTGTAAATTTGTAAGCAAACTCAGTTGTAAGCAAAACGCATTTTTTGAGCATAAATTTTTGCATAAAAGTTGTTAACAAAAGGGCTGATTTCTGTATCAATTTTCAATCATTTTGTAAAAAACTTTTGATGTGTGGCTCAGCATTTAAGTTTTTAAAATATCGTGTGTGGATGCTCTATTATAAAAACGCGAAAATTAGATCAAATAAAATGTATTATGAATTTTTTTCTGAAGTAGTTGAAATGAGGTTCGAAAGGGCAAAAGTCACAGTGTCCTGCCGCGATATACACTGATAAACAATGAATGATATGCGAAAACAATTCGTTCGGAGTATGTTTATCATAAGTAAACCAGTATATTCTCTTAAGGTATTACTGCATCTGGTTCACACCCATCACACAATTGAGCATATTATTGGAAGGGAATAAAGGGCCTTAGGCTTATTCTTAGGCTTAAGCTTTGACATGTAGGCTTGCGCCCTGAGCCTAAGCCTAGGCCCACGACTAAGACTATGCCTGAACCTACGAATAAGCCTAAGCCTAAGCCCTGCCCGGTTAATCCCCTTCCAATTAGGGCCTGAATCGAGCCTGGAAATTCCGGCTCGGCCCGGGCCGAAATCGGTCTTTAATCTTCAGGCCCGGCCCGGCCCGATTGAAAAAAACAAAGCCCGACCTGAAAGTCCGATTTGACATTTTTTTAATTAAAAAAAATTGTAAAAAGAAAGAGTGTGAGTAAAGAGCATAGTTGGTCGGGCCAAGCTTTGGCTACTTTCTCCATGGTTTTTTCGTTTTAAAAATATTGAAAAATCGAAAATCTGCTGGTTTTCTTCAGGTACACTGAAAAAAATTAGGTGTCACGACTGTTTTTTATTTACCAGACTAACATTTTTAGCTCCGTATAAAGATTTTATTGATGTTCTTTGTAAAATCTTTGTAAAAAGTGCAAAGAGAATTTATCGACATTATCTGGTCAGAAAACGCTTCTCCAGGCTCTAACATTAGAAAACACAGTAAAAATTTTCCGGCGCTTCGCGCCAGATTTTATTTTATAATTCTTTGCATGGTCTATCCATAATTTTTCTGCAAATCGTGCTTTTTGGAGAAAAAATTTTCGGAAAAGGGGAAAAAATGTTGGCGGTCCAATGGAAAAGACAAATTTTGGTGCATTTCAGAAGGTCAAAACTATTTTCCCAACTTTTTTGTATCTATAATTTTAAACATGAAGCCGAGTTCGGATTCAGAAGCATCATGGAAGTAATATTCAGAAATTTCAGGTTTAACCTAAAGTTTTTCAAATTTATGAGAGTATGAGTATATTCTCTCAGAGTGACCCACAGACCTGGAAAACTCAAGGAAAATGTTCGACCACTTGTAAAACCTTCAAAAGTCAGGGAATTCCTTGGAAAAAATGAAACACGTCATTAAAAAACTCAGTGTTATTACTTCAAATTGTCAAAAAAAATTAACGTACTCTGTAGAGATGATTTTGAATTGATATTCAAATGGCCGAGTTGAAAAAATTGATGTAACAGTAAGCTACTGCGTATACTTGAAATAAATTTTTTGAGCGTGTTACCTATTGCCTTTCCATTTCATAAAAATGTCATGAACTTGAGTGCAATCAGGAAGAAGGTTTGTGCGGAAATACACAGAAGATCGTGCTTATTCTATTGCGCAAAAAAATTTCTTCGTACGAAGAGCTTTTCTCCGATCTTTGTACTAATACAAAGAGGCTTGCACAAAAAAAACGCTGGGCGTCTCAAACAAAATTTATTTGATACAGTAATCACAACGAACATATCAAAAACTATACCTTGCACATGAAAATTTTTCGGGCTTTCTCGGGCTTTTGAAAAATTATTGGCTCGGCCCGGGAATTTTTTCAGACAGTCCGAACCCGGCCAGAAGCCCGTATTTCGGGCTTAATTCAGATCGTAATTCCAATAAACCACTATGCTCAAGTGTGTATAACGTTATAATATGGGTGTGAACCAACGTAGTCATACATTCTCATAATGATGAACCACGAATAGCCAAATGACACTGACAGTCGAATCACCCTATATAAATATGCGGTCTATATTCAGTGCCTGAAAACCGACAGCAGCTGTTAGGAAGATATTGGATCAGGATGTTCTCCGGTGGTAACGCTGCCACGTCGAAAACCTGATAATTGCAAAGATCGGCTAATTTCTTTACTGTCTCAGAAAAATGATTATGTACGAGTAAGAAAATAAGATCAATAAGTACTATTGATGGACGAGGTGAAAGAATGTTAAAACATGAACGACGAAAATTTGGGACGCCAATTTCTGAAGAGAAGCCGGACCGGTCGCCGGCACTGCTTCTTGACCAACGATCATGTGGGGACCTAAAATTTGAGGCAATTCTAAAAAATAATGTTCCAACACACTATTTTCCAGAGTGGTCGTTCGGACGATATAATCGAGAGGGTCTGGAATGGTCCTTCGCCGATAATTCAAACCCCTCATCCATTGTGTTCGAATCCAGAATTTATCCATATCCTGAAGGTATCGGTAGGGAATGTATCGTTGTCCAGAATAATGGATTAATTCTCGGTATCCCGAACATGAAATTTTACTTTTCATTCCATCACATTAAATTATTTTCGTTATTCCGAATACATTTTTTTGTCCATGTTATCAACTCAGGCTTAAGCGTAGACGTGGGCTTAGAAAACTACACATTAGCACTGTAAACTGTCAGATTTTTCTTCTCATTTTTAACACTTTCGTTATATTGGATTTTCATTCTTCCTCAAAAAAAAATTTCCATGCCTGTAAAAAAGTATATTCTGCAGCTGAGTGCATCAACACACTTTCCAACCAAACAGGTGTATCTCCGAAATTTGGGGAGGGTACAGAGGTGGACGTTGGTTTTTAGCGTTTTTTGAGACAAAAAAGACCAAAAAATTTTTTTTCACAAGTTTTCCACTTTAAACCCTTGGGGTATTTTGTACCCTCATGCTTCCCTCACACATGTGTGCTTCCAACTGCGTTGAACTTTTTTACTGAATTCGGTGTCAACAAAAGAAATCAACAGTGGGAAAGTGGCACACAGCTTTTTTAGAAAAAAAAGCTACAGCACAAAGTCTTCTTAGAACTAAATCGATTGTGCAAGATATGTTTAATTCACTCATTTTATATAACATATCGTATAGAATTCATTCCGAAAGTTTTACTGATTACAAGCTATAAACAAATTTATTCTCTTCTGCTTAACTATTCAACAAAATAGCATCATTCACAGTTTTGATTTAAACTGAAATTTGCAGAAAGAGCGCTTTTTACGGGATTGCAGACGGAAAACAATTTCACCCATCCCTGTCGCACCCGTCCTGCTTTCAAAACAGTCGTACTGTTGCCGTGGGAGTGCGAGTATAGTGGGGGAGAACCAGGTACGGTATTTGGCGTACACCCCTAATATAGGTATGGCTGAATCAGGAACATTTTTGTATGGTTTATCCTGTTGCCCCATTCGCATATAGGGCTCAATGTCTGTAACCAAGACCCAGTTGCACTAAAGGGGTCTAAGCTCGAGCAAAAAGGCGACTCGGTTTGATCGCAAGTTCGGGATAGTTTGAATGTCATCAGGATTATAACGAGCTCAATCTCGAGATTATCCCAGCTCGACCTGTCGGGTTGCACTAACATTTTTGTATAATTTTCTTATCTCTAAAGCAAATAAATATAAAAATGTCTGTAATTCCCAAACTCGAACTTAAACCTCAGTATTAGTTAATCCTGAAGTGAGTATTGCTTGTGCACTGGAAGAAAATAATATGGGCATTGCGATTAGCTCAAACTCAGGATCATCAATTTAATCCCGATGTTAAGATAAGATTATCATCTTGTAGGGTTAGTGCAACCAATCTCAGGGGTTTCTCTATAGTTCTGAGAATGACTATATGTCTCCTATTTTTCAGCTAGTGCGAGAGGCAGGAGTTTATAATCGGTTGGGAGTTAGAATGCTATTGGTTTACCATTTCATTACATTTGAAGTCATGTGCATGGAATTTTCATATGGAAAATTTTTTTCTGTAGTTGATGCCAGGGGAATTACAAAATACACGATGCTGCAGAGTATACTTTTTCACAGACACGGAAAATTTTTTTAAAGAAAGAATGAAAATCCAATATAATGAAAGTGAATTTTTTCCATTTTTAATCCAAGTTCTCAAAAACCTAGCCCACTTCTTTGTCTAGCTTAGCAGCTATCCAAGCAAGTATATTCTTCTTTTTTCTGCCCCATCGAGCCACTTTCTAATAAACTATAGTTAAATTATCCTGGAATGCGCGTGAAATTTCACCATTTTCGTCCATAATTTTAAATTTTTTCTTTTCTTTGGAGATAAGGGGATTCAAACTCATTAGTGTACAAGCTTTCATATCGTTTTCAGGAAATAATTTGACCCGTAACTCAAAATTGTAAGAGAGATTATATACATTTTCCTTGGCGACAGAACGCAATTCTGTACTAGAAACCACAGCACTGCAAACAGAATCGCTATCTCTGAGTATCACTGAAAATGCTCCTGCTTTAGTCTCACAGAGGTGGTACTCAGTTTATTGTCAATTACAGTTCAGAGAAATTTCGCTTGCCAGGTTATTCAGTTTAAGTTGTCACTTCTATATGTCGAAAGTTCCCTTAGGCCCGAATGACGAAAGGAAAAGGGCAGGCTTGGACCAGATGGTGGGCTAACTATCTCCTTATTTGGCCCGCAAGTGAGCAATCGAATTGTCTCGAGAGCTGGCCCATCATTCAGCCCTAAATTTAGCCCACCAATTTCTCCTAGATTTTATCTGCGATTTGCCATAGACTTTAACCCGCCATTTGCCCCACTGTTTAGCCCGAGCATTGCCCCATCACCATATGAGGGAACGTGGGGCAGGGCAGAGTCAGCTAGCCCAGCAAGATAGGTGTTCACATGCTGGTTTAAAGTGTTTTTCACAGTGTCGGCAGAATGTAGATGTGAACAGTGTTGGTGTGGTGGGTAGCGTATTTATTTATGATGAGCTCCTTTTCTAGTGGAATACATTGCCCAACTTGTCATTACTTTGGAGAATAAAAATTCATTGACTGTAAAGCACTTCTACAGTAAGATATGGATAGTTATCGTATGAACTGTATGATTTTTAGATATGAAAAATCGACGCCAATAAACAAGAGTTCACTGTAGGTAACTGCAGCCGAGAGACTATTGGGTGCATTGTACAACAATGAAACAAGAAAACGCAATAAATTAACTTGGTAATGATCGAACCCAAATACTCTATCTTGCAGTGTTTAATGCATTAATTCTGTGGTACAATGTGCTAATCGATAGGAAATCATATCAATCACTTTTTTTCCTAATCCATATCCTAATTTGAACTCGACATTTGGAACGAATCATTTTTGTTGAAGGTCTATCAATTTGATCTTCTTGCTAGTCTTCATCCACTACCTCATCTAGAAGATCTGTGTATTCCAGTAAATCCATCAATTTGTTCTTAGTACAATATTTTCTTTGTATTTTAGCCCACTACCATGCAGGGCTATTTCGTGGCCTAAATTTTCACCAAAAAATGCCACAACTTAACCTAAACCTACCTTAACCTTAACTTATCCTTTGTTTAGCCCGCCATTTAGCCCCAGTTTGTCCCGCATTTTACCCCTAGATTTAGCCTGCCATTTAGAACCAGCGTTTTGGCCATACATGTACATGGGGAGGGGGTAGGGGCGTTAACCCTCCTACCTGAGACCCTGGGATCCCTTTGACCGTCAAACACCCACATGAACTTTTTTCAATATAGCTTTTTTGATAATTTTTATGCATATTTTGTAAGAAAAACATTCTTGCAGAAATTTTTTTTGTTTTCCCCACCTCTTTCGACAAAAAGTCCGAGGACCTTCCCACATGTAAAATTCTTGCCGTGCATGTCTGATTTTGGTCCGCGATTTTACCCTGACTTTAGCCCGTCATTTGGCCCGAGATTTACCCCGAGATTTTGCCCGCAGTTTGCGCCAAGTTCAGTCCGCCAAATAGCCCACGATTTCCGTCACACTTTAGCCCATAATTTGCCCCGCCGTTTTTTATACACTCTAGCCCACCATTTTCCCCTGGCCCACCTTTCGTCATACGGCCCTTAGAGAGCAAAATATCTTAATATTGCGAATATTTTGGGTCATGGGAATTGGAAATTTTCCATTTTCGTTGCGTTTTTTCAATTTTGATTTCTTGACACCTAGTTATTTCTTCACAATTCATAAATCTTCACATGCGCGATCCGTGATCGAGGGTGACAAAGTTTTTGGTGAGCAAGTTTTATAAAATTTGATTTTTACTCTTTCTATGTAGTATTCCCTGAGATGACTTACAATTGGTGCCCTAGCCTAATGAGACAGGATCATTTTAGCTGAAAACAGTCACAACACTTGATTGGATGTCCTGGGTAGCATTAGACTAAACTGTAAACACAAGACAAATCCCGCCTAATACAACCAACGTGGCAAAAAGGAAAACTCACGCTCTTCACCGGGCTTTATCACACGCCTGCTCGTGTAAGAACTGTTGAATTCTGTGAAAGGGTAACAAGTACGGTAAAAAATTGTTCCAATGCAAGCCACGTTATCCGATCGATCGTCCGATTCTACGCGTAAAAAATTTCGATTCTGAAATAAGAACATATGGATAATTTTGAAAAAGTCAGAATGCCACAAAACGATAGTCAATCTTTTCTCTGGAGTATTCACAGTGAAAAATAAACTACTTCATATATAATAAACAGTTTCGATTAATATTGATTTCCCCCTCACACGACCCAAGATTTTGAAAAATGTCGATGATCACTCAGAACTGTCAGTAAAAAAATTACAACAGTAATTGACGATCCGTTAGCGAAGCGATACGTGAGTTGCGATTTGAACCGTTTGGCTTTGGCAGGATAAACGAACGCACAGGTGATCGTTTTGGTATCAAGTCGCTTAAGCACTACTTTCGGATCTATGAAAAACATGGCAATAATACATTTTTTCTGTCATAGAAAGCCTTTTGCAGAAGTTACTGTTGCTGTTGAAACTAAATTATTCAAAATATAAAAGTCAGTTACAATAGTATGATCTACCTATATTAACAAGTATCAGGTCGGTTTGGTAACCGTTGACAAGCGAACACGACAAGTACGAAACGAAGGTGCCAATAATCGACGGATCATCTCTGACGTGACGAGTTTTGTTCAAAGTCAGGAGGCTGTTACAGGAGACTTCATAAAAGAGATTGGAATTTGGGCCATTCTCAGCGCACATGACGGCCGATCGTTCGTTTTGTCGACAAATGAACTTCAGGCTGTAAGGAATCCTATCTACCAGGACGTGCTGCAAGTAGTATAACCGACGATTTTGCTCGTCCAAAACGCTGAGATAGGCCATTTCTGTGGAAAAAGACAACAAGTCAAAAAAAATAAATGATGTCCCAAAAAACAAATCACCAATTCAACTTAACCCTGTGAGAAGAAAACATTTCCTCATTATTCCTTTTCTTCGACGCGCAAATATGTTTTGAAGAGGTTCGTTATTTGCGTTTCTTGGTCCATATTAGCCCCTACTCGAGCATTGAGCAAACTTTGGAAAGCGGTTCAGTTTTTCTTAATTGGAATTAATCAAAGCCTCAATTCCTAATTTCATAAAACTCTTGTTCAGTTGTAATGGATGCTGATAGTGTTTAGAAAAGAGTAATAGCATTCTGGAAAATTCAAGCATCAATACAGCGAACTCACTTCTTTGACATTGGTATTCAGACCGATGGGGAACAAGAAATCGGTTCCTAAGGACTTATTGGTCAAAAAAATAGTTTGACATGAATTAAAATTTGAATTTTTCAAAGAACGAAAAAACTACTCTGCGCCATATGGTCGATAAGTCATATATTTATAGTCTGTTTTTTATAAAATGCTACCAAATAGAAAAGTGACACAAATTAGTACTGTGGTCAAAATCGTTTACATAAAGTTCTTACTGTAAAATTTTTAACTCGAAAAATTGTTAAAAGTTATATGAGTATGTTCTCAAATTTGCACTCCTACACGACATATTGTTTGTCAGAAAATCGCAAAAGTCTGAAATATTACTTGCTTTCCACTTTCATTATTTGGAAGCATTTCAAGAAAAACAGATTATAGGCAACACGATTCTTCGTTGTGAATTATCAAACTGCAAAAATTGTTCGCTGACGAAAAAATGAGTACTTAGCTTTCTATTGCACCGTTTGGAATAAATAATGGTTTAGATTAAAACAAGAAGAAATTCCACTCAAGGTTAATGTAGAACTAGATGAGCAAATAGAATTTTTACACAATCCTCATAAATCGTTTTTGTTTCTGAACAAACAAAGGATCTTATTTACAATTTTATCGACAAGAGTTTTGCCTGAATTAGGCTTAGGCTTAGGCTCAGGCTAAGGAACTCGTGGCAGTAAAATTTTTAATAAGATACCAAACAAGATGAAGAGCCATTCTCAGTTCGGAACCTACAGTAGTTGCGATTCGATTTTTGTGGAACACCTTACAGGAAGTAAAAATGCACACATAAACGCAGAAATTGCATACCCTGTTGACAATTATCAACCAATTCGGGTGATAAGAAGTACGAAATTCTTTTCTTCGCCTCTACAGCTCGGCATACTGTATCGAACGAAGCTTCTCGAGACAAGCCGGTCGGATTGTTTGTGTCCATTACGCAATACTTCTGTTGAACGCTGTATAAAGATATGTTATTGTGCGTCCTGCACAGAGCCATATTGATGGGTGCGCACGTTTGATATATAGGATTAGCCACCGTCTTGTAACAATAGGACATGAACGCCATAGCAGACCCTGGGCACGAGGGCGATGTTCGACACGCGGCACCGTCATCAGAACCTGGGGAAAAATCACTAATTCTCTGATATTTGCTTCATGAACCGATTCCTTTGAAAGATTCTGACGATCACTCAGCTATAGGTAAGTCAAGAACGGGGATACTATGTCCATATCTCGTTCGACCTTGCCCGAAAGGTTCTAACACTTACACATTATGTACGGTATTTCGTAATAATCGACGGACACTATACTGTCCTTCGGCGCCCAACATCGGTACCGGCCTAATTGGGTGCGCTCGTTCAATTGGACAGTGAATAGCACTTCGGCGCCTAATTGGTACGGTAACGAGGAAGTGTTGTCCGGGTAGACCAAAGCCATGTGGGTCCATGCCGTTTGACGGCACGATTTGCACACGCAACGGATGCAGACGTAGCCGCCTTCGACGTAGAATGGACTCAAGGTTGATGTACCTCCGAAATAATATTCGCCGTCCGTGATGAAGAGACTGGTGCTAGGTTTCAAGGCTGAAAAGCATACAGTTGAAGTGAAAATCCACTATTAATTACGTCACATCACTCCTTGAGCCGTGGATGTCTCTGACTGTTTTCCATTACGCCCTCGCAGTCACGAGCAAGAAAAAGTTTAATCCTATATTTAGATATAATCCCGGTATTAAAAAAATTTTGGAAATATAGTGGGGTCACTTTTAGGATGGAAAAATCATGCAAGAAACTTACTTTGTGGAACCTTTATGAATTCGGCATAGCCTAGCCACAACAAAAAAGCAATAATACCCCTCATTGTAATTAAACTAGACGTTAGGAAAATGACACGAAGCGACTACACAAAGCCGTATTGTAAACCAATTTTTGTAAAAAAGGAATGTAGATTGTATGCAGACGCTTCGAACGTTCTCTGAATGTTGAGAAGCATTCCTCTCACTGTATAGAAAAACAGTAAATCGGAATTAGAAAAAACATCGAGACGTGTCTGGCATACAAATTTAGGTAACGTAAAAAAGTAAAAAACAAAGTGAATTTTGAATCGATAATTTGTATAGAAAACAAAGAAAATCTTGATGACAAGATGTTAGCAGAAAAATTGCTGCATTTTATTCACACGGATAATACAAAAAGTTCAGCGAGGATAATTATTGCTCACAACTTTGTTGACGAATTCTAAAAAATTATGTTTGCAAACTAGCAAGTTTACACATTTTTGTCATTCTACCTAAAGTTTGCCACCGGGGAACCCGGTATTTTCCACCTTTCCCTATAGTCTGTTTTTTGTAAAAAGCTTCTAAAATGAAAACTGACAGAAATATGCGATGACATGAAAATTTTTCCCATAAACATTTTACGGTAGAATTTTTTACTCAAAAATTTCCCAGTGTCAGTTGAGTGTTGTCACAAATTTTCAGTTTCATTTGACGTACGACTCGACAGAGAATGCTGAAAAAACAAAATATTACTTGCTTTCCGGATTCATTTTGGAAGCATTTTAAGAATTACTGATTATAGTTTATTAATTTTCATATTAACTTCATAACCCCACTTCCGACACAACTAACCGTTACGCGCCCTCAAACATGAAATTCGCCCGTCATTTAGCTATGTGCCTGACGCCCGAGTGGCGCAAACAATTCATCGAGTACGAAAAATTGTCTACAACTTTGCAAACCATCGCCCTATACCAGACGTCGAAATCGCAATTTTTCAACGAATGCTTGGACGAATTAAACAAAATCGAACTTTTCTACAATCAAAAATTAGCCGAAGCTCACGCCATTTGGAGCGATTTGCGGCGCGAAACGTTGGCCCGTCAAAAAGTGGCGGCCACGGGAGCCGATCGAAGAAAATTTGGGGATTACGTGAACTTGGTCACAGGGCATCGGAGTAAAAGACGTGGGGGGTGCTCCCCGAAAATGGTGAGCTTTGGTGTACACTCTACTGTAATTGAAGAACAATGGCTATTTTTGATCAAAAAAATAAATGAAGAAATAAATTTATTAAATGGGAAAAAAGAACAAAAGTATGAATAGTAAAGATAGACCTATGGACGTGCTGTGAGCGTGTGGGAATGGAGTTTCAAAAAACATCGAAAACATGGGCATATTGTTTAAACGAATGATGTCATCAGGTAATGATTTTTAAACAAACAGAAAAAACAAAGAAAGGAAATCCAAAGAGAAAGAAACAATAAATTTTTTTGTTCGAGTGATCGTTCTGTGAAATCCAGCTAATGAAAAATAAAATTTGAAGCTTTGTGAAATGTATTTGGAATTTTTTTCTATCATCATTCGTCACAGGGTACGACTTCATTGAAAGTTGAAACTGATGTCAAGTTGATGTTTTTAAGTGTAGGTTTCACTTGGCCCGCGTGTTCATTTGGCCAGCATAGTCAGATAGTCAGATGGTCAGCCAATGTAACTGTAGCATAACGTGACCCCAGACACAATAATAACATAGACAGTTCACATGGCAGAACCCATAAATAAATGATAAAGAAATAGATGAAAAAAAGTTCCTAATAGTAAAATAAATGATAATGAAGAAAAATGATATAGTAAAAAATATCAACTTGTGATCTGAAAAAGGCATGATGAGTGAAAAATGTCTACTTTTACAGCAGATCTGATAGAATTACAGTAGTAGGACAGCATTTATGTTTCAGCATGAAGATCTACTTTGATTCCTGAGCTCACCATTCAATTATCATTGCAATAATTTTCGATCAGTATGATGAAGACGAACTAGTACTTGTGGCCAACTTGTCTAAAGCACTCAAGTCATGCAAAAAGAGTGAGGGAGGCATATTATAGTCATTTTCAGAACTATAAACAAACCTGGGGTTGGTTGCACTAACCCAACATAAGATAATCTCAACATCGGGATTAACATGATGATCCTGAGGTTGAGCTATTCGCAATGTCCAAATTATTCTCTTCCAATGCACAAACAACACTCACTTCAGGATTAACTAATACTGAGGCTTAAGTTCGAGTTTGAGAATCGTCGAAATTTTTATATTTATTTGCTTTGGAGATAAGGAAATTATGTGAAAATGTTAGTGCAACCCGTTAGCTCGGGCTGGGGATAATCTCGACATTGAGCTCATCATAATCCTAATGACATTCAAATTATACCAAACTTGAGATCAAATCGATTCACATTTTTGTTCGAAATTATCTTGAGCTCGAGCTCAGACGCCTTTAGTGCAACTGGGCCTTGCTTACAATCATTGGGCACCGATCTGCAAATGGGATTCAGCGGTGCCTATATTAGGGGTGTGCCCCAAATGCCATACCCGATTCTCCCCGACCCTACTGACACTCCCACGGCAACGGTATGACTTTTTTGAAAGCACGACTGGAGTGACAGGGATGGGTGAAATCGCATCTGCAATCCCGCAAAAAGTGCTCTTTCTGCAATTTCAGTTTAAATCCAAAAATTGTGGATGATGCTATTTTGTTGAATAGTTAAATAAAAGAGAATGAATTTATTTATAGTTTGTAATCAGTAGAACTTACGGAGTGAATTCTTTAGGATATGTTATATAAAATAAATGAATGAAACGTATCTTGCACAATCGATTTAGCCCTTAGAAGTATTTGTGCTGTAGCTTTTTCTTCTAAATGTTGAAATGAGACTTTGGTGGAAGTTGAGAAATATAAATAAATGAATTGGTATCAAAAATAGACCTAATCAGTCACTCGCTAATTCACCTAATCAGGCTGAAACCATAGGTAGAAATAGTTTGCAACAGTTCCGTCAGTCTCAAAATCAACAAAGATCACCTGCTTTCATTCCAAAGAACTGCAGAAGATCAAATAACTCTCTGAGCTCAAGTAACTTCAAACCAGGGGCAAACCTAGAAGTCAGGCCGAGAATTGAGTTGCAAATGTAGACTTGAACGCTAGGTGGCACTCCAGAAATTCGGGGTCTAACCTGCCTTCCCTCCGCTGCGAGTCGTCCAATAAATGTCCAGGCGAGGGACGTTGTATTTCCAGGGAAAATCTCCACAAAAATATAATAAAAATATTACATAATAATATGGCCTACTGGCTCGCCGACTTTCTTTATTATAAAATAAACAAACAATCTAAGAGTGACCAAAAACATAGACGACCGGCACTTTTATGCATGGTGTCTATGCAAATCGGCATCGACGCGATTTGCATCGACTTTGGCTATTTCTTCACAACCTGGAGATAGACTATGTCCATCCCCGACATTCCTCGAGCCTTGAAACTGACCAATGGGAGGTTAAAAAGATTCATAATACGCGGCAATGACAATTTCGGAACCTTTTCAGGACCTAATACAGTCAAAGCAGTTTTCTGAACCTTTTTGGTCATTCATGCCCCCTTGGGGAAAGCTTTCCGAATGACCACCCTCTTATGTCAAGTCTTTTTACCAGGCATACCCGAATGTCCACAGGGCTGTCCAGGTGCGCTACCTATTGGTCTGGACGCCGACGGATCGACGACTCCGCCTCGGCTTGACTTTGTTGGCCTACCGCCGTATCCAATTTGACCTGCACCAGGGCGGAGGGTCTTCGGTTGAGGATCATCCCGTGACCTTTCGTTTCCTGCCATACGCTGGATGCCAGGGACAGAACATTTATCTGTCTATCTCTTTTGGGTTGCCTGTTTCGCTGTGAAGTCTCCGCCCTTTTTCCAACCTTGCCCTCGTCAAAAATTTTCTGTTATATCTAAATAATCTACAAAATATGTACATTAGTACGATTATCACAAAAAAATCAAATATCCTGGGCATATCCATTGAGCAAAAAAAATTAAAAAAAAGAAAAAATAAGGCGAGATTATAACCAAGATTAAGTGAAAAAATAAATTTTTTACATGCCTGTTTTGGCTATGCGAGGTACAAAAAACAAATAAAAATTTAAAGCACGTCTTGAGCTTTACTGAACTTAACAGGGCTTTGCAAGTTTGAACTGGCGCTTCTTTTGGCTCCCATCACTCCGACCTGGTGATCGCTACTGAGCATCACTGATCGAAAGGCTGTATTGAATTCCAAGGGGGTATCCTGGCTATTATACATCCTCAACAGTTGGTTATTCACGGCCACCATCGCCCTGGCATAAATGTTACCAATATGCATCGGGGATAGCGGGGTGCATTCCAACACAAGGAATAGCATCATAACCAGATACCTTACTGAGGAAAACACATCATGTGCTCTCTCTCCTTTGAGCCACCTGGGGAGAAAGTCATAAATGACTCTTTCCCAGAGTTCTTCCGGTAAATTGGTCCGATCATAGAGAAACGCTTCCTGGACTCTGAACTGTTGTTCATAATCCTGGTAGATTTCCCTAACAGCATCATTTACCATGAATAAAACCCTTTCCGACTCGAATTGCTTGAAAGCAATATACTTGGCCACTGCACTCGTAAAAAATGATATTGGTCCAGATTCTCTGGTTTTTGGTTGATAGACATCCCAGAAGTCCAAGAGACTGTCCTTGAATTTTTCCGCAGTTACTTCCGGCGTTTCAGTTGCCTGAGCAGCCTGTGCCTGCTTAATTTTGCTAGGACCAGCCCCTTGCACTTGGCTAGCTGCCACTCCTGGTTTTTGGTCCTTGCTGGGTTTTGCCCGACCTTTCGGTATCGGTTTCCCCATCGCAAGGCCTATTGCGCCTGAAGTTTGACTAGTCTTAGATGTACTATCTTGAGTTGTAGTTGCCACTGAAGATGTAGCCAATGACGGTGTTCCAGTTGAAGTGGAAGTAATTTGGGATGTTGGGGTAGCAGTGGAGGTAATCGTAGAAGTTGAGGTCGATGTGACGGACGAAGTCGCCATCTTACTGTCTTCCTCTTTCTGTTCGACTTTTGCTCCCTTGATATCCTTCTTCCTTTTTTCCTTCTCCTTCAATCTCATTTTCTTCTTTCTTTCAGCCATAAATAGTATTCTTTCCTCGTTCCAACCCTTTTCTCTCATACTCTGAACGACTTTGGCTGAATATAAACCTGGAACACCCCCATCAGCGGAAAACGCTATTACTTCCTTGCTCTCCGTCATCTCCGATTCGGGTGTTTCCACTATCGTTTCGTCAATAACGAGCTTGTCGGAGGCCATATCGTCGTCTACTTTCATCGGCGATGGTGGCTCTAATACGATTACTTCGGCCTCAACCTCCAGCGCTGTGTCGTCCTTCTGGAGTCCAAATTGGATTGCCATTTGACAAAGTTTTTCATTGTAAATCGCCGCATTCCTTCTCAATTCTTCCTCCATTTGCTTGCGTTGGAGTCGAATCTTTTCCTTCACCTCCTCTTCCATCTTTAAAATTTCCTTCAATCGACGCTGGTTGCTGAGTTCAGACTGCGTCTGAGCAGTTTGAGCTTGCATCAGTTCCATTGCCAGAACCAATTGCTCTTCCTGCTGCTCTTCTTCCAACAGTTCAGTCACGTCCTCATCTAGCCCTCCGTCTTGCGATTCACCCTCAGCGGGCAGTCCAACTGCATCGCTGAAGATTTTGCTTTCCGACGTTTGGACTTCCTGACCTGAAAGTATCGGAAATTCAACTACACCTACCACAGCTTGCTTTTTGTCCTCACCTTTCAGACTATCAGTCTTGGTGGGACTAATCTTGCCAGCTAGTTTGGTGACAACACTTTCACCCATTTTATAACTAAATGTGTGCTGAATTACTGGTAAATCCGAGACCAAAGGTCTATGGTCAAAGATCTTTTTAGGGAAGGCTATATTATACTCCCTATTTTCAGCCAATGACCCATAGACGTCTCCAACCTTGTCGATTTTGGTTTGCCAGATTACCCCATATCTTAATGAAGGCGTCCTTTGTGCTAGCTTGATATGGTAGAACCTAACATAATAATACGAATTTGAGCTATAGCTCTTACTGTCCCTAGTTATTGTGTCAGGACTACCAGGGATCAGCGCGCACACATCCGCATCCTTCCATAAGCTTAACCGAATCGGCATAAATCCAAATCGATTCATCCAAACATATATTCCCACACCTTTTCGGGGTACCTCATACTCTATGCTTGGAAGAGTTTTAGCCAACAAAAGATACTGGGATAACCTTTCGTCTGACTGCCAAGCCATTTCCTTTATCTTGCCCTGTAGCTCTGGGCTGAATGATGTAATGAACCTGTAACTAAACATTTCGGCCATTACAAAATCCAGTTCCTTTCTGCTATGGGGTCAGATCACATGGAAGGCCAGTGGGACTAAGGCACAAGCGGCTTGCAGTTCTGAGAACCGCTTTTCCTCAAATGCCTTAGCATACTCCGCCAGCTGAGGCTTCCAGTGATCTTTGTCAAAATACCCCACTCCAGGATCAATGTCAATAGGCACATGAACCAGATGGTTTTTTAGGGCATCCAGTAGTGCTTGCTTTTGACGATATTGGGGTAATTTGGCAACCTTTCTGGCTATGTCTATGAACCACGCCAAGGATGCTGGCTGCGTAAGCTCATGATACTGCTTCCCTTGCGCCATTTCCTCCACTAACTCCAGACGCAACTTATCTTTGGCGGACAAGCGCTGTGCAGGTCTAGTCATTTTGTCATCATCGAGATCACTCGCTTCATCATAGGAATTGGGTTTTAATTTTTTACCTTGATGGTAGGCACCTGGGTAGATGCCCCGCCACAGCAAATTTTCTTTCCCTTTCCTAGGATTGCAAATATCCGGATGGCAACAAAATTTAGGCCCTATTTCTTGCACTTTCTTGCACTTACCCATCTTGCGTACATCTCTTGGCGCATCATGTGGTAGGTGGCCTCAGGCTGCCTAACCACAATATCAGGTGTACCCACAAAGTTACGTAGTTTATAATCCGTAAATATATATGAGTAAAACTAATAAAATTTATATGAGAGAATTTCAATCTGAGCCGGATCGACTATATCCTGAGGAAAGTTAGCAACTCCCCCACATAGCTCAATCACGTACCCATAGTGAAATGCCCCCATAAAAATTGCCAAAGAAAAGTAGGCATCCATACCAGCGTACTGCAGTATCCCTTTGGGGACTCTTTCTTTAGCCACATTTTGCCTATTACGTAAAAGACTAAAATCAGTCTGGTGAGGACCGATATCAGCCAGATACACCCCTGACGAGCGTAGCCTCCGCTCCTTATCTTACCTAACTATTCACAAGGATAAAAAATGGTTGCTTACCATCGACCAAAAAATATCGATTATTCTGCCAGGGGTGCGGCTTCCCAAACTGGACTTCCTCATCTCTCACGTTGTACGTACGCGTACACTCGTTCGGCGTACCCATTCAAAATGCTGGGCCCGTTTTCCTTGCACCAAAATATTTTTTAAAATTTTTTAAACCGAATTTGCGGCTGTGAAAAGTAGACAGATGTATAAAACATTTACAGTCTATTCCCTTGCTGCTGCAAATTACCTTACGGGAGGATTCTTCCGTTCACAATATTTTTCGAAAAAGATTTGAAAAATGAGAGCAGACACGGGACACGACTTTTGAAAGTTTTGAATGATTTTGAGTTGTTAACCAAGAAAGTGTAAAATGAAAAAAATTTACGAAAACGGGTCTTTCGCTTTAAAAGCTCTTCCCCCGCTTCGTTGAAACACAATCCTATACGTCAAAAAATATTAAAACAGATTTTAATCGTTACACAACACAATTGGAATGAATATTTATTAAATATACAAAATAAATACACGCAAATCGGCAGATTTTGCCGCTACAAAACTACATCAGGCATCGTTCTACTCTCTGTTATTGCGAAGGTACAGTAAGACCGTATGATCGATTTTGTACATAGTTCTGCCATCATGTAGTCTCGTAGCAAAAAATTTTCAGCCTACTTGCTGAAACCTTTTGCCGTAGCAAAAGATTATCATAATGTGCAATTGTTATGACATTATCTTCTAACCTGGAAACATCAGTTATAATGAAGGGTCCTTCCCAAGTTAAGCCTAATTTCTTGTGCTTATCAACTTTCAGAAGTATCTAATCATTTTCTTTAAAAACCGAGGTTTTAATTTTCTTGTCCAAATATCTTTTGCTAGCTTCCACTGCTTTCTGGATATTTTCGGCAATAATACCATAAAGCCTGGTTAAGTGGTCAGTTAGGATGAATTTATATGCCTCATAATTCATGGGCATTACTATTTTAAGGGCTTTTGAAAGATTCATCCCAAACTTTGCCTCATGGCCCCCTAACAATGCAAATGGCAATGCGTTCGTCACTGCGTGTGGGGTTGCATTATAGGCGAAGACCACTGATTTGAGATATCTTGGCCAGCTATCTGGCTCACCAATAGCTACTTTTCTCAGCTGTTTTATTAGAGTTTGGTTGAACCTCTCTACCATACCATTACCCTAAGGGTGGTAAACAGTAGTGAAGATCTTCTTACACTCTAATAAATCACAAACTGATTTCATTAAATCGGAAGTAAAACAAGATCCATTGTTACTTAGGAGTTTCGTTGGTGTTCCATGCCTAAATATTATAGCTTCTAAGAACGCATTCACAACTGAGTTTGCTGATTGATCTGGGATCATTTCAGCTTCAACCCATTTTGTGAAATAGTCCTGAAAAACTATAACATAGGGCATTCTTTCTCCCAAAGGGGAAATTCTTACTATATCCATGGATACAATGTCGAATAGACCTTGTGGCACAAAGTGTATCAACGGAGGAATGGATGGCTTTCCTGCAGTTGCCATTTGACAGACAATGCAGTATTTTATCCATTCCCTGACATCTTTTTCCATGCCAGGCCACCAATAATGCCTTTTCATGACACTCAGAGTTCTTTTGAAACCCTGGTGTGTCATTATTACAGTACCATGATGCTGATGCAGTACAGAGTCCCTGAGGTTTGGGGGTATGACTAATTGGTCTTCGCTTTCTGCCTCAGTTTCCCTATACAATACACCATTTTTTCATAGAACCCAGTGTGATACTTCGTTGTGCTATTTGCACCTAATCTGTCCCAGATTGGCTTTAAGCTTTCGTCTGCTTTTTGCAGTTTGCTCATCAAGTCATCTGGGACCAGGCCAATAGATATCTCTTTTTCTCCTGATGTTCCTGGTTTATCAAATTCCTCCTCCTTTCTAGGGTATAACCACTGCACATTGTCTTGTTCCTTAGGTATCGCAGATTTATCAGTTTCCTGATTTTCTTTCTGCACCTTTTCTGAAACACGAGCATTGCTTCAGGTTACTACCGCTTCTACTCCTTTAGAATGCTCTCTTTCATCCTTAGGACTAATTCGAGCATCCTTTCCTTCCTGTTTATCCTAATGGGATTTATTCTCCTCCGAGATGTTGTTCCTCTCGGCCACCAAGGAAATTTGCTGTTGTTCTTGTTCTTTTATTCCTTTGACATCAGAGGAAACAACATCCGATTTGAACATGCTTTTCCACTTTGATGGTGATTTCACCACATCCTCTGGCTCATGCTTTCTGGAGAGAAAGTCAGCCATAGCATTTTGTCTACCGGGCATGTATTCTAACTTGTGGTTGTATTGATTTATGATTGCATACCACTGTTTCAATTTGTCATTTGTAGTAGTATTGACTTTCATTGATAACAGTGGTCTGTGATCTGTCTTAATCAATACTTTCTGCCCCAATAAATAGTGCCAATAGATTTTGAGGCTGTAGATAATCGCGAGGCACTCCCTTTTGGTTGCACACCACTTTTTCTTGTCCTCTTTTAACACACGGCTATTATATGCTATGACCCACTTGTCATCTCCAGACTCTTGATACAGAACAGCCCCTAGTGCTGTTCCACTGGCATTGGTTTGGAGAATGAATTGGGCTGAGCTATCCATTACTGGGTACCTAAGAAATGGAACCGATACCAGTGCTTCTTTCAAAGCATTAAATGCTTTGTAATGATCCTCTGTGAGGAGCCATTTATTCCGTTTCTTGGCCGTCAGCTTATACAAAGGTTCTGCGTGCTTTGCCAGATGTGGTATAAATTTTTTACACCACAGGAGCATTCCGAGAAACCTTTGCATACGCTTGACCGAGTCCGGGAATTCAAACTCCTTTATAGCCTGCACTTTTTTTGGATCGGGCAAAATTCCATTAGAATCCAAAATGTGACCAAGAAAATGTACCTTCTTTGGTGGGAATTCACATTTTTCTGGTTTAAGTGTAAGCTGGGCTTGTCTCAGAGCATCCAGGACCAATTTCAAATTTTCTATGTGTTCCTCGAACGTATTCGAGAACACTATGATATCGTCTATGTAAACTAGACATATCTTCTAAACATGAGGATGAAGGATTCTTTCCATCATCCTCTGGAACTCGGCTGGTGCATTTTTCAGTCCAAAGGGCATTACTTTGAACTGAAACAACTCTTCTTGACACAGGAAAGCAGTCTTTTCTTTACTGCCTTCTTCCATTGGCACTTGCCAATAACCGGACTTAAGGTCAAGAGTCGTATAAAAATTCGCTCTCCCGAGGCAGTCCAGATAATCATCCATTCTTGGTATTGGATATTGATCATCCTTTGTAACCTCATTCAAGCCTCTGAAATCAACAACCGGCCTGAGCGACCCATCTTTCTTCCCTACTAGGAATAATAATGGGGCCGCCCAGGGCGATCTTGATGGCTCTATGACTCCTTTGTCCAGCATTTCCTGCACATGTTGTCTGATATATGGTCGCGGTTCAATGGCAGCTCTGTAGTAATGCTTTGCCACAGGGCTAGCATCACCTCTATCAATTTTACAAGTAAGATGGGGAGTAGTTGTCAGAGGATCATGAGGTAGGCTAAATACATCCCGGTATTTCATGAGTTGCTGTATCGCCATCTCTTTCTGTTCCTCCGACACTGTAGCTTTAGAGGTCATTTTGTACAATGCTTCCAGAAACACAACTCCATCGAATTTTGATTCTTTGGCATTGAAAATGCCCTCTAGGCTATTTTCTCCACAATTTCTTGCCTGTAAAATTGATACATTTGATTCTCCCCGAAATACAGAGTTACAGTAGCCAAGAAGTTCATTAGGTTCTATCAGGCAACCGGAACCCGTATTATTGGAGATCATCAATACAAAGTCCTCCTTTGAACCGTCAACTATAGTATCATCTATTCTGAATCTCGTTTCTGAATCATCTCCTTCTACGATGATTCCATTTATCCTATTTGCCGAAGATTTGTTCCACAATTTGGCTTTCACTAGCTGATCTGTTCTGTGGGGAATGTAAATTCTATTACATGCCACTACCGGAACTAGATCTTCTAGCTGTTGTATTGCCGAACTTTGATCTTCTTCAAAAGAATTTTCCTGTATTGATTCTGCTATCATCGGATTATGCATCCCAACTATTGAAATCGCTTTCTTATCAGATGTTAACAAATCAATACTTTTCTTTACACCCATCATGGTCATTGAATCTTTTCCAAAATCTATTACGGTATTGACTTCCGGATGCGCTAGGAAGTCTGTTCCCAATATTAGATCTTCTGTGGACCCTGGTATTATGATAGCTTCAACCGGAAAACGGCCATAGTCACATTCCATTTGAAACTGAACATAACCATGTGCACTAACTACTTTACCATTGGCCACAGTGACTTTTAGGATCTTAGGGTATGCTGTATACTCCAGTCCAAGTGATTTTTTCAAGAAATCACCTGACATCACGGAACACTGAGCTCCCGTGCCAATCAGTGCCTTTGCAGTAGTAGAACACACACTTATTCTGATGTGAAATGGTTGCGTTCTAGGGTATCTCTCTAACATATCCAGTTCCTCTGCAGTCACCTTTCTTCCATACTCGGCACTGCATTCCATTTCTGGCACACTTTCCTCTTTCTCCATGGCACAGTTATGCAGGCCACACAACTTCATCTCCATCATTGGTTCTTGCTGTACACTATTGACAACACTAGTCAGCGGTTGGTCTGTCTGCCCGGAGGCTTGCGATGGACTGACTACCTTTTGCGGGACCAACAGGGTATTTGAACTCTGATTTGCAATTACTGGTTGCTGGTCCATTAGATTTGGTCCTGGTAACATCAGCTGGTTGGTAGCCTGTAACAATCTCATCTGCTCCCTGAGCTTCTTCAACTTTACGTATTCCTGGAACTCAGCATATTCTTGCAAATTTTCGGCCTCGTCATCAGGAAACGAAACTTGATAAGCTCCCCTTTCACCTTCATTACCAAAACCTCCTTTACTTCCTCCGTAATTTCCTCTGAAATTTCCTCTACCTCGGAAATTTCCAAAACTTCCTCTAGGATTTCCTCTTCCAAAGCCTCTTCCACTATTTCCACCCCTTCCACGATTTTGTAGACCTTTATAAAAATTCAAGGTTCTACAGTCAATCCTGTTGTGGGTGTTATTTTCGTGGTAAGTACACCATTTTCGCTGCTGAACCTCTTGTTGACTTTTCGCTTTTGCTTTATCAACTTTCTGAGTTGAAGCAGTTATGGCTTCCTCTTGAGCTTTGGTCGAGTTCCTGATCTCTTCATAACATTGTGCCATTTTAATAAATTCTTTAGATAAAGCCACCATGAGGGAGTCCTTTTTTGGCTCCTCAACAGGCTGTTGCCGAGGCATTATGGCCTGTTGCGGAGGTACTTCAAGTACTTCATCATCTGCTATATCTATCAATTGATTTTGCAAAGATTGCATTGAAGTTTGCCTTTCTGTGTAAGCCTTTGGATTACATTCACATCGGCTTGCTGCTCCTCAGCAATTTCCGTTTGTGCCCTGTTTATCATCATGGGCTGCTCTCTTGGCCCATATGTTCTAATCGCATTCCTGTACTTTAACTCTATCTCATAGACTGCCCGCGAAAGATCATACCAATTTTTGAATTTTGCTATGTCTTTCTGCAGTTCTAATTGATAAGTTAAAGAACTTCTATAGAAAAAGGTTTCAATGATCACTTTGTTTGTAAACTCTTTTGTTTCGCTCTGGTAAACGAGATTCACATGTGCTATAACCCTTTTTAAAAATTTGGTTGCTGCTTCATCGGGTTCCTGTTTAATATCCAATAAATCTCGTTTGAGCATGTCCAGGTTACAGTCTGGAGCACAATAATTCAAAATCTTGTCTCGGGCTTCCCTATATGTGGTTGACTCTTCGACCAATTCTTTTGGCAAATCCCTTGACAAACGGGTTAATGCTTCTAGCTTCACCTCATCCGGAGTATTCTTTCGAAACTCACGTTCTAGCTCCACTAGAAAAGCAAGAACCTGTCTACTTGGCATATCAGATTGCAGTAATTTCGGTTTGATAGCCCTTTCAATGTCATAGACAGTTGGGCCTACTTGAGCCGGATTGACCCATAAGGCCGGATCAATTGGAATCATTGTAGGCATAACCTGCTGCCTGACATTTGGGTCTCTTCCCTAATACAACTGCTTTGTTGTGAGATAGTTGGATTTATCAGACTCGGGTTTTTTACACCTTCATCAAAACCACAACTGCTCACTCTCTGCTCCACTCTTGAGGTAGTGGGCAAATGAGGCATATACTGCTCTTTAGGACCGAGACTTGACTTTTGGTCTTTCCATCTACAGTCTTGCTGAAGAGTGATACCATCATTTTGCCATGCTAACTCTTCCTGGGCTTGCTCAAACTTCAATGCACCACCATGTTCCAAACAACCAGAATTGCTTTGCCTTGGTTCATTTGCCTTACTGGCTTTCTGTGAACCATTATTAGCAATGTTGGCGAATATGCTATCATAAACATCTAACCTGTTCATGATTTGGTCCAGCTTATCCTCCAATGAGCTCTTTCGAGGATTTTTGCGATGTTCCTCCCGCTCATTATCCCAATATAATTGATGGTAAGTATCGAATAACTGGGCGGGTTTTTTTTGTTGGCTGGCGCTGCTGTTGATCCAATACTGGAATGTTCATATTTGGTAATGGACGCACCGGTCCCGAAACAGGCAGTTGTAAAAATTCGCCTTTTTTCGGGAGGTTTGTCGATGACGGGATTTTAAATATTTGTTCTTCGTTTGACGATAATATGGCGTCGTCGTCTCCCCTTTCGACAGCTGATGAGGTCGTAGGTCGGTTGCCTTCATTTTCCACCGATAAAGGCCTATGATCTGAGCAATTATCCTCTTCAGCTGAAGTTTCGGCTGAAGTTAGGACAATTAGCTTTTCTGCATCACGGGCCTTTTTTCCAGGTGATGTTCTGGGCAAACCCGAACTCTTGAGGCCACCTAGGTTGTCTTTACTCATTTTGAAGCCTCCCAATTCTCTATAAAAACTGATAGGTTTTTTGACTCCTCGAGTTTGCCTCTGATTTTCCGTTACTTTGAGTGTCAGAAGCCACCACTTGTTGAATTGAGACTTTGGTGGAAGTTGAGAAATATAAATAAATGAATTGGTATCATAAATAGACCTAATTAGTCACTCGCTAATTCACCTAATCAGGCTGAAACCTTAGGTAGAAATAGTTTGCAACAGTTCAGTCAGTCTCAAAATCAACAAAGATCACCTGCTTTCCTTCCAAAGAACTTCAGAAGATCAAATAACTCTCTGAGCTCAAGTAACTTCGAACCAGGGGCAAACCTAGAAGTCAGGCCGAGAATTGAGTTGCAAATGTAGACTTGCACACTGGGTGGCACTCCAGAAATCCAGGGTCTAACCTGTGTTCCCTCCGCTGCAAGTCATCCAATAAAGGTCCAGGCGAGGGATGTTGTATTTCGGGGGAAAATCTCCACGAAAATATAATAAAAATATTATGTAATAATATGGCCTACTGGCCTGCCGACTTTCTTTATTATAAAATAAACAAACAAACAGTGACCAAAAACATAGATGACCGGCACTTTTATGCATGGTGTCTATGCAAATCGGCATCGACGCGATTTGCGTCGACTTTGGCTATTTCTTCGCAACCTGGAGATAGACTATGTCCATCCCCGACATAAAAAAGCTGAGTGGGATTTCATGTGCCACTTTCCCACAGTAAAAATGTTTAACACAGTTGGAAGCAAACATGTGTGAGAGGGGACATGGGGTACGGACTTCCACAAGGGTTTTGAAACTGGAAAAATTTGTTATGCGAAAAATTTTGTGATCAACTTTTTTTTGAATTTTTTGTCTCAAGAAACGCCAAAAAACCGAGGTTCATCCCTGTACCCTCCTAAAAATTTCAGAGATGCACATGTTTGGTTGGAAAGTGTGTTGATGCACTCAGCTTCAGAATATACTTTTTCACAGACATAGAAAATTTTTTTGAGAAAGAATGAAAATCCAATATAAAGAAAGTTAATTTTTTCCAACTTTGACCCAAGTTCTCAAAAATCTAGTTTACTTCTTTAGCATGGCAACTATCGAAGCAAGTATATTCTTCTTTTTTCTGCCCCATCGGGGCATTTTCTAATTAACTAGTTCGCTTCTTTTTAGTGGGCCTCAACCATGCACGAAAAACTTCATAAGAGCACATTGAAGTTTTAAATTTGGTCATCTTCACATCAAAAAAACACAATCTTCAGGCTACGAATTCTGGCTTTCGGTAAAAGTAAAACATGTGTAAACCGCATAGTACTTAAAAAACGTTGCAAACAGACTGAAAGGTGACCATATCTATTGAATTCCTCATGGTCTAGAATCTCTCAACCTAAAAATCCACAGAAACACCTTTGTTTACATAAATGACTTTTTTCGTGTAACCTGACTGCATCCATTGAATTCCCCACGGTCAGAGACATCTTCCCTCAAAAATCGCAGAAATACATTTGTTTCGACTCAACATGAATTTTAGTGTAAAGTGATCACATACATTAAATTTCCCGTGATTGAAGAACCCTTCCGAAGAAAAATTTACACCCAGGATAATTTTTTGCGTAAAGTGATCGCATTCATTTAATTCTCTGTGGTCGAAAACCCCTTCCACGAAAAAATCACGAAAATAGGCGTGGTTGAATTCGAGATAATGTTTTTGTGTAAAGTGAAGCATTCATTGAATTTCCAGCTGTCGAAAACCCCATCCACGAAAAAATCACAAAAATATGCTTGTTTACACCAGCGATAATTTTTTATTTAAGATGATCGCATCCATCAAATTCCCCACGACCGAAAATCCCCTCCACAAGAACATAACAGCAATACGCTTGTTTACACCCAGGATATATTTTTGTGTAAAGTTACAACATCTATTGAATTCCCCGCGGTCGAAAACCCCTCCACTGAAAAATTACGGAAATACGCTTGTTTACAACCGGGATAATTTTTCGTGTAAAGTGGCTGTGTCCATCGAATTCCCAAGGGTCGAAAATCCTTGCACCCCAAAAATCCCAATAAGGCTACCGGTTCAATTGAAACTGCAAAAAATTAGTAGTGCGTTATGCCGCAAAAAAAATTTTTTTGAAGCCGTTGGGGACCTTGGCGTTTTCCGGGACTTTGGACCACCATAAAATTGAATTGAGGCCATATTTTTAAAAAATGAAAAATCGCATTTGAGATTGCACCCCCAAGATGCTTAGGCCGAATTATGGACGTTGGATATGGCACACCTATTGCTGGGCATGGTGGAACTGGAGGGCCTTAAAAAGTGCGTTTTTTGCATGTTTTTGGGGCCCCACCGAACACCAATTGCAGATAGAGGCGAAATGACAAAAGGCACCCCATAGTTTGCCTCTATGCCCGAAATTATGGAAAAAACACGAAGGTTCAAGCTCTTACCGTTTTGGCTCTAGGCTGGGGGGACATGAAATTTGAAGGCCAAGTATATTATAGGTTGACGCTGTCGCGCCACCTATGATAGTTCATCAAACTGTTGAAAATATTGGTGCAGTAGATATCTTAATGAGCTTCGTGGATATAAAGCGCAAGATCGTATGGTGACGATATTGAGCACAGGAAAGTATTACCCTGTAAAATTTTAAAAGTTTGCTATGAGCCTCAAGAACATCTTGCGGGTCACTACAGGCGGAACGTCTTTAGGTTGTAATGTTTTCCATGTTCCGAAATTTTTGGCTGTAACATTTTGTTCCGAAAAAATTTTCCAGTGCTTTACAATCATGGGAAATTCTTCGATTCTAGATTCTAGGATTCCTTTAGGAACTGCAATATTTCAGGGTGAAAAAGAAGCCGACGATAAATCACATAGCGGCGAAGCTTCCAAGAAAGAAAAGGCAGCGACGGCTACCGCGAGTAGTAAACGCGGGACTGCTGCTGTCAACGACGAATGGGACGAAGAGCGGGAGCCCAAAACGTTAAAACAATTGAAGTCCTCATTCGCCGAATTTTACCGAAGTTTGGTACTTTTACAAAATTATCAAGATTTGAACGTCAAAGGATTCAAAAGATTAATGTTCAAGAGCGATAAAATGTTCAAGTGGGATAAATTACGCTTTTTTCTTACTGTTATGTTTTGTATGGTTTTCAATCGCGTTGACCTCCTTTTTCATTTTACTTTTTCATTTATTTTCTATCCTGTCAATTTTTTTGTCTGTTGTCTTCTCGTTTAGTTTGTCTTTTTTGGTTCCCGGTTGAGCAATCATTCCATCGCCAGTATACTGTAGGTCCACCGCAGGCGAGCAGTGGTACAAAGACAAAGTGGAAAAAGCCCAATTTTTCCATACAAAAGACGTCGACGATTTGATATCCAGAGTTGAACAATTTGTCACCTTGCATTTAGTGGAAGGTGATAAAAATTTGGCAATGAAAATTTTACGCATCCCGCCTTTAAATGAAATACAAAGCGCCTGGACAACGGGACGTTTAGGATTTTTCGGCGGCACGTTCGTTAGTTTGTGCCTTTTCTTGCTACTTTTCTATGTCTTCAATCGAGATATATCCGACGAACCGAAATGGCTGGTCGTGCGACTGTTTCGCGGCCATTTTCTGGTGTTTTTCAATATTTTTCTAAGTAAATAATTTTTGACAACACTTTAGAATAGGAATTGAAAACAAACTGTTTTGTGGGGAAAATGTTTGTTCCATTGTTTTCCTGATCAAAATTTTCATGTTGGTCTGTATCATTCTCCGATTCAAATATTTGATAACTATGGGTTATTGTTTTGCTTAAGCATAATTTGAAAAATTGCGAGAAACTGTTCAGTAGAAGCTTACAGTGAATTCTGACTGTGCCCCAAATAGCCTTTTCGGCGAAATTCATCCGTTTGAGCTGATTGTAGAACCAGACTAATGAAAACCACACTACCGTAGGACATCGATATCTACGAATTTTCTTTGCCTATACATGTTTAAGAAGATCTCAGCATCAAATATTAAAAAGTAATTCGATTCCACATGACTGTCAAATCTTGATCAATGGTTATGAGTAACAACTGTTATGTTTATATATTCTAGTATCCATCAATGTGTTTGGTTGGCAGACCAACGGCATCAATCATATTTTGATCTTCGAAATCGATCCCAGAGAACATTTGACGTATCAAGGTTTGATGGAAATATCGTTCATGTTATTGACGTTATGGGCGGTATGCGCTCTTGGTAAGATTTTAATTCTGAAATACCTGAACATACGACTCCGTGTTATCGAACATTTGTTCACGTTTTTTTTCGTTTTTTCCAGTCAATTCCTAGATTTTATTCATGAACCGATTGGGAAAACGTACTGGAAGTTGAAGTGTTCTTTTATCAGGGAATTTCATCATGGCCATTCGGTAGTTCTTGAGATTTTTAGTTTAATCATCTTTCCGAATTTAATGTTATAATATCCCGAAAATAGGTAAAATTTAAAATTTGCTTCGAATCAGCCCTTGGTTTAATGAGAAGAGTGTTGGAAATCAGCAGAAATGAAGAGGTGTTTGAAAAATAAGGGTGTAGCCAGGAGTCTAACCTGGGTTACCAACATTCCGGGCTGATGTTCTCACCACTAGCCCACCACACCACGAGGTGAACCCAGATTTAGGTGCTTCCCTTGGCTACGATTTTAATAGCATACAACTCCAATGCTTGGTTGTCGTGAACCTACGAGCTTTGGCAAGTAGCAGCGTACCTGCTGCTTTGAACTGCCGACCAATGAAGTTGCTGACTTGACTTTTTTAGAAATGAAAATATGGAATTTTTGGAGTGAAAATAAACTTGAAAAATAAGGGTGTAGCCAGGAGTCGAACTTGGGAGCACCTAAATCTGGGTTCTAGAGGTCCTTGAACATAAGCTTGCTACTTAAGGCAGGAGTAGTCGACTAACCAACTGAGACAGTAATGGTTCCGTATATTTTGTCGTACTTTGTAACATCTGCAGAACATTTTCGTGCGATTGATACATGATTTTTTCGCACCCTCAGTTGAGGATTTCACAGCGGACGACTAGATTAGTCGAAAATTGAAAACTTTTACATTATTAATCGTAATTCAGAAATGTAATTGTGGCATCGATATTTTTATGGGGAACGACCTATTATTTGAAAATTTTTAAATGACATAGCCCCGTGGTAAAAACGAATGCTTTGATGATGGAATTCAAGAAAAAGTAATTAATAATATCCTAAAAACATGTCGTTAAACGAGAAAACGCCGAAGTCATCCAAAAGCCGATTGCTTGGACGGTGAAGAACTGTTAAACAAATAAGCTACTAGAAATGTCGATGACTATGCAGGTAATCAGAGGGTGTCTAAAACCACTAATTGTTACTTATTAAACCACTGGTGTCGCATAATTGTTTGTTTTTCTCTCAGGATACGTGAGTTCGAGACAGACTTCTGTACCGGCCACGTTCTTTCCATTGTCGTTGACAATCATCTCATTGTCGTGGTTGGTATTCCCATTGCCCATTTTCAACCGTCCATCCCGTTGGTGGTTCGTCAAACGTCTATTCTACGTATGCTCACCGCCCTTTCATTTCGTAGCGTTCGCCGATTTCTGGTTAGCCGATCAAATGAACAGTCTGACGACAGTATTCCTTGATCTACAGTATACAATTTGCTTCTATTACTTTTACGTCGATTACGGTGATCGCTGGTCGATACGGTATTTGAATAATGCGGTGAATAATCAGACATTGAGCGTAGTCGATAAAGTTGGTGCTTATAGTTGGGGTGAGTGAAAATTTCCACGTGGATGGGGTTAAATTTGAATATATTGAACTATTACAGTTGTTAGGATTGAAAAGATGATAGCTCATTTTCTATAAGCTAAACTGAGAACTATTTTCATGAAACGTTTGCGAATTTTAAAATGAAGGAAATGAGTATCTTTTACCCTCAGCTTTTACTCTAGACTTTGTCAGTTAAGAATTATCAAGGGCTTAGTTGGGTGGCTACAGTTTCCAGTTCCACGTGATATTTTATTTAGCAGAAAATAACAAAAATGTCAAATAGTTCCTGCTTTCCAGTTTTATTATTTGCAAGCACTTCAAAGAAAACGGACTATAAAATCATGATGTCGTTATTTTTACTTATATCATTATTTGTAGTTCAAACCGAAAAAATGTCTTCAACTATTTGACTTGTATCGGATGATACAATCTCAGAACGACACAACTGAATTCGTTGCCAGTTGAAATATTGTTCCTATGCGTTTCGATAGATTTTTTGATGTTTAACTGCTTTCACTACTTTCCGTGCAACGCAACACATTTCTACCAGCGTGGCTTGCAATAATCTAGGAATTTAGTGTCATTTGTATAAATTAGACTTGTATACTTATGAAGCTTCCGGCTCAAAAAGTTCACATTCTGTTGAATTCAAATTTCAAGCGATTTTTTCTCTATGATTTTTGAATCTTCTACCGGATTGTACCATAGTCTTGTATGATGGATAGTCGAAACATAATTTTTTGATGTAGAGTTGAAAAGAATTCAGAATTCTCCAAAACTCGTCTTGTCACATTCATCTTATAAAAAATTCACATCCATCTTATAAAAAAAGAATTCAGAATTCTCCAAAACTCGTCTTGACAATTTGTCGGGCAGCAAAAAGGAGTTATTCATAAGATTTCGGATATTCCTGTGCCTGGTTCACATCCATCTTATAACGTAATACATACTTCTGTATTACGTTATAAGAGGGATATTGAAAGGGATTAACCTGGCGGGTGCTTACCTTGTTCATTTCTTAGGCTTAGGAGCACAGCGATGCGTCCGGAGTGCGATGTACCCGTCTGGTTGATTCTTCACCAATATGCAACTTTTATATGCGTCTTTGCATAACATTATAAGATGG
The DNA here is from genome assembly GCA_963922205.1 of Romanomermis culicivorax. Lineage (NCBI taxonomy): Eukaryota > Metazoa > Nematoda > Enoplea > Mermithida > Mermithidae > Romanomermis > Romanomermis culicivorax. The sequence continues at coordinate 62,335 of CAWUHX010000197.1, forward strand.
ATGTGAATTAGACAAAGTAAGATCATATTTCAGATTGGAAACAATGTCTGATAACTGCAGTGTTATTGTCTTGTTGGACCCGATAACAAACCTCGCAAGGTTCTGAACCATATATATGCCTTTATGAGGATGTTGTCAGGACTGCTCAGTGGATATTAATGTGGTGATATCGAAATTCATACAGTACTATGCTTCAGAATTTTATTTATTTGTTCGGTTGAGAAGACATGATACAAAATCACGATTTTTTTTTCTCGTCGACTTCGGAACATTTCGAACGTATTTGAAGACGAAAAATTCTACTCGAAGTAACAAATCTGTTTACGATCGATGTTGAGGGAAAATTAGCTTTAATCATTCCTTTTAAATGATAGATTTTTATCATTTCAACAGCAGATATTCCATAAATTAAAAAAAACTTAACGTGGTTGCAGACAGAGTTATCTGAAAACATCAAAATAAAGAGTCCAGCTAAGGAAATAATAGCTTATAATCACATTCATTCGAAATTTGGTCGATTGTTCATGCTGTGGTTATGCTTCTGCAATTCTTGTTTCGACACGAAGAATAGAGAAGCATACATAGGGCTTTTCGTACAATTTTACCACTGCGACATTTTTGGAATATTTGACGTACGTATCTGTCGTGTCTAAGGCTTAGGCTTAGTGTTTATGATGTAAAATTAACAAAATTTCGTGATGGTAAAATTGTTGAAAAGTTCTCATAATGTAATACCTCGGTCGGGTGGGTGGGAAAGTATCGGACCGTGACTCGAGCTGAATATTTTTTGAAAATCTATGTATTTGGATATTCCTGGATATTTTTCAACATGGGAGATGATGTGGATTTGTTAGGGTAAACCAAAATTTAGATGGTGTGGTGTTCTCTTCCTCATCCTATTATTACGTGTATGAGAGTAGGATGGAATAAATAGGCTCGTGTCATCCTTTTTCTAATCGCAGAGGGCATCGATCGTTTTACGGGCGTCGATGCCTGTGTCTCCCACATCTACGGTATACGGCCGTTAGTATCCTGCATTCCGGCCATACTACGTTTGGCCCAATGCCTACGCCGTTGGTACGATTCTGGCCAATATTCGCCCCACGTCTATAACGCTGGTAAATACAGTACGACTTTTTTCATCGTCTTTTTTGGTTGGTTGAACTCTCTGGCCAAATCAAATTGGAACCAACGATCGTTCTACTACCCATGGGTATTGGCCTACGTGGTCGGTTACATTTACGCCTTTATTTGGGACATCAAAATGGATTGGAGCTTGTTCGATCGTCACGGTGATGATCTCATATACAGTAAGAAAAATGGTTAGAAAATTTTGAATACATTTCAAGATCACATGATTTGAACGTAAATTTTGCTTCAGTTCAAAAAGAAGGGTATCCAACGGAAAAAGAATCGCATAAATATTTGTCCTTAGATTCATCAACCTTCTTGCAATTTGAAAGCAGAATTGTCTTCTCGCCTTATTTAACGTGTTGATTCATTTTCGTACGTACTTTTGAAATTTTTTATCCAGAGTAAAAAAAAGTTTGAAATTTTATCCAAAGTAAATCCTCTACAAATGACCATAACTTATTATTTGCACAAGACTCAACATGGAGATTGACTTACCTGAGGGCGATTACCCCCTACCATTGACTGTGCCACTAGATTATGACCTACCATTGACACTTTGAAAAACTATCGGTGCCACTAGATTATGATTGTGCTTTTCCACTTTTTAACGAATTTTAATCTGAAATTTACGGAACTCGGGGAGGGCCAGATTTCTTCGTCCTAACTTGATAAGCTGGTGCAAACCATAGAAGACAGGATTGAGGTTCAATATGATTCGCCAAAGATTGTACGGGATAAATTAAGTTTTCCATTACGATATTCAATATTGCACTGAAAAAATCGGGTTATAATCGCCCCAATATGGAATAAAAAATTTAAAAAAATTTGGATTGCAATCATGGAAATCAGTCAATTAAACGAGTTCAATTTTTAATTATCGACATCAACATTTCCTTGGCATGTGTTTCCATTGATGAACATATCTGCGTCCGTAATCCGGAATATCATTTCAGACAAGCATTGGTACTATTACGCTGCGATGGCCGCCGACGGAATCCTCAGATTGGCGTGGATTCTGAACGTTTCATTGGGCGATGCAACGATTCTAGAAGCAGACAGGTAAGGATATGTTCCGTAATTTGAATCTATAGTCTGTTTTTTGGAATTCTTGCAAATAATAATAGTGAAAATTAAACAGTATTTGATATTTTTAGATTTTCTGCTGAACTATATATATACTAGTTTACTAGAAAATGCCCCTGTCGGGCAGAAAAAAGAAGAATATACTTGTTTGTATAGTTGCCAAGCCAGAAAAAGAAGTGGACTAGATTTTCGAGAACTTGAGTTAGGGTTGGAAAAAAATCACTTTCATTTTATTCGATTTTCATTCTTTCTCAAAAAAAAATTTCCATGTCTGTGAAAAAGTACAGTCTGCAGCATCATGCATTTTGTCCTTCCTCTGGCATCAACTACAGTAACTTTTTTCTATATGAAAATTATATGCAAATGACTTCAAATGTGGAGCAATGGGAGACCAATAGCATTCTAAATCCCGACCGATTCAAAACTTCTGCATCTCACATTAGCCGAAAAACGGTGAGGGAGACATACTGTAGTCATTTCCTGAACTATAAAAAAACCTGAGATTGGTTGCACTAACCCAACATGAAGATAATCTCAACATCGAGATTAAATTGATGATCCTGAGTTTGAGCTAATCGCAATGTCGAAATTATTTTCTTCCACTCCACAGACAATACTCACTTCATGTTTAACTAATACTGAGGCTTGAGTTCGAGTTTGGGAATTACACAAATTTTTATTTGCTTTAGAGATGAGAAACTTATGCAAAAATGTTAGTGAAACCCGACAGCTTAAGCTGGAGATAATCTCGACATTGAGCTCCTTATAATCCAGATGACATTGAAGTTATACCAAACTTACGATCAAACCGAGTCGCCTTTTTGTTCGAGATTATCTTAAGCATGAGCTTCCGGCAAGAAACGCTCTTTCTGCAAATTTCAGTTGAAATCCAAAAACTGTGAATGATGCTATTTTGTTGAATAGTTAAATAGGAGAGAATAAATTTATTTATAACTTTTGATCAGAAGAACTTACGGGGTAAACTCTATACGATATGTTATATAAAATGAGTGAATTAAACATATCTTGCACAATCGGTTTAGTTCTATGCCGCAGCTTTTTTTCTAAAAAAACTGAGTGGGATTTTATGTGCCACTTTCCCACAGTTGATTTTATTGTTGACACCAAATTCAGTAAAATAGTTCAACACAGTTGGAAGCACACATGTGGAAGGGGGACATGGGGGGGGGGTACAAACTACCTCAAGGGTTTTGAAACTGGAAAATTTGTTATGAAAAAAATTTGTTGGTCAACTTTCTTTCAATTTTTTGTCTCAAAAGACGCCAAAAAACCGAGGTCCACCCCTGTGTTATGTTTATTTCTCTGCTTAAATCCGAAGATGTCAGCAATATAACTCAAGTCCTATTGGCTTGTACTCAATCGACTACTGTAGGTTACTCAAAGGAGCTTTTTATTAGCAATCAACTAAACACAGTGCAACAGTTCTTAAGCAGAAATAAACACAACCTTCAGTCACTAATAAGTAACTGGAGGTTTACACAAATAAACAGAACTCACTATAATAATATCCAAAGGAGCTGGGGCTTTACCTTGGCTTGGCTCCCCCTTGTAATGCGGCTCCCCCTTCGGCTTAATGCGCAAGTAATAAAATAATAAATAAATAATAATAATAATACTATTAATATATAAATTTGGGTGTCGGGCTGTCGACGCTTGCCTTTACTAGGCGTAAAAGAACAACACAATAGAAACGAACGCGACTCGCCCACGACACACCAAAATTACAAGAATGTAAGAACTACCAACATCTCTCTTTTTTGGTCGAATCGTAACTTTGTCGATTCACCAATTTTGCATACATGTGGGATTGCTACTGCCGTAAGCACATCCCCAACACCTGTACCCTCCTCAAAATTTCAGAGATGCACATGTTTGGTTGGAAAGTGTGTCGATGCACTCAGCTGCAGAGTATACTTTTTCACAGACATGGAAAATTTTTTTGAGAAAGAATGAAAATCCAATAAACGGAAGTGAATTTTTCCCAACTTTAACCCCAGTTCTAAAAAATCTAGTCCATTTCTTTTTCTGGCTTGGTAACTATTCGAGCAAGTATATTCTTTTTTCTGCCCCATCCGAGCATTTTCTAATAAACTACTCCACCTCTTTTTGCTCGGCCTCAGCTATACATGAAAACCTTTGTAGAAGCACATTGATGTTTTAAATTTGGTCACCTTCACATCAAAGAAACAATAAAAAACATCTTAAAGCAACGAATTCTTACTTTCGATAAAAGTAGAAGATGCGTAAACTGCATAGAACTTAACACATTGTAAACATAGTGTAAAGTGACCATTTCCATTGATTTCTCCATGGTCAGGAACACGTCAACACAAAAACCGCAGAAATACCTTTGTTTACACACAACAATTTTGGTGTGAAATGACTGTGTCCATTGAATTTCCCATGGTCAGAAACCTCTTCCTCCAAAAATCGCAGAAATACATTTGTATACACTCAATATAATTTTGTGTTTGAAGTGATCGCATTCATTGAATTCCCCGTGGTCCAAAACTTCTTGCCCAAATTATGACGAGAATGCGCTTGTTTACACTCGAGATAATTTTTCGTGTAGAACGATCACATCCATCGAATTCCCAATGTTCAAAAACGCCTTCCTCCAAAAATTCATGGGAGTACCTTTATTTACATTAATGATGTTTTTTGTGTAAAGTGACTGCATCCATTGAAGTCGTTCCGGTCGAAAACCCCTTCCAGCAAAAAATCACGAAAATACGTTTGGTTACACCCAGCATAATTTTTTGTGTAAAGTGATCGCATTCATTAAATTCGCCATCGTCGAAAACCCCTTCCACAAAATTATCACGAAAATACGCTTGTTTACACCCTAGATAATTTTTTGTGTAAGGTTACCGCATCCATCGAATTCCCAATAGTCGAAAACCCCTTCCTCCAAAAAGTCATGGGAGTACCTTCATCTACATTAGTGATTTTTTGTGTAAAGTGACCACATCCATTGAATTCGCTTCGGTCGAAAACCCCTTCCACCAAAAAAATCACGGAAATACGCTGGTTCACACCCGGAATAATTTTTTGTGTAAAGTGACTGAGTCTATTGGATTCGCTTCGGTGGAAAACCGTTAATAAAAAATTACAATAACCCCACTGGTTTAATTGAAAGGGCAAGGTAGTGCATAATGCTGCAAAAATTTTTTTTTGAAGCCGTAAGTTTATATAACAAAATTGTCAAATTTCGCGGTTCTCTGGACTTTGGACTACCATATAATTGAATTGAGGCCATATTTCGAAAAAATAAAAAACAGCATTTGAGATTGCATCCCCAAGATGCTTAGGCCGAAGTATGGAGGTTGGATATGGCACACCCATTGCTGGGCATGGTGGAACTGGGGGGCCTCAAAAAGTGCGTTTCTTGCAGTTTTTTGGGGTCCCACCGAGCACCACTTGCAGATAGAGGCGAAATGACAAAAGGCACTCCATAGTTTGCCCCTATGCCCGAAATTATGAAAAAACCCGAAGGTTCTAGCTCCTACCGTTTTGGCTTTAGAGGGGGGCATGAAATTCGGGGGCCAAGTATATTATAGGTTGACGCTATCGCGCCACGTATGATCACCATAACACAGAAAATTTTTGAGCATACACAACTAGCCTTTGGCAATCTTTCGAGCAAAAAATTCTATCGTAAAAGCGTGTGTAAACGACATACCTGTGCATGGTCAGTCAGCTAGAGAGGGGTAAACTGAGATTTGTCAAGGTAGTAAATATATATTAACTGGTCTTTTCTGAGAAAACCCAAGTACAGAAAGTTTAAACAATCGAAATTCCATTATGGCAACTGGGCTCCTGTCAAAAAGTGCAAGTATGGCAGCGTCTGGATTAAAAAGACTGGTGTCAACTCACACATAGTTGAAAAAATCCAGGCAGTAAATGCTTATCTGCCCAAATGCCGGGTTTAGTAAGTGAGCATCGCCAGGCCTGCTAGGTGTTAACACCCCTATCATAGCCCGCAATGCACAGGTGTGGTAAACGATGTCGACGACAGTGCTGTTTTTTTGTCATTTTTTGATTCACAAGCATTTTATAAAAATCAGACTGTAGTTCGAATTCGCCGATTCGTGTTTTTTCTAAAATTTTCTATTTTGATTTCCATATATTTTTGTATGATGTACTTTGGGACGTTTTTTAAGAGTGACACGATTAAAAATTTCTTACTTTTGCACGTTGCGAATTTCCATAAATGCCAGCCACTTTTCATGTTTTCCGCTTATTGTTGTCTGGCTAATTTCAGTATGCAAATTTTTAAGGGAATAAAGTTGAAGAGTCGTATCCGAAATGTCCAATGTTTTGTTAGGTCCTTATGGCCTATGACTTGGATTTTATTTGAATCCAATCAGATTTCTCGCTCAGCAGTAGTTCTCTGAACATTTAGATTTCCGAAAAAATTCTCATTTTATGGAAAAGACCATACCTGAACAATAAGTTCGACTGGACTGGATGTAATTCGACACAAGATGATGTAACTTCAGTACCATGAGCTAATTCCTAACACCACATCAAATTTTTTGTCAGGGTTATTTGATCGAACGACTGGCTAACAGTACACAAAAATGAGTATTGTCTTTAACCATTTCATGCTGATACGTTCCTACTATGTCCAAAAAGTGTGTAGACTCTGAAATAAGCTGAAAAAAATCAAATTTGATTGCATCATGTCTGCTTTCAATGAGTTAAAGCTACTAACATCCAGTTTCCTACTTCGCTTTGACTTTAGCAATCACGAAAACGATTTGGGAGCCAACCAACTTCCTGGCTGGCTAGTACCAAATAAACCAAATAGGTTTCTCGTCGTTAGTAATAACAGTTTTCGTAAAAATGTAAACTTTTCATCAACTATAATACTCAAACGCTTTCTAATTTATCAATTAATGCCCATAGAGCTTATCCAGGTATGGAAAAGATTAAAGATATCCTTCCTATTTCTGATACTATTCCTATAAAGTATGCAAAATTTTCAATTCTGACGGGATTAGCCAGACGAATCAGACTTTTTTCCAGATTATTACTCATTACGTCAATTTTGGAGTGCGTTCGTCGATTCATATGGAACTTTTTCCGGTTGGAAAACGAGCACGCCACCAATTGCGGAAAATTTCGAGCTACTTTAGACATCAATATTAAATCTATGCCGGCCAAACGCAGCCCTTCGCCTCAGGCCAAGAAACAAGACGCTCAAGGGGGCGCAACGACCGCGGTCGTCAAACAAGAAGTGGAGAAGGCGGCTCCGGCGTCTCCTCTACCGCCACCGCCGACCTCTAGCGACGCCGGCCTGTTTCATGCATCGCTAAAGCCGCCGGCAGTTATCGGATTCCCTCCCATGATCAACAGGCGCAAGAAATACGCGAGTCTCATACCACCTAAGGTATGATGAAATCGGCGGGACTTTATTGTTCTCTGATGAAGGTCTCCAAACAATCACTAGCTCAAGCATTGCTTAGCGCCCTCTAGAAACTACAGTCGTCAATGTTAATTTTGAGTTATTTCTTTGCTGTGATAGTTCTAACCATTACCGCATCCTGAAAACATCGTACAATCAAAGCGAATAATAAGCAATCGAGTTCCATTTTTTTTGTTTGTCATTTTTTGATTTATAAACATTTTATAAAAAAACAGACTAAAGGAGCAAACCCCAAAAGCATGAACTGTCCTAGTCCGCCTGAAAGTTATATGAACTACATTACTGACAAGTGACACTCTCAAGTAAACTTTTGAGTTGTTCGTCGTCTCAATATTTCTCGAACCAAAACCGCTAAGTAAGTTGCAATTTTTTGCAAATCGTAACCATTTGTATAGTCTTTATTTCCTTGATTATTATGAGAATTAATTCATCGGTTGAACTTACAGCGGCAATTTTCCAAAAGTGGTTATTCTGTGAAATTACAGATTTTTGGCTTTATGCGTACGTTCGAAAAATCAACTGAGCCTGTACCTATTTTTACATGCTGAATTGAAACAACGCATTGAGAACCGACCTTTAGCTTCAAAGCTTGTCATCCGTGTTGAATTCATTCAAGTTTTTCTTACTTCCATGTAGAGTACATTAAAATATCACAATAAATACGATATTGCTGACGAAAAGTTACTCGTTCTGATTAGCATACATAGTGTAGAATTCGACTAAGCTTTCAAAAATAATCAATATTCTGACGCATTTTGCGATAATAAATGAGTCGGACAAACCGGATATTTGTGCTTATTCTGTAAAATCTGTAAAAGTTCATTTTCATGCTACACGTATTCCTATTTTCGTCAAACAGCTACAAAGTTTAACCAACTCATGGAACTTCATGAAACGTTGCCAACTTGGTGCTTTTCATGAAATATGACGTACAGTCAAACCAAATGTCATATAGGGCTGAAAATGTAAGCGATATTGACTGAAATATTAATGTTTTTAATTTTCAGTTTAGAAACATATCGTAAAAAACTGTCTATATTTGCACAATTATCTTTCGATACTGATCACTGCGTAACGATTCTCTAAGTGCACAGTGTTCTGCATTGAGATCTCAATGGATTCTCATCTCTTCATTTGATCTTCATTTAATCATTTTACTTTGTATGTTAGTTGAAATCAGCATTAGAAACTACCTATAGTGTGGCACTTCGTGGCACTTTCACGTAATACGTCGTCTACACCGTGCGATCTACTTATTTATCGTTTCAGATTCAATTTAACCCGCCCATAACTTCGACCTGGTCTGACTACGGCACCACCAGATCTTTCAAACTTCTAAAGTCTGTCAAAGAAGAAGTAGACGACAAAGAAAAACAGCCTACCAACGATAAAACGGCGACGAATTCGCCGAAAAGCTGAACTTCGGCAGATTATTCTACCAGATTTTATGAAAAAGTCTTCTGTATTCAGTTTAGTACTTATCGCTCCATATCGTCACAATAAATGATCGATAAAATGACAAGTGATGTGTAGAAGTTTGGCATGATGAGAGAGCACCATTGCGTCAAAATATTCACTAACTTCTATATAATTATAATGGGGGATAATTTATAATGTAATCGATTTGTCTTGCTCTATTTCTCATGCTCAGTGTAATCATGCAGCCAATGCTTACCTTTAGAATAGATTTTCCGGAATGTGCTGTCGAAGTTCTAGTCTGTTTCAAGGATCTGGAATGTTTTTTTCAACTAGATCATTGTGTACTTGTGTTAAAAAGAGTTGTGTATATGGGTTTCTTGCATATTGACTGAAGACTGAAGAGTTTTTTGGGAGTTGACTTTTTTCAGAAGGGTTTATAGGAATAATCTCCCGGGACAAGAAGTAATTGCTTCAGAAAGTTAGAAAACATTTCTTTGGCGTCTGGAAAACTATTTTATCCTCTTTTTCTCTGTAGGTCTATGATTTTTTCCTTTAGAAAGGAGCTGTTTCCCTAAACAAACATTTCAAAAACGTATGGCTTTAAGCTTGAATTTTTATTTCCGAGGATCGATGTGGTCGTTTGCTATTTCTCATATATGCTGTGCTTTTTTTTTTAAAAATCGCAAACTATCAAAATAAGGAACTTGACATCAGAAATATAGGAATTTTGCTTGATGACCATACTGCATTCATTTTGAAATGATCGATGCAGCGGTCGGAGTTTCTGCAAACGCAACCTTACTAGAGATTAGGAAATCAATTTCGATAATCTTGAAATGATTGAAAAGATTAATTATCTATGACCCTGTATCACCCAGGAAAAATTTATTGAATAGTCAGCGAACTTTCCATAATTTTGAATAATTGTTTGGCTGCGACCTCGCTGCATCGATCATTTCAAAATGAATGGAGTATAGTTACCGTTGATGCTTGGTCTACTGACATCAAACTTACTTTCCTCGTTTCTTGTCTATTCCCATGCAAAAAATAAGCCATAATTCTTTAGACAGATTCAATTTTTAATTAAATGATTTCGTCGATTAAAATCGAAGTGATCAAAAGTGATCAGTGGGCGATCGATCATCAAGAAGAGATTACTCACCCCGGAAAAGTGTGGGATTGGCCGTTATACGAGGATAAAAAATGGGCCGATGTTCAGAATACTGAGAAAATATTCCAAGTTCAGTTGATTGCGCCTTACTTCACTGCATCTGAAATTGAGGTAAAATTTTTCTTTGACAATGCAAGCGTTTCTAGAAGACAACCTAATAAGAGAAACCGCAGAATCAAGCCAGGATTGACGAGAATTTTATTCATAAAATGCTTTAAGCCAATGTCATGAAAAGCAAAAAAATTATATATTTTTTCGTGGTGCAGATTACTGCTTTCAAAAACTACGATATGTTTAAAAATTTGATTTGATTTGAGAGTTTAAAAAGTTAAACTGTTAGTGCAGAAATAAAAATTTGGCTCAAAACGAAAAATATGTACGACCATTTATTAGTTTTCTCGACAGTATGTAGGGAAATTGAACTGTCAGGGCACTGGCAGCGAAAAAGTGAACTTTTTTTGAGGGCACGCTTTCGAGTTATAGTCTGTTTTTCTTGAAATGCTTATAAATATTAAGTGGAAAGCAAGTACTATTTAATTTTTTTGCTACTTCCTGCTGAACCACGAGTCACATAATATTAAAAATGTATTAGCCTATTCAATTAACCATTTCTATTTTTTGATGAAAAAATTATACAGTAAAAGCTTTGTGTAAACGGCCTTGAGAGAGATATTTATTTTTTGTCATTTTTCTATTTATAAGCATTTTATTTAAAACAGACTGTAGATCAACGGAGTTGAGATTATCGTAATTGGTGGAATTTTTTTATAATTCGATTTTCGCTCTTTTCTCTATTCGCCTGTTTTTTGTTATTGAATTCGGGAAATCTTATATTTCATCAGTTCGTGCTTGTAAATAGAAAAGTGGAAAACAAGTACTATTTCGTATTTTGACGGTTTTCTGCCGAACTGTATTTTATGTAGGATTGAACATAATCAAATAATCTTTGAAAATTTTTTGTGTTAAAAATTTTATAATAAAAGTTTCGTGTAAACGATATTGACGACGACACAAAGTTTTGCCATTTTTCAGCTTACAAACATTTTAAAAAGACTCTGATTTTTTTGACTTTTTCAGGTAAAAATTCTCAACAAGGAAATGGTCATTCATTGCGAACACGATGAAAAAGCTGAAACAACTGGTTCCGTTTCGCGTCAAATCCATCGTTCGTACCGTCTACCGAGCGACCTAATCGAAGATTCGTTATCCGCTACATTGAAAGACGGCATTTTGACTATTACAGCTAAAAAAGGCCGGGGTCGTAAATGACAGATGATATTGCTTTGTCAGCGACAAATTTGAGTGGTTGATATTTGTTTAAATTTTGTTACTGCATATCCGACAGTTCCTTTTTACTTCAGTACCGTTGTTGGCGTTTAATATACTGTGAAAACATAAATGGCCAATTTCTATGCAGCAGTGAGTTTGTAAAAGAAGAAACAATATCTGCGAAATTTCGAAATGCTTCGGATGCAACCCTGCAAATTTCGGTGAAAAATTTTTTTCTCTTTCGTTCCAGTCCAGTAGACGACCATTTTAATACTGAAAAAATTGGAAGAAAATCGACTTTGATAGGAAATTATTAATTATAGACAATATCTGCGCATCTCATTGCCCGTTTATTTGACCATAGACATTAAACACATTAGTGCTATTTGGTTCGAAGACAGATTACTTTTGTCATTTTTTAATCTGTTAGCATTTTTAAAAACAGAGTAATTTAAAATAAAAGCATCACAAAATCGTTATTACGGTTTGATTCGTCGAAATACTGGGAAATTTGAACACTGCGAATTTTTTTGATAACACAAATGCATCTTCTAATAATAACAATAAACGGTTCACTTCTATTCATTTTTCATTAGTTCTGAGGTTTCCTATAATAAACTGAGTATAGCTTACGCCTCTCAATAATAGAACTGCTGAGTTAGTGTACAGAGGACAAAGTTGTGAACATACTGATTCACTCAAAAATCTAAGTTTTGTTTTTGTTTTGTTTCGATAAAAAATTCAAAACAAATCATAAAACAAAATGTTGGAATTTTGTTTTGAGACAAAATTATTCAATAATTTAATAGTAAGGACAAGTTTTCATTTGTTTTGAAATAAAATTTTTCCCATAAATTGTCGTGGGAACGGATGGTACACTGGCTTTTCGTGCCGAGTTAATTTAGAATACGCTCTGTTGACCGAATGAGCTCCAGCCAGTTTGGCGCCGGGCCGTTTCGGTGCTAAACTGTTTTTCTTTTGTTTAATGTGTTCTTTCGTTTTTTATCTTCCTTCTTTTTCATCTTATTCCTTCTGTATATTATATTTCTCATTGTATTTCTTTTTTCTGTCGTTTTCGGTGTCTTACTTATGCTTTTATTTATGTTTTTACGTTTTTCCATTTCACCTTCTTTTTTTCTAATGTTTTAGTATGAATTAACAGCACGTTTCTGGCTGAAATAAACTAGATTCCTTCATTTTGTTCCAGTCGATCAAGACAAAACAAAGTTGTTCAAAAAAATCGGAAAGTGGAAAAATTTCCAAAATTTTTCAGTTATCAGAAAAAAATATTGTGCAGTAGACTATTATGAAAACGGGAAGTTTATAGCTCCGCAATTAGACTACAGTAAACAACTTGTGAGGGTTTGTAAAGAAGTGTAGCTAAAATTCTGAGCTACACTTGTAAGGTACGAGTATACTCGGAAAAACACTATTTAGGAGCTCATCAACTCTTTTTCCGCCTCTGTTTCTTCTTTCCCATATTATGTTTATTCATTCGCTTATACTCCTTTACACAAGCACTACAACCTCTGAAAGTAATTACAGCAATTATGCTGTTTCTTCATTATTTTGTTTTTGCATGTAAAATTTTATAATGTCAGACGCTCGGAGACGAAAAAAGGGAGAACAAAAGTTAAAAATAATCGAATAATTGGCAATCCTTAAGTTGGTCACAACTGTGTTCGTGCCCCAAACAAAACAAGAAATTCAAATTTATCCAACGTCAAGGTCGAATTCATAATATAGTAGCACAGTCAAAGTAACGAGATAGAGCAAAAAAGAGTTTATTTTTTATAAAAATTCATTGATGAAAGTAACGGGAGTTCTACACTTTAGTCGAGGCAACAGGACAGTCGAGGTGACGGTATACAACGATTGGAAATCCAAAGTATACATGTTTGCTCTTTTAGTTTACACCTTCATAAATGTTTACAGTCAACTAAACAGACTTGCCCAACACTTGACCTTGAAAAACATTCGGAACGAAGACAATCATCAATTCTATTGGTCGAAATTTTATCGATTTTACGGTGGTACTGTTACTTAATTACAAAGACCAATTCTTGTTGTTTATATACTTCGCTTTGCGTTCTGACAGGCTTTTTCCTGTTTTTTAGTATCTGACTTGGGCTCAGGCTTAGGCTTAAGCTTAGGCTTAGCAAACAAACAATCAAAATTAAAATATCAAGTACAGTAAGTTCAAAAAATCGATAAACTTTTGGATCAAGTTGATAATTGTACTCGCTCGACAAGGCATAGTTTTTAACTTTTTCATTCTAACCTTGCTTTTTCAGTCCAGTTTTTCTATTAACTTTTCACCAAAAAATCAGTAATGGCCGATGACGACGATGATGAAGAAACCGATCCCGAAGAAGAGAAAAGTTCAAAAAGCCTCGAAAAGCAGCAGAAAGTGAAAAAGACCAAAAAGAAAAAACCGAAAACTAGAGCTGGGCGGAAGAAAGCCCGATTAGCCAAGGAAAAAGCAGCTCGAGAAATGGAGGCGGAAGTTTCGAAGAAAAAGGTATGTACTACAAGTGTGGCATACCGTAGTTAGCGTGGCTAACGATTTTAAATTTGAAAATCAAGTTCTCACTGTGTTTACATATACCTTGTTGTTGACGTCATAAAATTTTAAATTCAGAAACAGGCTAAAACTGCCTTGGCGTTCGCCAGTTTGGCCACCGATGCCGTCGAAGATAGCAGTCGCGTCAAACAGCCATTTATTCGAATTGCACCTCACAAGACTCGGGACGTACCGACGACTATAGAGAAGCCATTGGTTACACCGAAACAAATCCACCACAGATCACCCACAGTGATAGCGTCACCGACGACGTTCGGTAAGACGAAGTCACCATCGAAACAGCCGTCGGCGACGACGTTGGATAGAAAGGTTACGCCCACAGCTTTCGGAGGGACGACGAAGCCGGTCACGACCGTGGGTACAACTTTTGGGAGCAAGTTTCCACCACAAACAAAAAAAGAGTTGAAAAATGGCGCGAAGAAAATGGTCAGTTTCATCCAAAATGTCGACAGTGAAGCAGAGGAAGGTAAAAATTGGGACACGATTTCGGACAGATTCTACCATCCCTATGATAATTTGAGAATTAATCATATCTCAAAATGAGTCATTTAGTGTAGTTTCATGAGCTGAGTTCCATCGTATCCTTGGTTTTGCTTGAAAACGAAAATTCATACCACTACAGTATGCCAAAGTTTGAAAACTGGAATTTTTCAGTGGTCTGCAAGCTTTTTCTTTAATTTTTGGGATTTTTCAATTGTCTGCAAGCCGATAAGCCTTGCGAGACGATCATTCGATAGAGGAATATTGATTTTACATAAGAGAGAATAAGCTATCTGTTGATGTAATATTCACAGTAAATAATTGCATGCTGCACTATTTCAGAAGTTTAAAGTGTCTAAAATAAGCCGTGAAAATTGGAAAAATTTTGTTTATGTTTATTCCCGAGCACGTTCCCTCCGAATGCAGCAGAATTTTATTTTTATTCATAGCTCATGCGTTATTACTGTATTGGTTAAAGTTTCATCAAAATTTTCGACCGTTTGGGGAGCGATATAGCTCTGAAGAAGGCATACTCATAGAAATTAACTCAGAAGTCACTGAATTTTCCAGATGGCCCTTGTCTACCACATGTGATACATTTATTATCTGTACTATAGAATTATCAGATAACTAACAGACTATATAGTTTGATGTACTAATTGTTTCACAAACAAACATTTTACACTCATAAAAGTTTAAACGGTCGAAAACGAGAAGCAAATAAAAAGAAAAATCCTGTTTATGAGCACTCCGGAGCACCTTCAGCTATGATAATACTGAAGAATTTTATTTTTTTTCATTCTTTAGTTCATAAATTCCTACAGTACCTGAGAAAGTAATATCTCACCATTGCGCACCGTTTTGGCAGCCGCAAACATCTGCATACATTGCATACATTGTGATTCAAATGTGTTTTTGAATCTGGATAAATGTCCGATCAACAAAGTTCTGTGAAAACAGGATGCTTCTTTACCCAATACATTGTAAAAAAAATGTGGCCGGAAGTCCTGATGAATTTTCATTGATCTAGGATCGATAGTTTCCGAACGATGTGCTTTAAATGAAAAATCGAAAATTTTTATTCAATTTCAGAAGTCTAATGATTGTTTGAAATCTTTTTACAGAAAAACGGCAACAGTCATTCGGATACTCTTTACTCTATTGGAAAGGCACAGCAATATACTATCATTTGCTCTATTTCCGTCAGGCTAACTAGTTAATTAATTAACGTCAGGTTAATGAAACAGGGTGCCTTTCACTGTAGAGCACTTTCGCACAGCTTATAACATAGGCCCGAGCCAGACAGCGGACAATTATTTTGTAACATTAAACTCGCAGCTTCGATTTTTTCTGAAGAGAGAAGTTTTTGTTGCACCTCTAGATCGATGGAATTTTACCGGTGATTCGACTCACATCTGTTCTCCCTATTCGTCTAAATGTGAACGTTTTCAATGCTTCCTGCATTACGTTAATATGGCATTTAAGAGCACTTTTGTATGAACTTTCAGAATGTACAGAAACCTACAGCTCCCAAACCGGTACATAAATTTGATTGAAATTTTAATACAACATAACAGACATTGACGGCTACAGAATTCAAGAAAAAAATCCTGCAGCATCCCATGGGAAGGTGCCCAAAAAGGCCCGAAAGGACTTTTTCGGTTTATTTTGACTTCCGCTTTGACACTCCAAAATAAAATAAAAAGTGCAAAGTAAGGGATTATCAAATCTTTTTTATACCTGCATATAGAGCATGGTCTTCTGCATGCCATGAACATTTGGCTTCAGAGTCACGTCTTTTCTCAGCTATGATATTTTGATACACGTATACAGACCGAGAAACGCCAAAAATGCAAAAATTCCTAATTTTGGAGTAATGTAACCATGCGAATTTTGATTTTTATGCAGAATGAATGCTGTCACAATACTTAGCATGTAAAACAACTAGAAATAACTCTTTTTCATATATTACTACATTTCATCTTATCATAGATCAATAGAGCAGAAAGTAGAATCTCTCAGAAATCGTATCTCCAAATGACAATGCTCTTGTAAAAAGAAGCTGGCTCTGTGCAGATAGTTTTCGAACCATACTTAGGAATCTACAAAATGATCTTCCAAAATGTAGTACTATAGCCAGTGAATCTACAGTATTTTGATTTTCGTCTGACTAATGTTGGTAACGTACTGTGCAAACATATTTTAATGCTAGGAAAAATTTCTGGCGGAAACTCTTGTGCCTCGGGTAAAATCATTTATGCGAATAAAACAACTAATTGTACTAAAATTAAAAATTTTTCGAAATTTTAAATACCATATTTTTGGCCAATAAAGATTTTTACAAGATGCTTTCAAATTGCACATTGACAAAAGGTCTTAAAAATTCATTAAATAACGCTTTTAGTGTAGTCTTTCACATTAAAATTTTAGAGGTTAGTTAAGTGGGTTCACGAATTTTTACTACCATGTGACACGTGTGGTTTAGCAGAAAATGGCAAAAGTATGAAGTAATACTTGCTCCCGAGTTTCATGATTAAGAAGCATAGAAGAAAATGTTCGCTTAAATTGCACAGCAATCACCCACCTAGAATTTTTTGCTCGTTTTTGCACTCTATGTTTCTATAGTTATTGTGACATGAAGTTTTCGTTCAAAATTATAATTACTGATTGAAAAATAAAAATTAGTATGACAATAAGCACCGAAAAATAGATATTTTTCACCATTTTTTGTTCGGAAACGAGCATTTCTACCATAAAACAGACATTTTTCATCATTTTGCGTCCAAAAGGCGAGTTCTAAGATTACCATGTGACTGACAAATCTTTAAAAATTATCGTCTGGCTAGCTATTGGCAACGATTTCTGAATAGGGATTCTCCGTTCTTGCTGATCTTTTGACATCGAGATGATGAGAATATCTTGTTGAGAAATTTTTGACTCACCCATAAAATTGCTTACTTCAATCAGAGAATTTTTGGACCAAATGCAGCTAATTATATATCAATCGATAAATTTCGTCAACATCTACCCAAAAGCATATGTTTAACATTGTATTATTATTTCGGTCGTTAAAGGTAGTAAAAATCTACTCGAGCTCCCCAGGTTTTCCTTGCTCTCGATGCACGGATTAGCTAATCCCATACTGCGCACTGATTACAGTACCTGTGCAGTGAATTCAGTTCTAAGATGCTGTGAAATTCTGACATTGCCTGCCCCGCGTATTTTTGCTATTTCTCATTCACAGGTTTCATTTGCTCACTCTTGACGTCTAATAATTTCTTCAATTTTTCAGTTCTGTTCAATCAAAATTTTTATATCACATGTTTAACCCCAAAAATTTAATTGGATAGAATATCGCCTGTCACGTCTGTTAGCCCTGACCAGTGATCAAAATTAGACATTAGTCAATAATTTGTTCGTATATAGTAGATGAAGCCATAGTGTCTCAACTTGGAGCCACAACTCAAGAGCAGTCTAATTTGCCCACAGTGTCGCAATTGGGCGCCAAAAAGCCCGAAGCCACGAAAGTAGGAGGGATGATGACGGCCTTGGAGGCGACGTCGTCTGAAGTACTGCCCCCCGTTTCGCAACTGGCTACAAAAATGGGTGGGAACACAGCGGCTACCAGCATGGGTTCGACGACCGATGCGCCATTGCCCACCGTTTCGCAACTGGCCACAAAAATGAGCCAGCAAACGACTGCGTCCGAGGGACCTTTGCCCACCGTTTCGCAATTGGGCGCTGTCAAGATGAGCGGCAGCGCCAATATTCTATTGGAGGGCGAGAGCACTTCGCCAAAACTGGGCGCCAAAAGCCCTACACAGGAAGAAGCGTTTGGCGCGGACAGGGACGATGGTATAGCCGATAGCACGTTGACGGCTTCCCAATTGGCTGCAAAGACCGAGGTCAAGCCCACCCAGAAACATCCGAAGGACTTTTCGAAGAAGATAGCTACCAAAAAAGGTTAGTTGAGGAATGACTGTAGGATAACACATTATTACATCAAATATTGACTTTGTTAACTGTGTCGATTACGGACTACTTGAAAAGTAGAAACTCAGTAGAAGCTTTAACTTCGAAAAGTAGAAAAATTGGAAGAAACTTTTCTTTACATTTTATGATGCGAACAAAATTCGCAAAATATTACTGTTCCCGCAAATGACACAATTATCTAGAGGTAAACTCTAAAATAATTGAATTTTGTATTTGATAACAATTCACTCCATAGATGCTCATAGGTTGGTAGGGGATAAACTTCGGTATCTGGGACCCCGGATACCCCTCTCTGACCCGACAAAAATCGTCAGATACCCCCATGGACTTTTCTTGAAGAAAAATTTTTTACGACTCCGAATATTATGCATGCCTATATGAGACTCTGTTTTTGTTTTTTGCTCTCTGTGCTCAAACCTGGAAAATTGTTGTCTTTGTGGGTCCATGTCAGCACTTAAATGTAAATAAATAGGTTGAACAGTGGAAAAAAGTTATCAAACTTCAGTAACTCAAAGCTAAATATCTCAAAACTGATGATGTTAGAGGTTTTTACGATCTATCGAAGTTTGGATTACCACGCTATGTGTTCCACTGCATTATCGACCGCATTTATGCAAATTTCTGTGCACTAGTGAGAAGAAATGATTAGTGTAATACTACCCAAGTCAGTTTGATATGGGGTGCCCATGCTCTATATTGTGTCATTTCAGAATTGACACTTGAAGATACATTGGTTTGGTGAAGGTGCTAAAATATGAATCGTTAGAAAATATTGTAAAAGATGTAGCATGAGGATTGGAAACCAATAAAAAAGAAAATCAATAAAGAGATACAATACAACATCGAAAATTTTACTTGCTTCACAGTGCTATGGGAGCACTCCTACATTTTCAGAAAAAATTATGAGAAATTTTACAGCTAAGAATGTTGTATTACAATCACCAATGTTGTATTCGTAAATAAGTGTCGAGGCGTGGAGGTGAATGGGGACAGGCAGGTGAGATAGCCAGGGAATCGACCTTAATGCATGTGTTCCAGACACCCATGCTTACCTGAGAAACTACTAAACTTAAAGTACTTAAACCCCACAATATTTTAACCCAAATTAGAAAACCTTCGGTTTCCTAAAAACAAATTCAAATTAGAAAACCTTCGGTTTCCTAATTTGAATTCCCAATGCTTAACCGAGAAAGAGGAGACGTTTCCCATATACGAGTTTTACCTAATGAAAAACAAACAACTTACGTAACTAATACAAATATTACGAAAAGGGCGGAGTTAATACAATAAAGCCCCCACGTGCTGAGGGAAACTAAAGGCATGGGGAACAGTGACTAATGCAAAAATATGTGATGAGAATGAAAATAAAGAGCTCACAGGTACCAAATCCGTGCAACAGTAAGATGCTCCAAAGTGGTTCACTTCGCCCAATTCAAATCACACCTGTGGGCATCTTCTTAAAAATGACAAACTATAATGAAAATCCTAGAAATCAGTGGAAACACACTACAAAACCCCTCCTCCTTTGGGGTAGATCACCCTAAGGGATCATTACGAGAACAAATAGACTGGCAAGGAGAGGAACTCCATCCTACCAGGCCGTCACTAGAAGGAGCCGAAGGTGACTTATTGGAAGCAACCAGTGGGGCTGATGCAGTTGTTGTAGTGTTTTGAGCTGATTTGATAGCATGTAGGGCAAAACCTCCCGACTCAATCTGCAACTAGTGAGGCCAAAGGCGCCTGATCAGCAACACTGCGGCCCAAATTGTCACTCTGTCTGCACTGATATACTGGAGTGCACCAGCATACGAGTCCATGTGGATAGGAGGGTGAGGCTGGCCACTACATTTGGAGATCCAAGAGCATAGGTCTGACTAGTCCCGGAGGGACGAGTGATGGTGAATGATTATGTGGCAGGCGGAGAAAAAGGAAAATCACACGGCGGTGGGAGGGGGGCTTGCGGTAGAACACCTCAAAGCATCAGTACTGTAGCAGATGGGTAACTGCTTTGTGGCGTGGAGTAAAACTAGTAAAAATAAAGCACACAAAACGAGATAAGAATAAAACAAACAGATGAAAACGAAACAAGTAGCAAAAACAAAAACAAGTTACTGTACAAAAAACTGCGGCAATCAATGGTGGTGGTGGCATTGGTCCAACGAGAAGGAGCATGGGTGGTTTTGGTGATGGTCACTATCATAATGGTGATTGTCGCAACCACGGTAAGCGGTTGCAGTGATGTGAATCATCCTGGTCGTAGCAGTCAGGTTGCAATTGACACAAAGGGCCGCCATAACCATCGGCTTCAACCCTGGGAAAAGATGACAATGTGTATGTGCGCATGGGGAATGATGAGTGCAGATTGGTCCCAGACCGTGAAATCAGCTGCCAAATGAGGGTTAGTGTTTCTGATGGGATACCAGTCGGCGGGAGTGGTCACAGTGGCAATAGATTCCATTGCCCCGAATGATCATGGCAGTGCAACATCGAAAGTGGATGGTTCATTTCGCTGTGATATTGGAGGTAGATCCAGTAGAGGTCGTTTATTTTGCTAGGAAGAGGGAATGGCGGGTATTGGGGGTAGGCCATCCACGAATCGATCAAGCTGATAGCAATATTATATGCTTGAATCAGGCAATGTGGATTGTCCAAACCACAGACTTCGTACAAAAATAAGGTGATATAGGTGGTATGGATGGCGTCAATGCATCCCAACTGCTCTGTTCATGGGTCAACCCATTGTAAAATGAGGCCAGCTACTGCATGGGACACCAATGGCATCAGTTCTGGATAAGTCGGGCAAAAATGTCCAGGGAAATATAGATATAGCACCAAAGACGCCTTGGTCGCACAGAGATGGACTGCAATGGTCAAGCGGAAGCTTAGTGAGCTGAAAAAGTGGAGCAACAACAATTCCTGCATAGTTTGCAGCTGGAAAAATTTGATGTTGGGATCGATATGTGGTCGATAACATGGGGTGACAAGTGTAATCATGTGTGGTCAGTCCGTGGTTCAGAAAGACGTGTAGGTTGACAGCATGATCGCTTCGCATGGCAACCTGGGTGAACTTTGTATCAGCATACCAGCTGTGGAAATGGCTACAATTATGGGAGCAGTGGCTGTTGAGGAAGTCAGTGGCTGCGAAATGGAGGAATTTGGCAATGTCAAAATGGTTGAGGTTGTGGCCATAGTGGATGTAATGGTGGCCGAGTCTGCAACACTGAGGCTGTAGTCGGCAATGATGCGGTCATTGATGGGGCCAATACAGATTGCGTGGAAGTTAGTAGTTTGATGTCCATTGGTGGAGCTGAAGATTGAGGAGCTTTGAAAACCAGTTTAGGTGGCGGATTTTTGAATAATTCCAGCTGGCATTGAACCTTGGCATTGTGTTGGAGTGGGCTAATATTTTGTGTCAAGTTGGGTGGCCAGCAGCCAAAAGTGCATTGAGGACCTTCTTCCTAGAAACCAGTTGAGTGAACTTGGCGTGTTTGCTCACCTTGGGTCCAATGATGAGGCGCTTCAATGTTTCGATCTCTATGGCGCTCATTGCCATTGTCATTTTGGGGGTGCTCGGGGGCAACATCGTAGGCTGAGGAGCTGGAAATCCATAAGCGTTGATGGTGGCAGTCAAGGCAGTCAATTGAGATTCTTAAATAAACTGTTGCAAAAAATGAACAGGGGGAATATTTCTGGCAGCGGCAACAGTCATGATCAAAATGTGTGACCAAATACATTGCAGGGTCAACCACGGGCAGGGCAACGTCCATCTTAGTTTCAATATCAGCAGTGACTATTTCCGGAATATCGGTCAAAGTTTTGTTCGATATGTTCATTACATCTTCTTCAGTTCCAGTTTTTGGTGTTTGATGGTCCAGTGTTGTTGTATTGATGGATGCAGGCATGATATTCATCATGTCATCCAGCTTCAACTTTAAGAATTTGTTAATGGGCATAGCTGAAGCCATTAGGTCTACTGCAGATGGCAGACCAGTTGGGGATGATGTGATGACATGGGCCAGCAACTTGGCGATATTTAGGCCAAAAGTAGGTGTCTCAAATAACTCATCATAAGAGGGTTCATGGTAGGAGACTGTCATCTGTTGGTCCAAAAATTTGTTGGTGGTCACGACCTGTGTCGAGGCTGTAGTTGGCAACAGGTAGGTCCCAATGGGCGGGGGCAAGAACAATCTGTTACTAAGCCGAGTAGGTCGTTTAGTCGGGCCATCAAATCACTCTTCATGGCCGATGCGACGACTGCTTGAAGGTGTTTGGGATTGTTGTAAACTTTTTTTGATAACAGTGATGGGTCGTCATCAGTGGACAATTCGGGCAATTGATTCCATTTGTGGTGCTTTGATTTCTTCTTCTTTTTTGATTTCTTCTTCTTTTTCTTCATTTTTGGTACAGTGATCAATTTTGGAAGAATCGTTTGGGTCAATTTTTTGACATCATGAAAGCCATTGAATTGCATGCTTGAACAAAAAGACCGACCATGGTCGGATGATGTGTAATCCTACACGAAAAATTGATAAGCCCATAAAACCTCATCCCCTATAATCACTTGTAAGGGATATGTGAGAGCATCGGGTAGATCACGTCATTCCAATTGGCAGTCAAAACATCAGCCATTGGAACATTGTAAAATGTGGCAATGAGCATTTCTGCCAGCTGATCAATTTTGATGGCTTCCAATGAATTGTGTGGGTAGAGGGCTGTGGCCTTTAAGATATCCAGAATGAAGCTGTAGTGGCCAAAAGTTAAGTACAAGAGAATCGGGTAAAATGCATCAAGGGCAGCGTAGGCGAGTATATTGGGCAGCAAAAACGATTCCTTCCAATTGTTGAAGAAATGCAATGTAGCAGGGAATTCGAGCATTAGTCATGAGACATTGAGCCACCACATTGCAGAAATGGTTGCCTTTAGCATGCATTTTTGGGGCAGGAATTGGATTTTCCAAGCCAGCTCATAGATTGGTGGGAAAGGTGGATATTGTAGATGAGTCGGTAGGTGTCAAAATGAATCGCTTTGATGCTGGGATCCTTGTTTTTCTTTTGTTGGTTGGTCTGAAATTGAGTGCTGAGGAGGGCATAGATTCTGCCCCAATCATCAGCTCCATCATAAGAAATTACGATGGTGGGGTCACCATGGATCAGGTAGAAAAACACAGTCCAGTCTTTAGGCTTGGTGGTGAACATTTCAAAAACTAACATGTTGCTGTTGGGGAATGCCAGTTGGATGTATCATGGATAGCTAGAAGCATTGGGATTGGTGGGCATTGGAACCTCAAATTTAAAATTTTTCATATTGGCGGCGAGGATTGATTCAGTGTTGAAGCTGATCAGTGTATGACTGCGGAAGTTTGGCGTGGCCTGAGCAGCAAGGGCCACCCCCAAACAACCAGGCACTAAGAAGATGGGCAGTAGGAGAATGTTATGTGGGTGCGCAAAAAGTGAAATAAACCAATGTTCTAGGTCAGATGATGCAAACCAAGTGTTTTATGTTGTGTTCTGAACAAAGGAGTGGACGAATAAGACAATAGAGGACATGGTGGGTGTTGGTGGTGATATTGGTTGTGTCAGGTTCAAAGGTTGACCTCAATTTAAACGAACAGAGGAAGATTGTTTTGCACCAAAATTTGATATAGCAAGGTCCCCCAGACGGCTGAAACTTGGGTGGCAATGTCATTGAGACTGGTGGGTCTTGACAATTTCGATCAGATCACTTGAGCGAGGTGACAAAAATCATAGTATGAGCCAGTCAAAGCAGTCCCATTGGGTCCCAGGTACAGGTCAGAGGGCAAGCACGGAGAAGAAAAGCTAAACAAAGTGCATGCAAAAGTAGAAAATACCATCACAACACACAAAGCCTCCTTCCACCAAGAAAATTAGGGGAATTCATTTGTTTACACTCCCAATAATTTTTCTTGTGTAAAGTGACTGCATTTATTGAATAACCCTGGGTCCAGAATCCCCTCCACCAAAAAATAGTGAAACATGCTTGTTTACACCCAAGATAATTTTTTATGTAAAGTGTTTGAGTCTATTGAATTCCCTGCAGTCAAAAAATCCTACCGACAAAAAATTGGGGAAATTCATCAGTTTACACTTGGGATAATTTTTTTGTGTAGAGTGACCACATCCATTGAATAACCCCTGGTCAAAAACCTCTTCCACCAAAAAATCAGAAAAATACGCTTGTTTACACTCATGATAATTTTTTTGTGTAAAGTGATCACATCCATTGAATTCCCAGTGGTCGAAAATCTTTTCTGGAAAAAGACCATGGAAATACCTTTGTTTTACATGCAGGATAGTTTTATGTGTGAAATGACCATTGAATTCCTGCAGTTGAAAACCCCTCCACAAAAAATCACTGAAATAGGCTTGTTTACACTCAAGATATTTTTTGTGTAATGTGACTGCATCGGTCGATTTCTCCATAGCTGAAAATCCCTGCTCGCAAAATATTGCAGAAATACAATGAGTTTACACTTGAGATGATTTTTTCAGTAAAGTGATTCATTGAATTCCCCATGGTCGAAAATGTCTTCCATGAAAAAATCACAAAAATGGGCTTGTTTACATCTGGGATAATTTTGTTTGTGTAAAGCGATTGAATTAATTGAATTCCTCATGGTCAAAAACCCCTTCCACCAAAAAATCACAAAGATACGCTTGTTTATACTGGGGATAAAATTGTGTGTAAAGTGACCACATCCATTGAATTCCCCATGATCGAAAACCCTAGCATCCCTAAAATCCTAATAAGACTACCAGTTCAATTGAAACCACAACTGGCACCCTAGGGCATTATGCTGCACAAAATTATTTTTTTGAAGCCATAAGTATTATATAACATAATTGGGGAATTTGGTGGTTTCCGGGTCTTCTGACCACCATATTATTGAATTGAGGCGATATTTAAAAAAAATGAAAAATCACATTTGAGATTGCACCCCCAAGATGCTTAGACCGAAGTCTGGGGCTTGGATATGGTATACCCATTGTGGGGCATAGTCAAACTGGGGGCCCTCAAAAAGTACGTTTTTTGCATGTTTTTGAGGCCCTACTGAGCCCCATTTGCAAAGATAGAGGCGAAATGACAAAAGGCGCCCCATAGTTTGCCCAAAATTATGAAAAATTCGAAGGTTCTAGCTCTTACCGTTTTGGCTCTAGGGTGGGGGGACATGAAATTTGGGGGCCAAGTATATTATAGGTTGATGCTATCACGCCACCTATGATTGATTCATACATCTTTAGTTGAGCCTGTGTAAGGATATATTGGCAAGTGTCGTAGTTTAGTGGTAGCATTAGGTGGCCTGTGCAATTGTAGTCAAAGGTGATGGCTGTGTAGGAGGCTGAAGGGTGAATGGTGCATCGCTGTGTGTGGTGTGGCATTGTAAGAAAATATGGCTTGGGGCAAATAACATTCCCAATTATCTGGATCCTCAGCGGTGTAGCCTTTCAACTGGGCAATCAGTGTCTGATTGAAATGCTCAATCATGCCATTGCACTGTGGATGGTACTTTGCCGATTTTGACCAGCTTGCAAATTTTTTGCATCAATTTTTACTTTGCCGATTCGGAGCAGCTGGCAGATTTCTTGCATCAACTTTGATGTGAAACATCCACCTTGATCAGATAGGAGGGTAAGTGGACTGGGGTAGAATAGACTGAGAATGATGTTGTTGATTAAATATTCTACAATTGTTGACACCTTTTGGTCGGGAATCAAATGGGCAGAGACCCATTTTGTGAAGTAATCTTGGAAGATGATAACATAAGGTCATTTGTCACCTACCAGGGAGATGTTGACAATGTCTGTGGCTACAATTTCAAATGGGTGGGTCGGTTGGATAGGCAGCAAGAGGGTGGCAGCGTGTGCCTGGATGTTAGTTAAAATCCTGCAGCTTTTGATCCAATGGCGAATAGCTTCTTCCATATAAGGCCACCAAAAGTGATTTCTGATGGCTGCCAATGTACGGTTGGACCCTTGATGATTCATGATTTTGGTGCCATGTAACTGCTGTAACATTTGGTCAACTAGCATAGCTGGTAAGACCAGTTGTTTCTGTTCCTTGACTTGGTGATACAAGATGCTGTCTTCAGTGAAGAAAATAGATGGCTGTCTTGCGGTGTTGGCAGTTTGAAGGGCATCGATGATTTCGGTAATGGCGGGATCAGCGGCCTGTGTGAGTCAAATTTCTGCCTGTGTGGTGACTGTGATGGCTTTGACTGGAGGCAGCTGAAATTTGGTGGCCAGGGATATAGGTTCAGAGAGTGTGGTTTGATCGATGGGTTGCTTGGACATAGCATGAGTACATTAATGTCTGCTGTGATCAAAGAGGTCAGCAATATCCCAACTGCAAAGATATCAGTTACCATGGGGTCGGTATACAATAAATTGCTGGTGGTGTAGAATTGGGGTGGAAGATTTCTTTGGCCAGTTCTTCCCTGGTCTGTACTGGCTGCTTCTTGGGTTTGTCTTTTCAGGATAAGAAATCAGTGCGGGCATTGTCTTTGCCCTTGACGTATTCGACTGTGTAATTGTAATCTTGGAGATTAATGACATATTGTTGTAAATGGGAATTGTGATGCTTCTCATCCTTGAGCCACTCAAGCGGCGGTGCCAATGATGACTTTCTGGCCATAAACATGGTGGCAATACATACAAAATCCATAGAGGATGGCAAGGCGTTTGTGCTCTGTTGTACTGTAGTGAGTTTCAGCATCAGTAAGAATGCTGCTGTTGTGGGCAATCACCCATTTGTTGTCACCACTTTTTTGGTAAAGTATCCCGCCAATGGCAGTCGTACTTACATCAGTTTGGATCACAAATTGAGTCTTGCCATCATACACCAGGTACTGAAGGAAAGGTGATGATGTTAAGGCTTTCTTCATACCATCAAATGCTTCTTGTGTTCATCTGTGGCCTTATAGTTGGCATCATGATGGAGTAAGGCATTGAGTGGGCTCGATAATGTGGCCAATTGGGGGATGAAACATCTACGCTATTAAACGAGACCTAGGAAACTCTGCTTACCTTTCTCTGTTTATGGAAATTCATATTCAGCAATAGCTCAGACTTTTTCTGGATTGCCAGCAATTCCTTCTGCATTGAGGAGGTGTCCTAGGAACTTGACTCGTAGTGGCACCGATTCCCACTTGTCAGGCGGAATAGTAAGGTTGGCAGCGCAGAGGACATCAAAAAAAATTACTTGAGGATGTTCAAGATGTTCGTTGAACAAATTTAAAAATACAATGATATTGTGGATGGCAGATTTTCCACATATATGGGTGTAAAATTCTTTCCATTAGTCCCTGGAATTCAGCATGCACATTCTTCAAGCCGAATGGGGGAACATTGAATCGGAACAACCCTTCTTATTGTTTTGTCGCAGGAATCATTGTCAAGAAGTACCTGCCAATACCCAGCTTTGAGGTTGAGCATCATGAAAAATTTTGCTTGTCCCATAATGTCCAGGTGATCATTGATCCGTGGTATCAGAAAGCAATTACTGGGCGTTACTTTGTTTATGATACAGTTGTCTATGACAGGGCGCCAAGAACCACCTTTTTTCTTTACCAGAAACAATGGGGCGGCCCAAGGTGATTGAGAAGGTTTAATAAAATCAATTTGAGCATTTCTTGAACATGGCAGCAGACAATCAGTCTTTGCTCCATGATAGTGTGGTAAGAATGATGTGATACTGGTTTTGCTGTTCCAGTTTCGATGCTGATGGTCAATTCGTTCATGAAAGTGGTTTTGTCACCTGGGAGACTGAAAACATCTCAGTTTTGCCAAAGCATATCCAGGACCTTTGCTTTTTGAGCGGCAGTGATGCGGGTCTTTTCCATCATATTGTTCAAAGTGAATTCCAATTTTTGTTTGTCCATATGGTGCGGCAGCAATTTGTCCAATGCAGCCGGTTCATGGTCAGTCAAATCATGATCAGAGGCGGCACAATGTCATCTTTAGTTGGGATGGCTATGGATTCTAGTGTGTGTTTAGTGATGGTAACCAATTGGTTGGGGCGAAGTTTGATGCTGTTTGGCATATTGTTAAAAAATAACAGTGGACGCATGGTGATGTTGATGATAGCTGTTTCAACCAGGAATTCTGTAGATAGTTGATTGTTGGTCAGTGGTTGTACAATTAAATCAGGAGTCGAGGCCGACATCAAAGGAAACACAGTTCCTGTGACCAGAGCACCCCATATGGGGTTTGGGTAGATGGTGTAAGTATCATTATCACTGGAAAAATGATTACCTTGGTTATAATATCCTCATGAACCATGGGAATAATTAGTTTCTCTTGCCCTAGGGCCACCACATTGAGGTATCTAGTGGCATTGTCCTCATATATTGTTGGAATTTTATTGGAAATCGAGGGCTGGCAGCTGCATATTGTAGCTAGGGTAGCTTTGTTTGTTTTGTTAGTTTCTTTGGGCATTTTGATGCTTAAGCCAGATGCAATCTTCAGTATTGTTTGTGCAGGATTTGTGGGCATCACACCAAAAGTCGGTAGACTGATTTAGAGTAGGATGGGAGCATTCCCTGCTGGCAAAGTGGTCAAATCAGTTGTGGTACTGGTCGTGGAATTGTGCCCATAGAGGAGGGTCGCACAGTCGCGGTTGATGTTTGTCTGGGTGGTAATGGGATTGGCGTTCTTCTCGCTCACTGTCCCAGCATTTGATCAATTGTTTGAGCAGAATTTTGGTTCGCCGCAGTGGTTGTTGAAAGGGAATGTTTTTGGGTGGGGGCAGCATTATATCATTGGTGAGGTGATCTGTTTATACATCACAGCCATGATGGCAGTCTTGAGAGTGCTCTGTGCTACATCTGGGATCAAAACAGTGAAATGAAGGTTGAGGCAATTGCAGTGTCATGGCGTCTGGAATGGCTTGGTTCACCAGAATCAGCCATTCAGTGGTGTCAATCTCTGCTTTCATGGCATTAAGGGTGCTGCGGGCTTTTGCAATGGCATTGGCTAATTGTTGAACCTTTGTGAAAGTCTTCAGTTGCTCGCCAATATTCAGTTGATAAAAAACGGGCATTTTAGTCAAAAAGGTGTCAATGACTAGTTTGTGCCTGTAAGTTTGGTCTTCATTTTGGTATAACAGCTGAACATATGTCATCACCTTACTTAGAAATGCTGCGGGTTCTTCCCTGGCTTCAGGTGCAATTGTGGCAAGTTTGTGTTTGAGGGTCATTTAGTTGTAGTCATGCGCAAGTTGAAACATAAAGAAATTCTTCACATCTTCATACTGTGTCATATCTTGGATTATATCACTTGGTGTATCACTGGTTAGATGGCGAAGGGTGCTCATTTTTATGTGGTTGAACATGTCATACCCAAATTCATTTTCAAGACAGATAAAGAAATGGAGCAATTGTTTGTTGGTGGCCGCACCATCAACTACGAGCAGATGCATATTAGCAACAGTCATTTTGATTCGGCTATCTTCTTTGTGGTGAGACAAATGCTGTGGGTCATAGCGAGGCTATGGGTTATCATAGTAATCATCAACTAGATAGTCTGAAAAACCGAACGGGTGTGCTGCAGGAGGTGGATGTCATGGTGGGGCTGCGTGGGCAATGTCATCTTCACCTGAGGCATTGGGGGAAAATTCCTTATTGTAAAGCATGTCTGTTGAGGGTGCTTTTGGTTTGACATGCGGCAGTGGGCAGGTGTAGGCCAAAGCCCGCTCAGTTTTTCTGAAAGTGTCATTTGTGATATAAATACCATGCACATCTTTACAGGGAAACCAAGAACTAGCTGGCAGTGTTCTAGGAGTTGGCAGATTATTGCAGTAGTGTAAATTAGTTGTTGCATTTGTTGTGGTGGAAATTAGTTGTTGCATTTGTTTGGCAAGGGTGGCGGGTTGCAGGTTAGTAACTCGGGCTTGTTCTCCAATTTCATGTTGAACTTGCAATTGTTGGGCTTGCAGCTGATTGGAAATGGCACTGATGATTTTATCAATGGTTTAGACAGTCAGAACATTGTTGGTGATTCTTCTGGTGGTGGTATTCAGTTGCTGAAGGGCGTCATGTGCTTCAAATTGGAAATTTTGGACTTTGCAGGCATTAGTGATGGCAATGCTACTGCGGTGACCATGAGTAGTTGCTTGGATGGTGGCTGGGGCCAGCGGTGGATTGAGATTGACCAAGGAATCAGTGGAATTGGTATGGTCAATGTTAGGTCAAATACTGGAAGTGTGGCGCCATGCTGCAGCAGCAATTGTGGTCTGGTCAACCCACCAGGGCTGTCCATTCGGGTAGAGTGTAAAACCAGTCCCAGACCCGGAGAGCATGGCTATGATCATTGGCAGTGTGGCATTGAGATCTTGCGGTGAGTTTTCAAGTTTCCTCCTTGCGTTGCGGCATTACTAGAAATAGAAATAGGCAGATTAAGAGGCCGGAGGCTCACCAATGGCAGCACACTTGGTTGAGCAAAAATAGGAGCTGCTGTTGAGGTGGCCAGTCAGGATTGTGGATCAAAACTTAGTATATGATGTGCGGCTTAGCAGCAGGGTTGGGCGAGCTTGAAGGCAAATGAAGTAGTAGTTGATTGATTGGCCTATGTGTTATTCGTGGCATTGTGATAATTGATTTGTAGTATCCTTTGACGTATCCTTAGGCGCAAGATCAGCATGAGCAATTCCCCAGACTCGGGGTCATAAATCAGATGCAGTGCAATGGCTTGGAAACATGGTGTGCAAACCAAGTGACTCACCAATGTTGTATGATAGTCACCAATGTTGTATCCCTAAATAAGCATCAAGGCGTGGAGATGAATGGTGGCAGGTAGGAAAGATTGCCAGGGAATCGACCTTAATGCATGTGTTTCCAACACCCAGACTTACCTGAGAAACTACTAAACTTAAAGTACTTAAACCCCACAATATTTTAACCCAAATTAGAAAACGTTCAGTTTTCTAATTTGAATTCCTAATGCTTAACCGAGAAGGAGGAGACGTTTCTCGTATACAAGTTTTACCTAATGAAAAACAAACAACTTACATAACCAATACAAATATAACAAAATGGGTGGAGTTAATACAATAAAGCTCCCATGTGCTGAGGGAAACTGAAGGCACGGGGAACAGTGACTAATGCAAAAATATGTGATGAGAATGATAATAAAGAGCTCACCTGCACATGTAACGAATCCTTGCTACAGTAAGACGCTCTGAAGTGGGCTGCTTCGCCCATTCTGAATGGCACCTGCGGGCGTCTTCTTAAAAACGACAAACTATAACGAAAATCCTAGAAATTGGCGGAAACACAGTACAACATGAATAAGTGGTTGACTGGATCTACTTCTGTTATTCACACCTACTAACAGTTGAGACATCATGCCGCATAATGTAACAAGTCACTTATTCTAACTTGTAATTAATGAACACAGAAAAAATCAAAAAATTACTTTTAATGGAACTTCTCTAGTCAAAAGTTATTTTAAATATTGAATAGGATTCTACAGGGCCAGTATAGTCAAAAAGCTCCAAAAAAGGATTTTTTCAAGGTAGGGTTCGAGTCTTCACTTTTCAATTTTCCGAGTTCGAGTCGACGATTAGTTCAAAAACGTTCGATTACTTGTTGCATCTTTACACTGTTAGTATTTGTTGCTGACATTGGACCTGCTAGATTATTCCCTATTGATGGAATTATTTTTTTCTAGGCGATAAAACCTCGGGCGGAAAAAATGTAGACGAAGAACAAACTCTGGGCGGCAAAATAATGCTATGTTCGTGTTGCTGCGTCTGTTTTTTAATTTTCATGGGACTGTCGTCGTTGATTGGCTACCTAACCCATCCATATTTTATTCCCTTATTCAGAAAAACGCGCAAGAACGGTTCGGCAGACTATTTAATTGCTGCCAGATCTGTAAGTATAGAAAAAATTCTGCATATTTTTCCGGATACAAAAGATATTTGCTGTTTTCAAAGTTTGAGGTGTTCGAGTAAAAAATTATCCTTAATGTTTGTGGGGAATCAGCCTATGATCATAAGTCATGGACAATGCATGATTTCGTGATCATAAGTCCCAAGAATTTTTCATGTGTACAACCATGCTCTCCCGTTTTGTAGTCTCCATACTAGGAAGGTATGCTTTTCAATTGTTCATTAGTCACTGCCATGACTGAGAGAGCTTTAATTTTCCAGCAGTCGATTCTCAGAAAGCGTCTATTACCTCTTTTATAACAATTTGGATGCAGCACAAGTTCTTTTTGGAAAGATGTTGAAAATTTATGTACAGCATGATTTTAACTTCGTTAAACGTTTTTTCGACCAGTAGGAGTGACAAGAATAAGAACCTACCTATTGTTTTTGACGTTCACGCAATTTTTACTGTAGAAATTTTTATTCAGTAATAAAGAGTTCGATTTGGCTCACAAATCGCCAATTTTGCATGACGCATGGTTTAGCAGAAAATACTATATGTATTGTAATATCGTCAAAAATAGGTTGTCTTTCTAAATCGTTTACAAGCTTTCTACTGTTGAGTTCTCCCTCAGAACCTGTTGAACACTAAGACGACGCGATTTACATATTATATGTAGTGTGTTACAAAATAATAACCTTTCCGATTTTATGATTTAGGAACATTTTGAGAAAAATAATGAAGTATTTTTCGTTTTTTCGACTGCTGTTTCAGTCCATAACCTAGGAACCACTGAAGTTCATTATCTTCAAAAATTTTATATTGTGGAGCAAGAAGCGAACGCTTACAAATTTCGTTAGTCATTTTTTGTCTTTTTATAGAGTTACGACAAATCGATACTCAATTTGCACGAATCTTGTAAGGAAAAGTATGGTCCGTGTTCAGTTTTCAAAGAAAAATACGTCGACGATTGCCGAGAGGTTGTATGCGATACAGTAACTTTGGTGATGGATTTGATACAAAAAGATAAAGTACACTTGCTACACGATTTTCGTCAAACCATACGTGCTTCGTTTCGGCCAACGAACCGGGACGAAAGTCAAAAAGTGTCAGTTTTGGATGGTACGCCGTGCACTTATAGAACGGACAACGAAAGTAGCATTCGGCGGGTCGGCTCGTGTCGAGAAGGTGTTTGCGGGCCGGCCAAAGACCGAGCGTTTTTAAGGTATTACACACGACCTCCTATACATGGTAATTGGACTAACTACGAAATATATTCGGAAAAAGATTCCTGCCTGAAGTTGCCCAAGGATATTGATATGAGTAAGATGATAGAAACCAATATTTACTGTACTGTTACCGAAAAATTGATTGCGTGGTTTGTGTATACAGGCAGATTCGCGGTTTGTGTATACAGGCAGTTAATAGGCCATTTGCGCAACAGTTTCAATTCAGACTATTCTGGTAGGCTTGAGATGAGACATCGAGTATTTTCCAGTAAATCCTTCTCATATATTCCTGGCAAAATTGATTAAAATTTTGACTGAAATTAAAATAATAAAATTATGATTGTAAAAAATTTTTGAATCAAAGAATTCCATAACACGTGGCTTCTGTAACAGGATTTTTTCATTTTTTCTCGACAGGCCAATTGGCTCCTAGGGTCAAAATTTTATAGGCCAATCCGAATTTCAACAAGCCAAAACTAAAATGTTTGTAAACGAATGTGGGAGTATAAAAAACAATGCTTTTTTCAACAAATTTATTCCAAAACAATCTTCAAAATCACAGTAGAAGCCCACATAATAGACCAACCATTTTAGTTACATTCTCAATCAAACACAGAATAATAAGGCTCACATATTAGATCAGTCATTATTCAAATCAATCATCAGAGTTATTTTTGCAAAAGCTAGGTTGCAATGTGCAACTTGGCGAAAAAATTTGGCTGCACAGATACATTCTTAGTTGCTCACACTAAAATTGATAAAAAAATGAAAAAACAATACAAGATCAAACATTCATCCATAACATGCTGATGTTGAAAAACTATAAGCATAAGCTAGGTCGACATCCTTTAACCGCACAACAGAAATGATACCAGGAATTATAAATGATTTGAAATCCGGCGCGAGGCGCCAGAAAATTTTCGGCATTTTTTCAACGCATAAAAATGCATCTCCGAACAGGAAACTCGTCTAATCAAAAGGGTCGTTGAGCTCAAATTTTTACAAGCCAATTTGGCTTGTGCGCCTAAATTTGTAGAAGCCAACCAGAATATTTAGGAGCCATGGCTCCGAATCGGCCTAAAAAACCCTTTAATAAAAAAAATTGAAGATATACAAAATATTGTTCGCCATGAGTGCTATCCATATGCTAAAGAAGATAATGCAGAATCCACGAACCAGATGTACAGGACCCTCAAACAGATGAAATTTCCTCCACCACTCGGGTCCTGTCACTCTGGTTTTCTGAACCATATGTCATGAGGCTAATAAATTGAAGTTTTCAAATTTTTACAGTGACATCAACATTATATTAGCGAAATAGTGTATATTCTCATTTTGATGTGGACCGGGTGGCAACAGGCATTGAGTGGGACCTCAGGTCACTGAAAATTTACCGGTGATATGAGGTCCCTGGGCCCAACAGTTTTCGAGATTCCAGGGGGGCGTCGTTGCCTGTTTTACATGGTTTTTTTTAATTTCCAAAAACCCCGTTGATTTTAAGGTCCGTGTTTGTATACCTATATTGCTCGTTTCAGAGTACCCTACATCTTTAGTACAGTACACTTTGTTGTAGGATCATATTTTATTTTTCTTAAATGATGGCACCTTCCTATGTACTTGTATGATTTTGTTTCGTGTTGTTCAGCAGAAAAGGACGAAAATTATAAAATAGTGTTTTACGGTTTTATGATTTAGTATATGCTCAATAAAGATAGATTTCCTCCTAACCTTCAAAACATTTGGAACTTTATCTGGATTCAAAACTCAAATAGGCCACTCATTTTTAGGCTTGACCTCCCATGCTTTTTTAGGTTCCGTGGCGAAACTTTGCACTCCAAATGGTTCCTGTTCGCCTTATCAATACGTATTCCGCTCCTGCTCCAATCCCCACCCTCTATTCGACGGCCGTTATTGTTGGTCTGCAGACGACTCCATCCCGTCACCCGTCACCCTAGCCCTATGCCCGCACTGCCCGGAGCATACGAAAAACGTTGCCGATTGGCCCATCGACTGCGGTCTGGCGAAAATAATGTACAAAGATCGGTGTGCTATGACGCATCACGGGTCGCTCAGGAAGTCTAAGGGTAGAATTTTTCACACGGATTTTAAGACTTGTTGCCCTGAAGAAGCCAGAAAAGGTGAACACAGGGGTCGTTGCCTGTTCGGGAATTGTTGGATCGCGACCAAAATCGTGTAATCCGTATTACTGATAAACAACGCGTAATATCCGTTTTTTGCAACAAATTGCCAAGTGATAGTTATGTTAGCTGAAATTCTTAATCGACAACTTGTCCTGTCTAGATTTTGCTGCTTCGGTCATAATGAAAGCTAATAAATGAAACCCGCCCGCTGAAAAATTTTCGTGGCCGCAAACCACAAAACTCACTCGTTCGCAAAAAAACAATATTGATCGGGTGATTTTCTTGAAATGTTCAAGATCAAAATTATGAATCCCTCGGGTGCGAGTACCGCAAATTCATAAGTGCAATTCTTCCGTAGCTTTCAATACAATTTCGTATGTAGCTCAAATGACACGATTTATGAGAGATTCGACTTTCTGTTCCATTGACCTATGATAAGTTGAAGATTAATAATACTTGAAAATGAGATATTTTGGGTAGTTTTACACGCTGAGTATTGTGGTAGCGTTTATTTCGCATTAAAGTCAAAATTAGCACATCGTGCTACCCGAACTAAGCGCCCAGGGCGCTTATTGTTACAAGTTAGTCCTTAAGAGGGCGCTTAAATGAGGGGGGCGCTTAAATTTTGAAGTCAGTTTCGCTGCGTATATATTGATTCCAAATTGTATTATCAGTTCAAACTTTTACAATCCAACTTCATCATTATCAGAGGACAAATAATTTTCTTCTTCGTAGACGATGTTATACTAAATTTTAAAATTTTATGGGACGCTTAAATAAGGGAGGGCGCTCAAGTTTTCAAGTGACCTTGACCGGGGGCGCTTAAATGTGGGGGAGCGGTTAATTCGGGTAGTACGGTAGCTACAGTAGCCCAAAGTTTAGAAGTTTTACATTTTTTGACATTTTTCAATCTGTATACATGTTTCGAAATATCACAGCTCAGAAAAGGTGTTATTCTGTAACGCCAAATATTCATTACATGCAGAAAAAATGCTCTATATTCAGGTATGAGCAAAAATTTCAATGCCTTACTTTACACTTTTTATGGTATGTTTAAGTCAAAAAGGAAGTCGCAATTGATCGAAAAAGTCATTTGGAGCGTTTATGTGAGCGGCGTGTCCCCAATACAACGAAACCCACAACAGCGAAACTCAAAATAGCGAGACTCAAAACAGCGTTTCCCAAAACAGTGATTCTCATTACAGCGAAATCTCAATATGACCCATGCAATGACAAAGAAACCCATCAGTCAACCCACACTCTCTGATTATATGCTGTTGGCCACCCACTACACGCGGCCTCCAGTTGAAGCCATAACCATCACCTCCCATGAGGAAGTCAAACAAGCACAAGCCGCTGATCCTGCCATCATCAAAATTGTTGCCTCCCTCCAAATCAACAACGCCGCAAAACATCCCCCAGTTTTCTTCACCGAAGATGGTCTTTTGTATCACCAAATCAAGGATAACTGACAATTAGTCATTCCCGCGTCCATAGTTGATCAAACACTTCACCAATTCCACGGCGCAAAAATTCTAAATCATCAAGGATCTAACCACACACTAGCAGCCATTAAAGCACATTTTTGGTGGCCCCGTATGGAAGAAAACGTCCGCAACTGGATCAAGTCATGCAAGATTTGCCAACTGATGAGGCCCCAAACATCGCCCCCTCTGCCGCTGTTACCGATACACCCAACGCACCCTTTTGAAATCGTGGCCATGGACATCATCAACATTTCCCTGGTAGGTGAGAAATGCCCATATGTTATTGTTTTCCAGGATTACTTCACAGAATGGGTCTCTGCCCATCCCATCCCTGATCAAAAGGCCTCAACCATCATCCAATGCTTCGTGAACAATGTTGTCCTCACGCACAGTAGCTCGCTCGTCCTTCTTTCCAACCAAGGTGGATGTTTCATGTCAAAGTTGATGCAAGACATATGCGAACTCCTCAAAATCCAAAAAGTCAAAACGACTGCTTACCACCCACAATGCAATGGAATGGTCAAGCACTTCAATCAAACACTAATCGCCCAACTCAAGAGATACACTACCGATGATCTGGACAATTGGGAATGCTACTTGTCCTACGCCGTTTTTGCCTACAACGCAACACCCCATACATCCACATGCCATTCCCCTTTCAGTCTATTAAGAGGCTATGAACCGCACATAACTTTCGATTACGATTGTGCCCCCAACTCATCTTGCCGCTCAACTACGACGCCTATCAACACATTCTCACGCGAGCGCAACTCAATATGCATGAGAAAATCAAGACTAACCTCGAAAAAGCCACTGCAGTCAGCAAAGCATATTTTGATCGAAAAGCTCGCATACGCGACCTCACCGTAAACAACCTCGTATTGTTGACCAACACCCGAAAAGTGAACAAAATTCAACCCGACTATATTAGCCCCTTTATAATAACTGATGCCTCCCGCGTAGCTGAAAACTTCGTCACCATTGATTCACTTGATCCACCCGGGCAACTGAAAAACGTTTCCAGGCTACGTTTGAAACCCTTCATACCACGACCCACTAAGGCTGTCTTCAACTTCAAAGCTGGTGGTCTGCCTCACACTTCACAACGAGAATAGTTTGATTCAAAATTTTACCTTGTGATATGGCACTCATCACGCCGAGTTGTACATACTCCCCAATTTTTGTTTACTTTGGATCCTGGCGATGATGTTGATGAGTCACCGACTATGAACTACTGTGTAATCTGCTTGGTTACACTCTTTCCGCACAATTCCCCCCCCCCCCCAATGAAATCAACAACGACTTTACACCATTGCTGTACACATTTTCCCTGAGTCCCATATTTTTATGTAGGAGGGGGTATCTTCATTAAATCTAGGTTCTGCTTCACGTGAGGCCATTCTGTTTATTTCCACCCGACCCTGGCCGTATTCACTCTCATAAGACTAACTGGGAAAGGTTGATTTTAGCTCCTATTAAGGTAGTGGTATTTGTAGTGCTCTGTCATAACAATAGTTTGCATTTTCTTAACTTTACACTTTCTCCACCTTTCAGCGGCTTATTCTTATCTTAGTTTATTTTTATTCTCACTTTTGTCTCGATCAGTCACATTTTCCTGCCACTATCAACTCCTTCTCAAAATGACTATGCCGTCTACTTTATCAGCTGCAGACGAGCCCCCGCCTTACCCCGAATCTTTAAATGTCAATGAATGATACGTATGCTGGGGCAAACAACAGCCCTATCAAAACAATCTCAGTTTCTACTGCGACGGTACATTTTATTTTGCATGCCCTTTCTTTTTGCTTTAATCTCTGCATGCACCCTAACCTACGCTCGGGACCCCATGGGATACTTAACCTCTACAGCCCCATGCTAGAGCCCATGGTCAGCCGCCATGATCCAGTTATCTTCAAGTTGTGGCAAATGCTACGCCACAGCTGGCCGCTGCTTTGACTGCCGCATACGCCAACTCTCGTCATCTCACTATTGTAGCCTGATCCAGTTGACAAAGATGTGTGATCCAGTTGACAGAGATGTGTCCGTCAAAGTGACATTGCCGCCCAAGCTGCAATTCCCCCAGGACATGGGCCCTCTTTTGTTTTGCTTACAAAGCCATACTAATCTTGGTTCAGTTTTGCTTACAAAGCCATACTTATCTTGGTTCGCCCAACCTCCCAATGTCCTGCTGCCACTGATTTTCCTCTCACCCAGCTGTTTGGGGGCGCCTCTCACCACCCAGCCCACACCAAACTTCGGCAGTTATACATTAGTCAGTTTCAACACCGAATCGGTAACGGCCACTGATATGAAGAACTTCAAGTTCACCATCACTATGCCAGCTGATACCATGGCGTCAGGCTACCCCCACTACGTGCAGCTCGCATTCCGAAACATTCACCGCCACCCCCGAGGACTGGACCCCACTATTTTCCCTGGTCGACGGCAACCACACCATTGTAATTTCATTCGATGGAGCTGACGACTGGGCAGGGATATACGCCCTCCTCAGAACCCAATTCCGCACCGGTAGGCAAAAGAAGAACAAGGACACCATTGTCAAAGTAATTCATTTGGACGCCTATCCCATCATTCAAAATATCAACATCTCCCCGCTGCTATATGAGCTGGCTCGGAAGATCAGTTTCATGCCCAAAAAGTGTACCTTAAAGGCAACGGTTTTGGCCATGTGGGTGTTCAACATCTCGAGGGTTTCCGGCTGTGTTGCGTTTCTTCAAAAATCCATCCATGTTGTTTCTCCAAGAGGACGTTCTTGCCTATGCCGCCCTGGACGCCTTTTATCCAATTTTGTTTTTTCTTGCTTTCAGTGGCTATGGCTTTGTTCCAGAAGTTTACGGCGCCCCCACGCTCTTCCAGCTCGATTCTCTGGATGCCCCCGAAATCGACAATTTGGCCGAAACGTTGATTGCCGCTTTCCACAATGTTTCGCTCTCAGAAGTTTTGCCTGTGGATGCTGCTGATAGAGTCTACCCGACCATTTCCCAAATCGCCTTACCAGTGATCATGGGGGATGTGGTTTTATTGGCTTATCAATTTTTCATGTACAATTGCACATCGTCTGACCACAGTCCATCTTTCTGTTTTGGTATGCAGCCCAATGGTTTCCGTGAAGTCAAAACCTTGACGCGTACCACTCCCCCAAAGGTTCTCACTGCTCCAAAAGTGCTCAAAAAGAAAAAGAAGAAACATAAAGATGAGTGGAACAAATCGCCAGAGGTGTCAGAGGACGAAGACCCGTCCCTCCAACCCAAATCCCTTTTCAATGATCCTAAACGCCTTCAAGCAGCCGTCACTTTGGCCATGAAGAGCGGACTCACCCATCGGCTTATTGAACTACTCAATTTCCTGGTTTCCCCCATTTATAAATTGGCAATCCACGACCGTATCAAGTTTGAATCCGATCCACCGATGCAATCGATTCCTCACAAAGTTGATGACCTATGGATAGAGCACGTCACGGCCAACCAACCGCTCCCTGATCCGACCTACCATGGTACCCATTATCTTTATTTACCTAACACCATCATTAGTTTCTTACAGGTAGATGGAGCATGGTTTGGCGCCTCACCACTAGCATGCCACTAGCCACACTCCTCACTTGGCCATGCTCCACCATGGAGTACGCTTTCCTAAACGACATGCTGGTACAGCACACTCAATCGCTTGATTCGGCCACATGTACCACCTTTTACCAATGCATGTGGTACCCTGCCAATGGCAACCCTCGCTTGCCCCTCACCGAATGGATGAACAGAATCCCGGAAAGAGAGCCCGCTTTCCACAGTGATCCCGGCACATACATTTGTAATTGATTCGCCTTCCACCCGATCATTTCAAGGAAGACTTCCACATGGAACCCCCATCAAACAAATCAACATTGACGAATCCAATTATATTGAAAAGCCTCATAGCCGGTTTCATTTCTACTCGCGACTGCTCAATATCATCGATTTTCAAAACGGATATTCCTTTCCGGCGCCCATATATGCTTACCCATTGTCGACTATGGCCTCCGTGCATACGCTCACTGCTGAAGAACTTCTTGATCATCCCACTTCGGCGCAAGATGTGGAGCCCACAGAGGAAGAACTCCTGGATACACCAATTTTCGACTTGAACATGGCCAAACTGCCACTGACTGTTGACATGCCGGCTCTGCCCGAACCCGCCACATCCAACTTTACAGCGACGGCAACGCAAATAACTGACTTCTTAAAATTGAAGCTTGACGATATATCGACCCTAGCTCCTGTCCCAATAGACAAGTCCACACCAGTTCAACCCACCGCAAGGGATGCCGAAACAAATACCACAACCACGGATCAAACGTTGACCGATATTCTGGAGGAAACCACTGCTGACCAATTAACCCCAAGGGTTTTGAAACTTGAAAATTTATTATGAAAAAAAATTTTTGGTCAACTTTCTTTGAATTTTTTGTCTCAAAAAACGCCAAAATATCAAGGTCCACCCCCGTACCCTCTTCAATATTTCCGAGATGCACATGCTTGGTTGGAGAATGTGCTGATGCACTCAGCTGCAGAATATATTTTTTCACAGACATGGAAAATTTTTTTTGAGAAAGAATGAAAATCCAACAAAAGCGAATATTTTCCAACTTTAGCCCAAGTTCTTAAAAAGCTAGTCCTCTTTTTTTTCTAGCTTGGCCAAGCAAGTATATTCTTCTTTTTTTCTGCCCCATCGGGTCATTTTCTAACAAACTAGTCCACCTCTTCTTAGTGGGCCTCAGCCATGCATGAAAACCTTCGTAGAAGCACATTGAAGTTTTGAATTGGTCATCTTCACATCAAAGAAACAATAACAAAGAATCTTAAAGCTACGAATTCTCACTTTCAGTAAGAGTAAAGGATGTGTAACCCACATAGAACTTAACACATGATGTAAACAGAGTATAAAGTGATAAAATTCCTTTGAATTTCTTATGATCAAGAACCCCACAACCTAAAAATTGCATACATACATTTGTTTATTCATTGCGTTCAGTAAATTCCCCATGGTTGGGAACCCCTTCCATAAAAAATCACTAAAATATGCTTCTTTGTCCCCGAGATATTTTTTATGTAAAACGACGCATCCATTGAATTCCCCACAGTCGAAATCCCCTTCCACCAAAAGTCGTGAAAATGCGATTGTTTATGTTGTGGAGCAATTTGACGTATTTGTAAAGTTTGTGTTGAGTTCCTGAAGAGATTGGCAAGTTTGAGAAAGAAAGATCGTGACGAGACCCACTCTGCGATCGTGAACTATGAAATGCCAAAAATGGTCAAAGATCGTCAAAGTTTTTTGGGTCTAGTCCAATGGTGTAGACGATTCATACCGAATCTTGCCACTCTTTCACGACTGCTTTATCAACTACTACGAAAAAACGCAAAATCTGAGATAAGCAAAGAACATCGTATAGCTTTTAACGAGATTAAAACATCTCTAACTTCTACTCCTTTTTTGCGATATCCTGTCTATAATGACGAAAAATCGAAATTCATCATTCAAACTGATGCTAGCACAACTGCTATCCATGCAATTTTGTATCAAGAAAATGAAAATGATCAATGGGTCATCGCGTACAATAGTAGAGTTCTTTCTGACGTAGAAACGATATCAACATCATTGATCAATCGGCCACCGATTTTCCGAAAATATTTTAAGGATCAAGATAGATACATATCGTATCAAAAGAAACAATATCGCCAGGACGATAGATTCTTTTTTGCCGAGAGTAAGTTCTGCACTGCCGAATAGACTAAAGTCTTTTAAAAATAGAAACTCCGGGTTTCACTTCCCCTGAGAAGAATAAATATTGATCCGTCAATATAAAATTTGGGTCGTGGTAACTTCGCCAGAAGATTTGCACGCAGTGATTCGACAGAGTGATGTTTCCATGCGAAACTAAATCTAACAGAAATTAATCGAAAATTTTGTGATATTTTTTAGAATACAACATCAAACGCATGATAAGAATCACAGAGT
This sequence comes from Romanomermis culicivorax, assembly GCA_963922205.1. Classification (NCBI taxonomy): domain Eukaryota; kingdom Metazoa; phylum Nematoda; class Enoplea; order Mermithida; family Mermithidae; genus Romanomermis; species Romanomermis culicivorax. The sequence continues at coordinate 105,671 of CAWUHX010000197.1, forward strand.
TCGAGCGATGGTTCGAAACGGTTTACGCCAGGCCCCTCAATGTCCTGTGCAATCCGAGATACGTTGAAAGCGGCAAATTGAAAAGTGGGTTGTCAGCACATTCGAAACTGAATTTTCCAGGCCATGTATTGATCGGTTTTGACGTCCAAAAAATTTCGACAAATCAATTGTATATTCATAAGAAGACCAAAATGAATATACTAAACCAGAATGCGACTCACGTTGCTCGGTTCGTCCAGTTGGGCTTCCCAACTGGATACACTCTCATGTTTGACGCCCTAGCGGCTACTCCCGAAGATTGGACGGCATTTTATGAATTCATATCCGCTCCCAAAACCATCGTTATCAGTTTTGACCAGGCCAACAACTGGAAATGTTTGAAGGACATGCACAGATGCCAATACTATTTGTCTGACACTCGCAAAATGCACTCTGATGTGCTCGCCCCTAGTATCCTGGTCCATGTCCAGATCATACTAGAGAACATCGAATGCTCGCCCGAAAAATGTGAAAGGGCACGTCTAATCGGCCTTTGTCCCAAAAACAAAAAACTAAAAGGAATAGTTGCCAATGCGTTCGCACTGCGTTATACGCTGTACTTTCCCCAAGCGTTATACGCTGTACTTTCCCCAAGCGAATGACTAAATCGCCCAAGCTGGCAAACCCGACAAGCAGGTCCTAACCTACTCGATATTGGATGCATATTACCCGATCTTGATGTTTCTCGCATACGGGGGCTACGGTTTTGTCGATAGTGTATACCACAACATACAAATCTTTCCTCACGATTTTCTACCGCCTGAATTTATACATATCGCAATGCAAAACCTATATGATAACGCGAACGTTGACCGCAAAAGCAATGAAAAAGGCGCGTTCGGCGTCATAGACCCGACACTTTTGAAAAGCATGTTACATGCGATCATGCGCGACGAAATATTGGCGTTGAACTGAATCACATTCTATGATTATAAGGTTGCAAATATGTGATATTGTTTGTCCAACTACGCGAACGTGGAACATTCTACTAAATCATTGGGCCAAAAAATGCACCCTTCAAAACTACCGTCTATAAGGGGTAGCAAGCAAAACATGTCATCTTTGACTGATGACAAGAAAGTCGAACTATACTATGACGCCGCTATATGTGCTAGTGTTATAGACAGAGCTTTATGCTCTAACGACATAACCAGCATTCATCACACTGTCGGTGGGCCTATGTCGCTCCTATTTCTATCCGAAATAGACCAAAATATGGTTATGAGTGAGGAAGTAAAACAAACAAACTTCAATCTAGTCCTAAATGATCCGTTTTCAACATACAGCCCTCCCGAAATTTGGCGGATATAGGAAATGAAGTTCGATCATCAAATCGCCAAAACGCTGGCTTTGACGCCACTATACTCGCTCCCTAACCATCATGAATGGATGAACGCCGTTTGAGGAACCATGCCATTAGTCGCACATGTAGGCTCCCCACATTCTGAAACAGAATTGCGAGCGATAATTAAAAACGAGATTCCAAAACTAATGTCGAAAAGCGATAGCATCGAAATTGATCTCATATGTGAACAAAATTGGATAAAACGAGAGGGAATGTTCAAATTAGAACTGATCGAATGGGCTAATCGTATACCATTTAACGAAAAGAATCGTAGCGACAACAAACGACTGATATACGCAAACTGATATTTCATGCAACCCATCGTATTCCAAAACGACAGTTTTCCTGTCTCTAGCAAAACCGATCTAGTAACAAAAAAGAAGTATAAGGAAAATCCTTATTACTACTTTTCCTATAACTCACTGATTTTGACATCACGAAAATGGGAATGACTCATTTGTTTTCCATCCGACCACATTTTAACAATGAGTTTGAATCTACCCATGCATCCGGGCACTATGTTGAGGGGAGAAAGCCCAACAAAAACGCATACTCAGGCTCCTACGCAAACTTCTGCGGAAACCGAATTCGATACACAAACGGCAATGGCCGTCGAATCATTGATAAAACAAACCGTCAAAGAATCGTTCACAGTAAAAACGGAAATCCCTACTGGAACCGATGTTATACAAATCGATAGCGAAGAAGATGACGTATCGAGAACCAATACTACCGCGCCAATGACAACGGCTAAAACTATATCCTCGCTAACACCATTATCCAAAAATCTGTCGTACAGTCAGTATGACATAGATTGGGATAAAGGAGAGGAATATCGAGAAAGAGCGACATTGGTAAAAACTACGTCGATGAGAGACATCTCTCAAATAGAATGCAAAGACGAGGATAATTCGAAAATGGTACCACCACGAATAATTCCTACGCGATATAAAATACCAAAGAAAAACGAGGTAGACACCTCTACGCCTGTCAGTACGGACAGCACGACTCCTGTTTTGGAGATTAAAAAAGATCGACTATGCGACGAACATGGCGAACCGATTCGCGATATTAGAGCGTATCAGTTTTCACTGTTTCGAAGACGAAACGCGATCGATAGACAATTGCGCACTATTCAGGACTATCTGGAGTCTCATCCAGAAGATCCAAATTACGTGCCACCATCTAAGAAATGTCGCGATTCGCGAGAAGACACACGAAGTAGAGAACGAAAAGAAACTGACTCACAAACATGAGAACCACCTTCACGGTCTACTGCACCAAAAGAAAGTGACGATTACAATAGTCGAAAATATCGTCATGGTGAATACACGTCGAACGAACGACCGAGAAAATATCATCGTGATCGCGACTATAGACAAGAACATCCTAGTGATTCGAAAGACCATCAAAAGAGAATCAAATGGGCCAGCACTTTAAAACGAGATCAATCGCGAAAAAAAAGAATTAGAGGGTCGACAGCCTCAGACGGCTGACTCTGAAAAAATGATGGATGAACTGACGACATCACTACAAGTTGAAGTAGCTAGCGATCAACAAAAACCACAATGAATTGTTCGAGAATATAAAATTCCGTATCGCCGATTTGGCATACAATGCACGCCACCCGAAGAATGGTACCCTAGCATACCTACTGCACCTATAACGGCCCAAATTCAACGGAGGACTACCGATGAAGTAATTATCATTAATTACTTCAATCACGCTCATTTGAATTTCAATCCCACCGTTTTACATCAAGTCACCGCAGCTTCGCAGCAAATAGCTCAGGATTTCCCTGACTATTTTCAAGCAGGATACTTGCCTCCAGATCCACATTGTACGGAAGAACTCACTGCAGTTCTCCTAAGCTGGATGTGCGATTACTACAAATACTATGGCGCTGAAATGCTATCGTCATAACACAGCTTACGCTGTTCTTGTTTCATGCCCGATAGGCCTACGACTATAAAACGACCAATAATTCGTATTCGATGGCTCTACACTACATTTTACAATGTTTGACCGATATGAGAGCTCCGAATTATCCAGCAACCGAGGAAAGAAAAGCCATCATTCGAGACATCCATCGCAAATACCAAATCGAAATGGATAAAAGAGCCGAAGAAAAGAAGCAAAAAGATGAGATGGCGTCATTGAAAGCGACTGTACCTCCAAAGTATCAAATGACGCTGGCTCAGATCATCACTATGACAACAACCCCAACAACTCAACCACCAGTTATCGGAATACAAATGTCATTGGGAGCTGCGCAACGAGCTCTAGCCCCACGAGCGCCGACTACGAGCCAATCAATACAGATGCCTCCACCTGGCATTCTGAAGACGAGCAAAACACTGACGAAAACTTTGCCCAAAGGTCGCGGATTCCCGCTGAAACGATTTCAAAAAGGATGAGTATCACGATGCTAAACGCATCTCTTTTCTTTCACTAGTTTATTGTTTTTCCACTAGAATCTTTTCTTTCCAAATCTCTAAAGCTTTTAAAATTTTCAGTATAAAATACTAGTTTTGATTTGCTCATTGCTTTGCGCCTTAACATTTGTGATAATATAGTTAATATTTTCTTTGTTTATTTCTTTGTGTAGTTTGTGCCGCAGCGTAGGAGTGCAAAAGAGACAAACCGTTGAAAGAAACTTGCCAAAACGAGCTAAATGCTCTCATGTGATCAAAACGTCAACTCACCATGACGATTTACATCCAAACGGGGAGGAGTGTTGTGGAGCGATTTGACGTATTTGTAAAGTTTGTGTGGAGTTCATGAAAAGATTGGCAAGTTTGAGAAAGAAAGATCGTGACGAGACCCGCGAAGAGGCGTGGCTACGATGTGAAGAAATTGTGAAAATGTTTTGATTAGAGATCGTTTGTACCATAGCCAAACGGTTGTGTCTTCTTGTTTGTCTGGAGAGTGTGAGGCGGCGATTTGTTTATTAGTGAATTGTGTTGAGAGAGTGTGTTCTAGGTTAAGCCAAACTATTTGGAAAATAGTTTGGGTATTTGGGTGAAACTCCTAGCGGTTAAGATAGTACGGCCCGAGTTTTGGCATCTGAAAACCTTTGACGACCTGAGCGAAAATCCCTGGATAATTTGACATAGCGCTCTCTAGGTGCCCATCAATCTCCTGCGTACGATTATCATTACGTTGATTTCGATAAACACTCTGAGTGTTCCGTTTCTAGCGTTCCGCATGCTCTTCTACATCCGGTATGTCTCTTCTTAAAACGGGCGATAACTCGTCAAGCTACACAGCTTAAACTTTCGTCGTCACTATTATTTCTCATGCACGACATTTACACCCGCAATGATCTTTTGTGTAAAGTGACCGCATTCATTGAATACCCCGTGGTCCAAAACCCCTTGCCCCAATTAATCACGAAAATACGCGTGGTTACACCCAGGATAATTTTTTGTATAATTGACACATTCATTAAATTTCCTGTGGTCGAAAACCTCTTCCACAAAAAATCACGAAAATACGCTTGTTTACACTCGAGGTAATCTTTTGAGTAAAGTGACCGCATTCATTGGATTTCGCGTGATCCAAAACCTGTTGATTAATCACGAAAATACGCTTGTTTGCACTGGAGATAATTTTTCGTGTAAAGTGACCGCATCCATCGAATTCCCAATGGTCGAAAACACCTTCCCTCAGAAAGTCACGGGAGTAGATTTATCTACATTAATAATGATTTTTTGCGTAAAGTGACCGCTTCCATTGAATTCCCCACATCCCAAAAATCCCAGTAAGATCACCGGTTCTATTCTGGCAGGGTAGTGCATTATGCTGCAAAAAAAGTTGTTTTTTTAAAGCCAAGTTTGCAGAATTGCCGAATTACGCGGTTCCTGGGAATTTGAACCACAGTATAATTGAATTGAGGCCATATTATTTAAAAAAAAATAAAAAATTGTATTCGAGATTGCACATCTAAGATGCTTAGGCCGAAGTATGGAGCTTGGATATGGCACATCCATAGCAGGGCATGGTGGAACTGGGAGCCCTTAAAAAGTGCGTTTTTGCACGTTTTTGGGTCCCCACCGTGCATCACTTGCAGATAGAGGCGAAATGACAAAAGGCATCCCATAATTTGCCGCTATGTCCGAAATTATGAAAAAAACCCGAAGGTTCTAGTTCCTGTTTTGGCTCTAAGGGGGGATGAACTTTGGGGGCCAAGTATTTTATAGGTTAACGCTATCGCGCCACTTATGATTCTGCGGCATCATTAGCGAAGGTGCTCGGGAGTGCCTCTAAGCAGGATTTCTTCTGCCTCTCATTTTTGACAGTTTAAACTTTTTTGCATAGTGTAAAATGTTCATTTGTACAACAATTACAGTCTGTTCTTTTAAATGCTTCTAAATAATGAAAGTGGAAAGCAACTGGTATTTCAGATTTTAACGATTTTCTGATTAAGAATATACTGTATATGACTGGAAATTTGCGAGCATAATCTTGCCTTTAACAATTTTTTGAGTGAAAAATTTACCGTAAGAGCTCAATGTAATTGATTTTGATAGCAGTACTGGTTTGTGTCACTTCTTTGTTTGGAAGCATTTTATAAAAGAACAGATTATAGTATATCAAACAATGTGTTGGTTATTTGATAATTCTATAGTACAAATAATAAATGTATCACAAAGGGTAGACAAGAGCCACCTGGAAAATGCAATAACTTCTGAGTGATTTCCGTGAGTATGCTCTCTTCAGAGCATGTGCAGCTTCCCAGAAGGTCCAAAAATTTTGATCAAAAATTTACTTATACATTAAGAATGCATTAGCTAGAAAATATAAAAATAAAATTCTGCGGCATCCGATGGCAAGGTTCTCGGAATGCTCATAAATACAACTTTTCCAATTTCGACGGCTCATTTTCGGCAGTTTAAACTCTATCAAAAAGTGTAATATGAACAAATTTATTGTAACTATTCAGTCAAAAGTAAAATGAATATTCATTTCATTCGTATTCATTCATACATATTTCATACTAAAAATGAATATTCATTTCATTTCATTCATATCATTCAATATTCGTAAAATGAATATTCATTTATCGAATAAGATCACTCCAATCCTGGAATATCGCTTGGCTAGCAGGACTTCTAAAAGACGCCAAAAAATCATAAATTCTCAAACTTCGGCATACTGTAGCGGCATGATTTTTTTTCAACAAAAACCAATGCTACCATGAAACTCAAAGCACGAGATACCCAAAATATTTCATTTTGAGATATGTTTAATTTTGAACATAATGAAGGTCGAACCTCGCAGAAATCGTGTCTTAAAATTTTTTTAAATATTCGTGAGCTTGCGCTCTAATGTCCGCATTCTATTGTCCGGCGCTTTAATGTCTTGGTACCAGATTTTTGACAGGCTGTTAGACATTGTTATCAACTCTTCATCCTTTTTTATTTCCATAGACCTGACAAGAAGTCATTCCAAATCAGTACTAAAGCCGAGAGACATTAGAGCACAGGACAAACGAGCGCAGGGGCATTAGAGCGCAGGGCACTAGAGCGCAAGGACATTAGAGCGCAGGACAATAGAGCGCACGGACATTAGAGCACAGGACAATAGAACGCGGGACAATAGAGCGCAGGACAATAGAGCATGGACGTTAGAGCGCGGACATTAGAGCGCAGGAACATTAGAGCGCAGGGACATTAGAGCGCGGACATTAGAGACGATACAGTGGCAGATGCAGCGGACGGGGGAGGCCGCGCCTCCTGAACTCATGTTCTACAAATAAAAATTATCAAGATAATGGTTAAACGCAAATTATTAGAAATCTGCAAAACTTGATTAAATACTGCAGCCAAAATTAACTTTTTTTCGGCCAGTTGCCCCATTTTTTCGTCCTTTTTTCGTTTCATTCTTTTTTAAAAATTTCAAGAAAAAAATTAGAAAAATATGAAAAAAAGGAAAAAAATCGTTTGTATGACGATGCAAATAATTTGACAAAAATATAAAAATTTTAAATAAAAAATTTCCGCCTCTCCCCGAAAATAATTCTCGCCTCGTCCACTGGGACAATAGAGCGCAGGACAATAACGCATAGGCGCAATAGAGCGCAGGGACATTAAAGTGCAGGATGATAGACCATGGACAGTAGAACACAAAGACATTAGAGATCAGGACTATAGAGAATTAGATCAGAGAAAAATAAAAAAGCCGAAAATAAAATTACGTGAAAAATAATTACATTTCAGCTCAAAAATAATTTCTTCAAATTTTTCGAGATCTCTGAAGAATTTCAGGTCAAAGCATTTTTCTACCATGGAGTATTTTGTCAAAAGTTGTGAAATACACAAAAAATTGCAAATATTTGACCTTTGGATCCTCGGATAAAATTGTTTTATTTTATTATTTTCGAATTCATCTTGAATTTCTAACTTGCATTCAGAGTTACAAACGCATTTTTTCGTCAGCTTTTGAAATAAAGCTGCTTGCTTTGAATTCATTTTTCATGTTCAAAAGCAATTTAAAATTCGCATTCATTGCAGATCACGGAACGTTGGTTAAAATTTTTTGAACCAATAGATGCGTCTATTGTCCTGCGACCTAATGTTCACGCTCTAATGCCCCTGCGCCCTAATGTCCTGCGCTCTGTTATCCTGCGCTCTATTGTCCTGCGTTCTGCCTGCGCTCTATTGTCCTGTGCTCTAATGTCTGCGCTCGATTGTTCCGCGCTCTAATGTTCGGTGACGCCAAAATCGATTCTGGGAAAATGCCTAACTTCTAACTAATACAGTCATCGTAAAGTCAATTCATCCTGTAATGAAAGTAAAATCGCTGGCATTTTCGAGAAAATTTCTCTCACTACTGAGAGAATTTTTGAAAAGTGGCGATAGAATTTGAAGAATTTCGATAAACTTTCTAAAGAATCAGGATAAAAAGGGGGAATTGGCTGATCCGATAAATTCATTGTAAATTATAGCAAATAGTGTAAACAGTCTATTATTTTCCAAATGAGCCTCAAAAAACAAAATAATTCGTAGAAATCGGTGCGCAGAAAATATAATTGCATCGTACGCCGTACTCTCTTGTTGAATTTTTTTGTGTAACTACCGTTAACTCGAAGATAAGAATGTCCCTATACTATAAATGTTATTGGGAGGAAAGTGCTATAGGACTTGAAATCGTCGGCCATATGGCTAGTAATTGGGCGACCCCCCAAAATTTTCCAATCCAATGGTTAGCCATATGATAGTCATGAGGACCTCAATACTTTTGGTCGAAAAATATTGAAATTATGTCAATTTTTTGATAGAAAATATTAATTTTTCAAGAAAAATGATCGAAAAATCAATATTCATGGCACTCAGGAATACATTCTTTACGGTTTTTGGGCAATAATTACCATTTTTTTAACCGTTTTTCGGACTTTATAGTGAAAAAATCGTTTTTCCCTTCAGGAACCCCTGCCCTAAAATTTTCGACCCCGTCCCCAAAAAAGTCACCCAACCACCCAGATCTCGTGGCCTCGTTACGCATGCACATCTTTTTGGGCGCCGAGACCCATTTTTCGAAAAATAGGCTATAGGGTCTTTGATATGGCTATTGTGGCAGAAATCAAGCAATCTCTGCAATATATATTGAAATGGTTTTCTATATTTTTCTTGCTTCTAAAACATTATAACTATAGTCTGTTTTTTTAATGCTTTTAATCAATGTCACGTGCCGACAAATTTCGCCAGCATCACGTTATTCACATCATATTTTTCCATTATGTTTTTCGCCGCATTTTGTTTTTCAGTAATTTGCATTAATTTTACATTTCGTTTTTATAATTTTTTACATGCAATTTCTGTGTGTACTTTTTGTGTTTTGTTTCTGTTTTACTTTCGCACCTTTATTTCCGTTACAATTCCTTATTTTTCCATTGCCCACATAGACTACAGTATGTAACCCGCTAGTCAGAATTTCCATTAAAGATAAGCTCTCCGAGCTCATCGCTGTAATTGGAGCACAATGTGCACCTCTTATCAGTAAAAACTAGCAACGTTTCACAACCTGAAATGCCTAGTTGGAAATTCTCACTAGATGACGTTCCTATGCTAAGCATGGAGAGTGAAAACTCGCCCCAATGCTTAATGTAGTGAACTGGAAAATGTCTATGTGACCATAGGCATCTCCTGCAGTGATTTCTGCTGCAGAAGTTAGCTTGGGTGTGTCTTAGCTCCGCCCAAGGCATATTGTAGATTACAGGGCCCTTTAAAAGGGCTTGTTTCGTTAATTTTGCACTCATTTTTGAGCCTAAACCGTCTTCTGCGTTTTTAGCTTACAACTCCACGTTTGTCAACGTCGTTTATTATAATTTGCATGTTGTAAGTGCATCCGCCCCCCTTCTTTAATAAATTTACATATTCGCCCTCGGCCTCCCTTGCGTTGCCAATTACCGTAACCCAACCTTAGGAGTTTACCCCATCACCTGTTGATCGAGAACCCCATCGCCTCCCCGAGGAATGCTTTGATACCATCGCTTGCCGACTCGCATTTGCCTACTCTCCACGCCGAATCGCTTTTGGATTATCGAACCCGCTTCCCCACCGTCCGCAGGATCCACGCTTTGACCCTTGAACCCGTCAGTCAGCGCCGAGTACTCCGAGTACTTTGAGAAGAGGATTTAGTGAGTCTCCTCAGGGGTTATTATTGTTGAGGGTATATTTGTGGGAATCCTCCTTAAGCCAGTTTTCGCTTGAGAGTACCCTCAGTTAAGGAAGCCCTCAGACCCTTAAGGTCAGGGCCAATTAGGGGATTTAGGTTGACAATCCGGCCCCCTGCAGTAAGCCATTCCACAAATGGCACAGTCCCTCATTCTCAGTGAGTGAGGACTAGGGATTGCCACCCCTGACCCGGCCGCATTGTCCATTATTGTACAGCTGAACCGTAGGACAAGGCCGAGGTACACCATAGGTTTTCCTGTGGTAGTACCAGCTGGGTTAGGTTGCCGAAGTAGATACCTAAACGAGCCACCCAACGGGGTCACAGCATGCCACTTGCAGTGACATGACCATATTCCCTATGGATATGGTATGGGTTTTCCCATCAATGTGACTGATCACCTATTCGTTTAATGTGACATGGCTCCCAATTTCTACTTAATGTGACATCAAAAAAGGATGAAATGAAGTATGCATTGGCTGTTCAATTACCGTGCGTGTGCACACTATACTGTATTACGGGAAAAAACGTGGTAATTGAAGTTATTGACGGAATTGAAGGCTATTTGTTAGGAAAAAAGTTGGAAATAAGAAAAAGCTTTGGCACATGGCTCTCATTTAATGAAAAAATTCGGAAATTAAGATTGTGATACAATCGGTGTGCTTTGGAAAGTTCAAATCTCAAAATCCGGCGCTTCGCACCGCAGTGCTAGTCATTTGCTTAGCTTTTTCTGCGCAGAGCAAATAATTATTTTAGCCGTGCGCATACATGCACGTGGGGGGTTTGTGGGGTGTTTTGACCCTCAGCAGATTTTTATTGACCCCCAGCAGCTTCTTGCTGACCCCCAGCAGATTTGACTCCCCTAGCAATGATTGAGAAGTTGACGAAGGAAAATGATCAAGAGAGGAAAGAAAGTCGTCATAAAATGGAAATGATCCTTTAGTTTAACCACTTTTCTAAACAAAGCATACTTGATTCCGAAAGAGTAACATTAAAACTGTAAAAAGTGTTGTTTAAGCAAATTATTTAATATATCTGACTAATATAATTGTGAGAATATGCTGTTTGGATGTTAGAAAACCTTTCTAAGACCTTTCTTTTCATTATCAAGAATGAAAAAAAATTGTATTCCACCCCCCGTCCTGGCTGACCCCCAGCAGAATTTCTATGCTGTGCATGTATGGCCATGCGAAATTTTTTTCGGACATTTCTAGCATCGGACGGAAATTATTTTAAAAAGAGTTATCGAGTTAAGTTGAGAGTTTAGTCACGGTTTACAGCCGCCGGTTGATCGATTCCTAACACACAGTCAACAACGATATTACCTCGGCACGAAATTCTGCATGCGTACGCATTTTTGCGTTACAAGCATTTGAAAAAAACAGCCTATAAATAGGCGGAAGAGGGCGAAAAATGGAACGACATAATAGAAAAAGCACGAATTTATATCTCAACGAAAAGTTACGTAATAACAAGTCCAAGAAGGGCTTTCATCATAATCCTCCTGCGGTTGTTGAAAAAATTCCCAGTACAAAATTTTTTGACATATGATTTTGCAGAAAATCATCAAAATATGAAACAGAACCTACTTCCCAGAGCATTTCAAGAAAGGCTGACAAAAGTTTGCTGCAGGCTTACTTTATGTTTTATCACGGTAATTTTTGGTACAGTAGTACAAAACAATTGCGTTTTGGCAACTAAATTATATCTTCTCAAATGCCTCTAAATAATAGGACAGAGAGCAAGTACTATTTCATATTTTTATAGTTTTCTGTTAAACCATATTGAACTGAAAATGTGCAACCACACTCAACTTAAACGATGTGCACCAAAAATTATACAAAACAGATTTTATACGGTATAAAGGTATCGTGCATTTTGGCAGCCAATCAAACTATCATTTAAAACAAGTTTTGAGTAGAAAATTCTACATTAAAAGCCTTTTCCTTAATGATTTTGTGAACAGTACATCTCGAGGCAAATTTTAATTTACGCGCAGTTTACATAAACGTCAGACTTACATTCTATTTGAAAGTCTATTAAAAATTCTTTCTGGCTCTGACAAATACGCAATTTTCTAAAGTTCAATGGCGAGTCCTGACCACAAGGTTTTTAACCACGCGGTAAGAAAATCAGGCACACCCCATATTATGTTGAATCTCTAAGGTCCGCCTATCACATTTGCGCACAGGACGCCAGGGATCAGCATCCGTCGCATGGAAATGCCGCCGATAGCCCACCGCACGTACATTTCATAATGGAAAACGACGGAGAGTACGACGAAGGTAACGATATTAACGACGGCGACTCGGGCGTCGGCAACGGAGACGAGTTGGGAATTATCATCGATTCGATGTCGTCATCGTCGGACGAAAACGACACGATGTTGACTTTATCCCTAATGTCGGGCGGCAACAATTCGTCGGTGAGTAATGCGGCGAATTCTGTGGCCGAAAATCGCCCGGCGCCGGATAATATTGTGCGGACTACACTGCCGCCTACAGCGATCAACAACGACGGCGGACGGCCATTGTATGTCGAAAGAAGTTCAAGTTTTTTTCACACTTAAAACAAACTTTCTGAGATTCGACCTTGCGTTACATTGACTTGTTATAGGTTGACAATTAATAACATTTTGAATTGAGACATGCTGAGTACTTTTACTCGGCGAGTAGCATGGCGGCATGTATTTCTCATAAAACTCAAAATTCGGATGGTTACGAGGTCAGTGTTGCCAAGTAATCACCTTCAAAAACCCAAATTTTTCCGCCACAAAACCTAAAAAAACCTCAAAAATTTTTGAAAATCCCTAGAAAAATTACAATTTTTGAAAACATAGAATAAATTCAATTCATAGATGAAAAAATAAATCGAGCATAAGTTTATTAAGAATCAATAACTTTATTCAGCTGTTAGCTGCAGAATTTCATCTTCATCATCACATTCAGCCGATTGCTGCACCAAACTGTTTGAATGAGCTGCATGCCCGACGTAAATTTTTTCAACATAGATGAGTTACAACTCGCATTCCTTGAAGCCAAGCCACATCGCACACATAGAAAACCGCCCAACAATACTGGCAGAAAATTGTGGGTTTCAAACTTCAAAGATCAAACTAAATTAAACATGTATGTTTTAATTTTGAAAAGATTCACAAATTTAGTTAGAAGCTTCTTAAACGATGCCTAAGCCTCAGCTTGCAGTGCTTGCACAAATACAGCATAAAATCTCTAACTTCTAAGCCTCCTAATCCTAATTCTAATCCATACTCAAGGATTTTTTTCTGCGCCGAGCGAAATTTTTTTCATATTTCCCGAAGTCGTTTCTCTCACTTAAAAATGCTTATAGATTATTCGTGTGTTTTTGAACTTTTTCAAACCTTCTGGTGTTTTTAGAGCCATTAATTTATATAAATTGAGGGAAAAATTGAAATTTCGGTCTAATCTACAAGCATTGTGGAACAAATTTTCTAGCAAACTATCCAGGAGGATAATGAGTTTGAGTTACATGAGAAATCGATGCCTAAGTCCTCTACGATGTGAAGTGAGAGCCCAAAAAAGATATTAATCTTTCCAGCATGAAGCGCCGGAATAATTTTTTGGGTATTGACATTCTGCCATGCTGGAAAATCAATTTTCCAAACATTTATTTCAAGAATTAGATTCGAATTTTGTGTTCACAAGTTGTAATTTCTAGAATTTTATTATTTGAAAAATTTCAAAACCAATAATTTATTCATAAACTCTCATGGACTCGATCGAAAAGAAACGAGTAAGAAGAGTAGAAATTTCCGAAAACTACTTCCACGAAGCTTTTGAATTGATTTCACGTTAAGAAAGGAATAATCGCTTCAAAAAGTTTAGAGACTTGATGTATTGATCTTTCTCAAAAAATTTTTCAAGAAAAACTGTGAATCTTCATTAAGTATCCATTTAAAACATGAGATAATACGTTTGGGATGATGAGAACGATTATATAGATAAAGTGATAAGTGAAGGTAGATATGCTAAAAGCCGCGCCTGAGCTAGGTAATACATAATAATGATTATTGAAGTTATAACCAGCGCGAAGCGCCGGAAAATTTTGAGATTATGATCTTCTAAAATTCACCAAAATGTATCTTTTGGGTATCATATCCCCAAAATTTTCTTCCCCTAATGGCGAAAGAGCCCAAAATTTTTTTCCTTTTCTAAAGTTTTTTCCAAAAAAAGAACGATTTGGGGGGAAAAACACTGCCTGCTACAATAGAATAATAGTAAATTTAGTTAAAATGCAAATTAAATGTGTAATTCAATGTTAAATTTGAACGAAGTTTTTTTACTTGACATTTTAAAATCTTAAAATAAGAAAAATAATTGATTTTAAAGGTTCAGAATCAATGACTGACACATTATAGAAGAATATGTGATTAAACACGGGACTCTAAAAATTCTGCTCCACTGCAGAAATCACCAAAAAAAATTTTGCACAAAGTCTAAAAAGTCTGCATTGTGCAGAAAAAACACTGTCCATACTTATAATAAGCCTGCTTAGTTGATGACTGACACATTATAGAAGAATATGTGATTAAACACAGGACTCTAAAAATTCTGCTCCACTGCAGAAATCACCAAAAAAAATTTTGCACAAAGTCTAAAAAGTCTGCATTGTGCAGAAAAAAACACTGTCCATACTTATAATAAGCCTGCTTAGTTGGAAGTTAAAAGGTAGACTCCAATCCCAACGTGAATTCTCGGCTGAGTTTGATGATAATGATCAAGAGTAAGAGGGTCAAGGTTGGAAAAGATGAGTTTTTTGGGTTTTGAGTTTCTGGGATTTTAATCATCAAATTTGAGATTTTTTGGTTCACGTTTACAAAAACAAAAAAAGGAAAAGAAAAAGAAGAAAAAAAAGTTTACAAAAATTTTTCGTTTATTTTGTTATAAACTTGGATTATAAAAGTTTTAAATGATTTATTATACTTGAGAGCATCGTATATATTAGACCATTTCAAACTTGTTTCTGCCCAAAAAGTTGCACTTTTTAAAAACTAAATTTTTAGGGGCTCATCGGCAGAAATAGTCATAAGTTTTTCGTGCTATTTTAATAGAATTTTAAGTGCATT
Source organism: Romanomermis culicivorax (assembly GCA_963922205.1). Taxonomy (NCBI): domain Eukaryota; kingdom Metazoa; phylum Nematoda; class Enoplea; order Mermithida; family Mermithidae; genus Romanomermis; species Romanomermis culicivorax. Next base: position 120,835 of record CAWUHX010000197.1, read on the forward strand.
TGATTAAATTTTATGTATCTAATCATGTTTCAAATATTTCCTATGGCGCTTATAAAGTTGCTGGAACTTATATACACTATATAGAAAAGAAACATAAGTAAATTGTGCCCAAGCCAGAGCCTAAGCCTAAGCCCAATGGTAAGACTAATTCTGATTGCCCGAGCAACGATCAATTGAATGCAGGTCTCACCAGTCGGTAAGTAGCAGTTATGACGACCTGGTCTGGCACTAAACTTGACTAGTGCCATCCCTACTAGTGTCTTGAAATGAGTACAAAATAAAACTCACATAACATTAAACTAAAAGACTAACAATAAGCCCAAGAAACCCCAGCAAAAAGCCCATAAAATCCAAAAGTCCAAATTTAAAAAACTGTTTTTCCGATCTCTGAAAGAATGTGCAGTATGCACTCCGCCCCAAACATGTCAACAGAGTATTTTTACACCAAACCAACGTGTTTTTCCCCAAATACATTCATTTTGGGAAAAAATTTGGAAAAAAGGAGAAAATTTTTATCACTATTAGCCATAAGGGGAAAAAGTTTTTATCTAACTTCCCCCAGATGTAGCATTTTAAACTTGAATGCACTTTAATGGGGTAAAATAGTTACTTTTGGGCGCTTCGCGGCATGATATAAAATACCAAATAAATTGGCACATGTTCTTATGTTCCTCCGCTGCGATTTATCATATTTCAATGTATTTCAGTGCTTTTATACCCTAAATTCATTCAATTTTATTATTACTTCAGGGAAATTTTTTGGAAAAAAACACGCAGCACCAAAAGCCAAAATTCGGTAATTAAGTCAAAAACATGCTAATTCAATAGTAAATTACACAAACTGGCCACACTATGCAATCAATATTCATTTCAGTTTTCATTTTTTCAATTTCATCATGCTTTTTTTCTTTTTTTATACAGTAATTCTCCATCAAGCACACAAAATTCAAACAAGTCAATTCGTTGAAAAACCCCCCAAAACCCCAAAAATGAAAATAAAAAAACCCTAGAAAAACCTCAACGCCCTCGAAAAACCCCTAGATTTGGTGGAAAACCCCTAACTTGGCAACACTGAACGAGGTACCCAAAGTTTCGAAATTTTTAAGATTTTTGGCATTTATCGGTCTTTTACGAGTTACGGAGATATCACAACACCCTGTAGTCAAACGTCCGTTATATGCACAAGAAATGCTTTAAAATAAGACATAAAGGTTTTTTTCAAATCTAGTTAAGTTTCAGAAAAGAGCTGAAAAAAGCCGGAAATTTCCGTACCATCCTACCCATAATATTTCAATAACATAATAAAATGCGTGCCGTACGAGTTTTCCGTACCAGCCGAAAAAAATCCGTTCGGTACGGAGAAAAAACATCAGCTACTGCTACAGTATCCCAAAGTTTGTGTGTGTGTGTGTGTGTGTGTGTGTGTGCGTGCGTGCGTGCGTGCGTGCGTGCGTGCGTGTGTGCGTGCGTGCGTGTGTGCGTGCGTGCGTGTGGGTGCGTGCGTGCGTGCGTGCGTGTGTGTGTGTGTGTGCGTGTGTGCGCCTTTTCATTCCTCTCTCCCTGTGCGTCTACTCATTGTGTATCGCCTGGACTGGCTTCATCCTTTTCAGGCTGTTTTCGTATTAGTTTTATATTGATTTTCCTATTGCGCAATCGCCGTTCCGTTTGTACGTAGGTGTTCTTGTGTTTTTCGTCTAAGTAAATAGGAGAAAAGTTCCTGTTGTAGGAAGGTAGTAAGTAGTACTCAAATTGGGAAACCATACGTTTATCAATTTGAGTTATTTTGTCTTGGGTCCTTAATTATTTCCTTTGTCCTTTTGGGTAACTGTTGAATGGTAGCAGGCCTGTGCATTAAGATCGATTCCTGGCTATCTCTCCTGCTGATTCTTAGCTCATTTCCAACTCAAGCACTAGATTGGGAAACGGCTCGAGGGATCCTTAACTCCTCATTTATTTTCAAATATAACATTGGTGACCATACCCTTCCTCCTCGAAAGAGGGATGGATGTTGTAGAGATGCATTCGGTTGTTAATTACACAGCATGCCCTGCATTCACCACTACCACTAAAATCACAGTTTTTGAACCATCCATGAGGCTCGGTTAGTGCAGTTGGCAGTTCATCTGCCTTATATGCAGAAGGTCGAGGATTAAAGCCCCTCACTGAGCATTATTTTTCTGACATGTCGGCCACATGGATTTAGGCGTATGACATTGGTGACCGTCCAGGTCCCTTCCTCCTCGAAGGGGGTGTTGTAGTGGTGTGGTGTGTCTAGCTGTTAATTATGTGACACGCCCCACACTCACCACAATAAAATCACAATTCCCAAACCATCCATGTGGCTCAGTTAGCACAGTTGGATAGCACATCTGTCTTGTATGCAGAAAGTCGAGGGTTCGAGCTCCTCACCCAGCATTTTTTTTCTGACGCACCAGCCATGTGAATTTGGGTATGCAACAGGTTTTTTGAGTTTGAGCATTTTTTGATGTAAGGCCTGGTGCAGGGTTTTAGTTAGGGTTTTTATTCTACTTCGAGGCTTTTTCATAAACGATTATTGATGGTGAAGTATCTGAAAATTTTCCAGCACTTGGTGCCGGTAATGATTACAAAATCATTATTTGATATAATCCTGCCCAGATGTGACAGTTAGCATGTCTAATTCACTTATTAATTGACATTTAATAATTCTCACCACCTTCCTGAAATATCCCATCGCTTTGTTGATCTTTGATATTAAATGTTAGTTCACAAAAATTTTTTATAGTCTTTAAAAGTTTTAGAATTTTGTGAACCTAATCTTTCTACATTTTGCACATGATTGAAACAGTTTGGGACAGTGACAGAAGTTCTTGCTTGTTCAACAACCAAAATTTTTGGTTGCTAGTCTGATTTCTGAACTCTAGTTGCATGCTCTTCAATATGTTTTTAAAATTTTGTTCTAGTATTTAAAATTAAATTGACTGCAAGATTAGACCGGTCCAGAAAATAAATGTTGACAAGATTCATTTTCCAGCATTCTAATATCAAAATCTGTAAAAAGGTTTCAGCTACCTGTGCCGGAAATTACTGCAGAAAATTGAGAAATTAAACCTTAAATCACATAGTAAGTCTTGAAAAAATTCATTTTCCAGCATTGTTCTATACTATAGCAAGAATACACCTAATTCAATCCAAAATACTTTACTTTGGCCGATCACAAAGCTGTGAGCAGCGTAATTTATAGGCAATTTAGGATTTTTTGCTTCAGTTTTCTTTGTGTCTTTTCTCTTATTAATTTTGCTATATTATTATAATTATCTGACCTAAAACTCAAAAATTTTGTTCATCTTCACGTTTGGTGAATTAGTAACTGCATGCAGAATCATCCAATAAACTCATAAAAACATAAATCATGCATGTGTATGCGTTTTTTGTTAGTATTCCATTCCATGCATACTTTGTGACTTAAAAATCTTGGGATTTTTTCCGAAATCAGGTTCTTTTTGAGGCTTTTCATAGGGCAAGGTTGACAACACTAAATATGTCATGAATGAAATGCAGTAGGCATAGGATGCCTCCAAGCTAGAAAAATCGATTGAGTAGATGTTTTCTGAACCCTATTTCCAGTGGTTGTGCAACAGGGTATCACGAGAGACATGCTACAAAAATTCCTTGCTTCAGTAATTTCATTGAAAAAAATCGAAGCTGCGACCTTAATGTTACAAAGTAAGGCCTGGCCCTTGTTTCATAAAGCAATTTACAAAAAAATAATTGTAAGTTGTAAAAAGTTACAAATAAGGCTTTTCATAAACTTTTTTACAATTTTACAAATTTACAATTGTAAAATGTTTCAAAATTGTGAATTCCCATTTCATAAAATACAATTTACAAACCTTGTTTTACAATTCTAAAACATTTGTAAAATATTTTTTAACATGCAATTTTTTTCAATTTATGAGTGTGCATTTCATAAAAAGTTTTCTTTTTACAATTGTTGAAAAATAATTGTAAAATTTGTCATTTTTTCTACCAAGGTCGAGACCGGGGTAAAAACTTATTTTTTACCTACTTATTTCTTTCATTTTTTAATTTTAGATAATGGATCTATTAAAATTTTCAAGCAATGACAGCAAAAAGGACGACAATAATATACATGTGTGATGGCAAACATTTAAGGCACAAATAAATTTCGGTATTGATGACTTTGTTGTTCAGTTTAGTTTGCCTCGACTGACTATTCAGTGCATTGTAAAGATTGTTGGACCGATTATTGCTCATAATATGAACAGAAATATGGCTCTTAGTCCAGAACAACAAATAATGTTATCCATACGTTATCTAGCTACAGATGGATTTATATTATTAGTGGGAGATGCCCAGTGCCTGACAAAAGGGATGGTTTCAAGAGCATTTTGATGTGTAGTTGAAGCAATCAATGATCAATTATTTCAAAGATGGTTACTTTCCCTCAAAATATCACAGAACTTTGTCATCATTTTTACGATATTTCAAACATGCCTTGTCTAATTGGTTGTATTGATGGCACAATAATTCCAATTGCTGCACCATTTGAAAATAAGGAACAATATGTCAACCGATACAGGCAATATTTCATCAACACTATGGTTATAATTGGTCTCAATTTGTCAATCTTTCACTGTAACTCTCTATGGCCTGGTAGCATGAATGATGGTAGAGTTTTACGAAATTTGAATATCTGCCATTGGTTTGAAGAAGGATACCAACCAATAGACAATGCCATTTTCTCATGTAAGCAATTTGCACATATACTAATCGGGTGAACTTTAATTTTATAAAGTGACTATTGTAAATTAAAATAAGCCTAGAAATGAAATGACAATAAATAAATTAGAAGCACTATTTTATCCTCCTAACTATACACTTATATATTAGGTGACAATGGTTATCCACTCAAATCGTGGCTCATAACACCTCTACTAAAAGATCATGATCAAATGAGCAATGCCGAAAAGTCATTTAATTGATCTCACAAAAAGACCAGATGTGTTGTTGAAAGAGGAATCAGAGTTTTGAAGAGGCGCTTTCCATGCCTCAATATGATATGCTTGAACCTGACTTATGCCTCCAAAGTGATTAAGACTTGTTGTGCTTTGCACAATTTAGCTATTTCTGATGAACCAATGGATGTTGAGTTGCCCAATGATGATGAGGAAATTGCATCGAGATTCGATAATGTTGATTTGAATATTGGCCGCCATGAATGACTTCAAGAATTAATTGATACATTTGCATAAAGTTTGATGTCTATATTTCTATAGTACCTACTATCCTATTTTAGTTAATTTTGTTCTCATTGTAGTTAATTTTTTAACACTTTTAATTAAAATTCAAAGTCACAAATCAAATTTATAGTGTTTAAAGTTTTAAAGCTGCTTTTTTCTTATTGTAGTTAGATTTTTATAACACATTTAATTAAAAATCTCATTCACCAATTTATCATTTGCAGTTTTGAAGCTGAGTGTACAACAAATCTTAAATGCCCGTTTGAATCATCGGATTTGTCATTCGATGGTCAAATCCAAAGTCGTTTTCGGGGTGATATATTTCTAGAGGCAACTTGTAGTTTTGAAGCTGTAGATTCTTTTTTTGCAGACTCAAAGCATCCGTTTGAAGTTTGGTTTTGTGACGTTTGGCTCCAACATCCTTTATTTCAAGTTCCATTGCACATTTTGGATGATACGTCGAAAAACTTGCCTCTTGTTTATCTAATATTTATGAAATGATAATTTGTTTGTGCGAAGGCATTTTAAAGAATTTAAGATTATGAAAAGAAAGCAGGAGTTGGAAATGATTTGAACAGCTTAGGGCTTGTTACATTACTTAACTATCCCATATGACCACATTAAATATACTTTTAAACGTTTCATCAGTAGTCTCATTAATGTTTGTTTCACAATTATCGATCAATTTGAGCGGATCCCATGATTCAGAACCCTCAATTCCTTTAATCGATGGGGAGTCGCGACCAATGATATCCAAAACTGCTTCATCAACATCTGTGTAAATGGAATCATTTCCGCTGCCTGTTCCAGTTTTCAAATGATCATTGCTTTTCTTTTTTGTTGTTTTTTTAGATTAGGTCAAATTTTATCTTGTAAATTTTGTGATGTCTTTAGTTGAATACCAATTGAAAGACAATCCTCGAAAGTTTCCTTCCATTTGGCACATTTCTTCTCATTCTTTAAATTTGGGGAAAATCAACCTAACAAAATCGCTTTATTGTCATTAATCAACTGTAAAATGTGCACTTTTTGATTGGTCGTTAACATTGTTGTTTGGTGCTCACACCACAAATCAAGAATTAATTTTACAAGTGTTTGTAAATAAATTACCATTTTTACAATTCTGTGGTGAAACGCTATATTTGTAAATTGTAAAAACATTTTACAATTATTGAATACAATTGTAAAAATAATTATTTTATTGGTTTTTTTATGAAATGCATTTTACAAAGAATTGCAAATATCCTTTACAATTTACAATTTATAATTTTACAATTACAATTTTTTTTAAGAAACCGGGCCCTGCTGTCGAACTCTGCTTTAGGCTGTAAGCTACAAGAAAGTGGTCAAAGTTTTAGATACTGTAACGACCAGTTTGAGAAGCACTTTATTTTATCCTAAACGGACGGTGGTTAAATGGCGCGAGTTAAGGGGCAAGGATGATGCACAATGATAATTGATGGCGGTTTGGTCATCGACAACAAATAATGAGGGACAGGTGTGTTCGGCTTGCAAATAATAAAAACAGACTTGGTTTAACTGCTTTCTTATAAAAAGACATGGCGCTTGCAAATAAAAACAAATTCGAAAAACTAAATTCGAGATGGACACAAACTAACTAAATTATGCTTTGCTTCTCTTTAAATACCACGTTTTTGGCCACTCCATGGGCGTCTCGGGAGGTCTTGCTTCTGTCCATCTTCTTGTGCCAATTGCCGCTTCCTGCTTCATTATTCTCGCTAATTTAGTTACGCCCTCCAATGCTTTCCTAGTACTGTATGCTTTTCGTGTCTTCTCTGTGCTTGCTTCCTACAGTGGGCTTAGCCACACCTCTGTGCTTCTGTGTATGCTTCTGCATCTATTTCCTCTATGTACACATGTTTTGTGGGACCATCGCTACTATCCCACTTGAGACTACTGTCTGGCGGGGCTTTTACTTTTTACTGTGTGCAGGTGTTGTTTACGATTTTTATGAGGAATTTCAGTAGCCCTGGAATGTGTAGTTTAGTGTAAGTTCTAGGGGACCAGCTGCCGTTTGTGCAAATTAATTGGAGCATCTTATTTGGGTCAATAGCGGCTACCCGGGTGTGGAAGGATCAAAATGAAGTACTTCACGTAATTTTACAGGAATGTTTGGGTGTGAATCCCAGACACCCTTGAGACGATAAATTATGAAAATGAAAAAATATCTAATAAATGACTATCACATACAGTATGCTATATATTCACAGTACTGCGTTAGCAGGTACGTTACAATACCCTGTTTCACAAAGAGTGATTGTAGTTGCATCAAAATAAATTAAATGAATGTTGTAATGTTATATTATGGGGCTATGCTATAACATGCAAATTTTTCTTTCAATTTTGGACATGTTATAACATACTGACATGTTATGTACATATACTTATGTTGTAACATTTCTCATGTTATGTCACTTCATAACATATGTTATATTATATTTGTCACAACACACAAGATATAGCTGCCTGTTAAATGTTATACCTTTTGAAACAAAATACAACCTTAGCCCCATATACAGCAATGTACAAACAAGCTGTACATTGAATATACCTACAGTATCACACCATATGTTATAACAATGACTTATGTCATAACATAAAAAAGGACTTTTTTCAAAAAAATTTCTATATCGAAGCCATATGTTATAACATAGTCTTAGCAACATAGCTCTATGTCATAACGTATTAATATTAAAAAAAAACTTATGTATGGTATAACACTGGATATGTTATAATGTAGGATACGCTTTAACATGGGATATGTTATAACATGAGATATGTAATAACATAAGATACAATATACATTACCAGGCGAAACTAACCGTCTATGCCAGTCGCGTCCAGAATGCATCCAGGACGCACCCAGGACATGAAAAGCACACTATACTGACAATAAAATTGACAGGCTGTGTGCTTGTGTCACACAAAGCCAAAGAATTTTGCTGATGCTTCCTTCTTACCTCCCTATAGAAAGCACACATTATTTACCAGATATAAACCAAAGGTCAACTGTTGTCATACTGTAGGCCAAAACAAAGTGCATATCCACTACACATCATGAAAAAACTATGATTGACAGTTATTGCATGAATGTCAATTACTGAGAAAGATGAAAGTTTTCTTTGTGCTGCCGAAAAAGACACGTTCGGGATGCAACCTGGACGCGTTCAGGACGTGTCCAGGATGCGAATTCTTGAGGGTTAGTTTCGCCTGGTAGTGTATAATGGGATGTGGTATAATGTGTTATAATATGGGATATGTTATAATGTAACATGGGATATGTTACAACATGGTTTATGTTTTAACATGGTATATAATATAACGTGAGATATATTATAATGTGAGATAAATTATAACATGGGATAGATTATAACAATTGCATCTCTTTAAAAATGTGAGCATCGCGAACCCCAATAGCTGCGTCATACTGCAGGTATATTTTATGTACAGCATGTTTATACATTGCACTATATGGCTCTGAGTTGCTTACATTCTTTAAAAAAGGTATATTTTATAACATGCTATATACTTATAATGTTGTGAGCCACACGCACACAAATGGACACTTGAATTTTAATATTACAGATGATACTAGATTGCAATGGCTTTGGATAGAGCAGAAGGCATTCGAATAGGTATTGTCCTTTTCTTGTAAACAGACGCCAAAAAATCATTCGATTCAAGAAATTCAGTGATTAAAATTTTCAAAATTTTCAGCCTCACTGAAGCATATCATTTAGCAACCATCAAACCTAGATCAATGAAACTTCACAAGGACTTCGGTTCAGATCTGGTGATGTGCAAAAAAATTAAGAAAAGCTCTACAAGCATGTTTTCCATACAAAATATCTCTATAAATCATCAAAAATCATGCCGGTAAAAATTTCGGAGAAGATGGAAGGAAATCAGGCATGCACGGCAAGAATTGTCTGGGGGAAGGATGGGGTAGGTGAGCATAAAAACAACAAAAAAGCTCCAAAAGCATTTTCTCCATACAAAATATGCATAAAACTTATCAAAAAAACAGACCTCGAAAATGTTCAGGGAGTGTTTTGATGACTTTTTTCGGGCCAGGGTGGGTGTCCAGTCCAGAGTCTCAGGTAGGAGGGTTTACCACCTGTCCCCTATGTGCACGAATGATTGGTATTCAGAATTTTCGGCAACTATTTGACGTTTATCTACTGAAAGTCTAGATTTTTCTCTGATTCCATGGTTGATGCAATGGATTTGTTCATCGGCTAGTAAAGGTTCAACCTTATTGTAAAAGTAGAGAAAGTTAGCATCGGCCAACTATGAGCTACTCTATTTGTTGACCACTCTTCAGGACGCTCATATTTTGTCAAAACTATTGAAACAACTTTTGACGCAGAATGTGCTCGTGGACAAAGGCATTCCACATATCTGCATTGTGAGAATAAGAATGATAATATTTATTGCACTGCATCAACACTAAAGGTGAGAAAAAACAGACATTAGTATCAAACCCAATATTACGAAAGTAAATAAGTATCCATTGAACCGTACTCGATAAGTGACAGTAAAGTTTTAAATTTTGCTGTGCATGGTCAAAAAGTGTGTTGAAGGAGTTTGTTCCGAATGTTGACTGCTCTGCTTATAAATGAAAATTTTTTAATATCTATTTTACGTATGTTTACTTTAAGTAAATTTCAAGCTGTTTTGTGATCTGGTGGCTGACTGCATGATGACGCAGAATTCTTCCAACTTCAAATCAGCTTCTGCAAAAGAAATTTTTACATAACAACATTATTTATGAATCTATTTTTTTAAGGGTGTCAGGTGTTGAAGTGGTGCACCCGGCTGTTCATTACGCGGCATGCCCCTTACTCCTCACCACCACTACAACCACAATTTCCGGACCATCCATGTGGCTCGGTTAGCGCAGTTGGTAGCGGGTCTACCTTGAATGTATGTAGGTCGAGGATTCGAGCCATTCACCGAGCGTTATTTTTCTGGCGCGCCGGCCACGTGGATTTGGGTGGGATGATCGTACAGTTGTGGCATATTTCAGTAAAAGTCTTACATAAACTCTTTAGGCTTAAATTAGTAGGAAAACATCTGTACTAATAAAACGTCTGAAAATGAGGTGAAATCTAGAATAAACGTCTTTTACTACTGTTCTGGTATGTTCATTAACTTTTAGATTATCAGATAACATGACTCCCAATTCTTTTCTACACTTGTCCGTGTTGGGGGGAAGTTCATTATTTATCCTACATCTATATCTTGGATATCGTTTCCGAAATTGTCTTACATTTAGTTGAAGACAGATTTAGTTGAAAATCTTCTGACCGCTTTGTCATTAGATTCAAAATTTGTTGTAGCTCCATAAAATTACATGTTTGCCTGTGCGTGTATGTATATCTTAACATCATCTACAAAAATAAGCATTTTGACATTTATCATACCATTCAATAACTGACAAGAGTCACCTATGTAGAGTAGGAACAAAATAGGTCCTAAAACGCTTCCTTGATGCGCACCATTTAAAACATTAGCATTACTAGAATACGTATTTATTATTCTAACCTTCTACTGCCTTCCAAGAAGCAAATCTTCTATTCAACTTGGCAGGTTTCCTGTAATTCCATAATTGGGTGATTTTAGTAGTAATTTCGGATGTGAAACTTTGTCAAATGCTTTAGAAAAATCCAAATATATAAATAGCATCAACCGATATTCTGTCATCAATATTCTGTGCCAAATATTTCATATATAAAAGTAGTTGAGTTTCACATGACCTTTTGGACATGGAAGCGAATTGGTTTTGAGAGGAACATTTATTGACCATTAAAAAATTCATTAACTGCTTTTATCAATTTTTTAGTAGCCTGCAGCTGACAGCAGTAATTGAAAATGGCCTATAGTTGCTGACATCACACATACCTATCACATTTTTATATCGTGGATTTGCTGTTTTCGAAATTTTTGGTAGTTTACCAGTAAGGAGTGAAATAGTAAATATGTTTTTAAGGAGATAAACAAGGAAATGAGCCAGTTTTTTAAAGATGATAGCTGGTAAACCATCCGGACCAGCTGATGCAGATATTTTGAATAATCTTACCTCTAGAAGTACGCTGAAATTCTAATATAGTTTTCGGAACAGTACCATTATCTACTGTGAAAACTGCAGAAAGGAAATTAATTATTAAAAATTTGTACAATATCTTCTAATCTGGCTATGACTCTATTGTTAAACTTTAAGGACTTTGTGCTCAAGGCTGGAATTTACATATTATATTTAAATATTGTTGACTTTGTGCTCAAGGCTGGAATTTACATATTCAAAGAATTTCTTTGTGTTTGATTTATTCACCAATTTATATTCATTGGAGATGTAGTAATTTCTTATTGCAGTTCTAAGTTGATTTGAGACATTCAAATATCTGTGTTATGAGAATTTACATTTTCTAATCTTTTCCATTCTCTCCAAAACATTAATTTTTTATTCTGAAGGCGTTGAGAATTGCTTTAGGATATCTCTTAATTCCAACTCTAGCTTGAGATATAAAGAGCTCTATCCCTGATCTCAGTATACACAAAAACGTCCCATAGAAATGATGGACGCTGATAAAAGAAGAAAATGCTAAATCTCAATTTATATCAGAAATTGCAGACATTGGGTTGATTCAAAACTATAATTTTTGATAACAGATTTTTGGATTTAAGATGTCAACATTACGGTAACGTTCCATTGGATGAAATCGAAATGTACGTGCATGGTTTGAAAAAATTCTCACGACCCTTATTAGCAGCCGATTTGGCGGACAAAGATACATTGAATTCTGGTGAAGGATCCTCGATAACGACTACGTTTTGTATGCGCAACAATCCGTCGAAAAAGTAATTTTCACGGTTTTTTCATGGAAGCTTGTTCCTTTATAGAGTTATACCAACGAAATTGAATCGTTTAACTTTTATTGATAGGAAGATCAACTGAATTGAAAAATAAAAAAATTAACAAGGGCGTTTCACTCTAATCGCGCGAAATCATGTATTTTAGTGCGATCGATATCCCACAACCTGGGTGATGTTGGCTTTGACCATTATTCTGAGACATAATTTGCCACATAAATGCGGGGGTTTGACTGGCGAAGTATAGCAGGTAAAAGTACTCATCTCTAATACTTTATATCATACATGCACAGCATCTGCTGGGGGTCAGCCAGTACAGGGGTGGGATAGAATTTTTTTCCGTTTCTGATAACCTAAAGAAAGACATCCAAGCAGCATATTCTTCAATCTATATTAGTCAAATATGTGAAATTATTTGCTTGGACAGCACTTTTTAAAGTTTTACTGTTACTTTTTTGGTATCAAGTATGCTTCCTTTAGGAAGACTGTTTGACTACAGCATCATTTGTCCGGGATGGACATAGTCTATCTCATGGTTGGGAAGAACGACGCCAATTTGCATAGACGTCATGCATAAAAGGCTCAGTCGTCTATGTTTCTGGTCATTCTATGCTTGTTTGTTTTTTATTGAAAGAAATCGGCTGGCCTGACTAGCCATATTATATTATTATTTTTATTGATTGTATTTTCTGGAGTTGACGCCCAAATACAACGCCCCCCCCCCATTCGGACATTTATTTATTTTCTCGTAGCCGAGGGAATGCAGGTTAGAACCGGATCTCTGGAGGGCCACCCTGAATGCAAGTCTACATTTACAACTCAATTCCCAGCCTGCCTTCTCGGTTTTGCCCGTTGGTCAGAAAAAAACTTGAGCTCAGAGAGTTATTGGGTCATCTGCAGTTCTTTGGAATGAAAGCAGTTGATCTTTTGTTGAACTTGAGACTGACCGAACTGTTGCAGACTTATTCTACCCAAGGTTTCAGCCTGCTTAGATGAATTAGCGAGTGACTGATTAGGTCTATTTTCAATTCTAATCTATTTATTATATTTCTCTATCTCAACCCAAGTCTCATTTCAACACATTTTGATTCTTATGACGACTTTCTCTTCTGCTCAATTTTCTTTGCCATCTTCTCAATCATCGTTGGGGGGTCAAATCTGCTGAGGGTCTCCCGTTATTCACCGTAAACTATCTTTTGCTGGTGTGAAACAACTGTCTTTTGTTTAGTGTTGTACCATTAGACGAAATTGCGATGCTAGAGAGCGGTTTATTGGACAATCAGGGTAAAAAATGTTGTCCAGAACGGGAGAATAGCCAACCTTCGGAACCAATTGAAGTTCAGCGAATGCCGACCACCAAACCGAATAATGAAAGTTAATGATGAGATTGATCTTATTGACTATAAATCGACTTCCGTTACTCATCAACTTTATATTCTTGAGGTTTTTTAATAATTATTCGTCGTAAACTATCGATCTGTGATGGAATCACTCCTATAATTTGCTTAGCAAGTGGAGATTGCTTGATGATTGAATTGTGTGTAAAACCATGTACTGTATTCAGTATCGGCATCAAGAAAGCATTGCGCAGCGCAGTGTTTTTTTTGTGCCGAAACATGGTTTTTGGCACAAAAAAATTTGGAATGGCACAAAAAATTTTAAGCGTTTGTGCCAATTGGCACAAAATTTTTGGCTGGTCCAACATTAAATTTCCTTGATTTTTAGACGTTTTAGGGCCCAACCTAAAGAGCCTACGTACATGTTAAACATAGGGGTCCCTTTTATGAGCAGGCGTTTTAGGCGTTTTAGGCGTTTTAGAGGTTCATTATGTATGAAAGGGCGTTTTGGGCATTTTAAGGCGTTTTGGCATTTTAAAGCGTTTTGGGCATTTTGGCATTTTGAGGCGTTTTGGCATTTTAAGGCGTTTTGGGCATTTTGGGCATTTTGAGGCGTTTTGGCATTTTAAGGCGTTTTGGCATTTTAAGGCGTTTTGGCATTTTAAGGCGTTTTGACATTTTGAGGCGTTTTGGCATTTAAGGCGTTTTGGCATTTTAAGGCGTTTTGGGCATTTTAAGGCTTTTTGGGCGTTTTAGGGCGTTATGTTGGCATTTTAAGGCATTTTTGCGTTTTAAGTCATTTTGAGCTTTTTAAGTTGTTTTGAATTTTTTTAGGTATAGTTTGCAGGTTTCAAGCACACATCTGCGAGGAGGATACAGGAAGCGTACATATACCCCCCAGAGGTTTAGATTTTGAAGTTTTTTATGCATGAAATACTCGAAAAAAATGTTTGACATATATTTTGTGGGATCTTGGGCCCAAAAAATCAGGGTCAGCCACCTCTCCAAAAATTTGGAGCTGCACATGTATGGTTTTGCCTTTTTTATTTTCAAGTATTCACATATTTCCTGAAGTTAACACTTTATTGCCTGAACATTGTTAAGCTGCTCCATATGAATGTACACATTGTAACTCTGCTTATTTTCACACTGTCATCTATTTGAGAAACACATAGTAAATACTCGTAATAATTTCACAATAATGATTAATGACACACAAACTTAATGTAAAGTAAGATAAAAGGATGAAGTACGAATAAGTTACTATAATTTATAAATCAAAATTCATTCACTCCAGCCAGCTTTTCAATGAAAATGTCAAAAATGGACCCTTTAACATCTTTAAAGTTTTGTCTAAAGGAGAATTCATCCAAATGGGCTGCCAAACGATCGTGCGACTTGATTCCATGCATTGATGCTATTTTTTGCTTCACCAAGCCCCAGGCGCCTTCTATCGTGTTTGTGTGGACGCCATCTTCTGTAACGAATTCCTTATTATGGAAAACTACACTGTGCTCATAACCCAGCTCATGAAGTTTGGAATAAGTTGAAAGACCATCATGGAATATTTTGGTCATTTTTGGAATATGCTTTTCTATCAAGGGTATCAGAATCTCTCTTGAATTGGTCGGTACCATATACAGCACACACTTCTTTCCTTTTTTTTCGATGACTCCAAAAACTAAGCAATTTTGTTTGCTTGTGCCTCTGTCATTTTTAGCCTTCTTTCCAAAAAACGATTCGTCAATTTCAACTTCATGGGCTTTGTCCGTAATAAATACGTCAGCGTCAAATATTAATGGCTTGCTGATCAAAAACGTTGAGCATAAATCTCGAAATTTTTCGTACCAAGCCAAAATAGTCATATAGTTCACTGAACTGCCAAGAAAACGTTGAACCATATAGGCGGGCGTATCATTACAAAAGAAGAATAATAATAAAGTTCCATTTGATAGACTAAGTGCACTGTTGGCGAATATTGAATCAGTTCGTATGGAAGTTT
Organism: Romanomermis culicivorax; assembly: GCA_963922205.1. Classification (NCBI taxonomy): domain Eukaryota; kingdom Metazoa; phylum Nematoda; class Enoplea; order Mermithida; family Mermithidae; genus Romanomermis; species Romanomermis culicivorax. Next base: position 136,311 of record CAWUHX010000197.1, read on the forward strand.
GTTTTCTGCAGGAACTACAATTCCACACAAAACCATCGGTGGACTGCTGCTTCTTGACAAAATTCATTGGCATATTACACTTATTACATAATCTTTCTTTTTTCTTTTCGTTTTTTCTTTTTTTTTCTTTTCTTTTTTCTTCTTTTCTTTAAATTTTCGGCGCTTGGCGCCGATTCAATGAATTTCCTACTCGTATTTGGACCACCGTTTTTTTTCCTCGAAAATTTTTTCCACATGAGAACCGGACCCAAAATTTTTTTTTGTGAAGATCGCAAACAATTTTGGGAAAATTATCGAGATTCATCAACTTCGTCAAAAAACAATACAGGATCAAACATTTAATCATAATATGATGATAATTAGAACCTTAAGCACTAACTAGAATAACCTTTTCTAACCGCGTACTAGAATAATATAGAAAATTATAAATTAATTGAAACTCGGCGCGAAGCGCCGGAAAATTTTCTTTTTTTTCCATTTTAGAACGCATAAAAATGCACCTCCGGACAGAAAACCCAGTAACTTTATCAAAAGAGCAGTCAGGCCTCAAGTTGCACTGTGCAACTTGGCAGAAAAAATTTGGTTGCACAGCCCGGAATTTGGTTGCGGTGTGCAAAATAAACCCTGTGATGAACTGTTAACGATTAGAAAATGAAACGAGCTAACTTGATTGATGGAAACTGTTGAGAATTAATTAGTAAGTCGGAGTAGATATGCTAACGGCCGCGCCTGATAGAAAATAGTTAAGATTATACCCATGACCGGCGCGAAGCGCCGGAAAATTTTGAGATTTTGACCCTTTCAAGTCCACCAAAACGCATCTTTTCGGTTTTGAATTCCCCAAAATTTTTTCCTCAATGAGAACCATACCCAAAATTTTTTTCCTTATTTCGAAATTTTTTTCCTCAAAAGACCCCATTTGAGGAAAAAACGGTGATTTGGACCCGAACGCAAACGATTTCTCTTCGAACAGTGTATTAGTATCGTTGAAGCAAACTTTAGAAGCTGTCAATGACTAATGAATCAAAAGAAAATCTGAATATTCTCTGCTCATTCAGTCAGATTCGAATTTAAAAGTGAAATCCTTACTTTTTGTGTTTGATTGATTCAAATCGAAAAATCGATATCGTTGATACAATGTTTCGACCGAAAATTTAAACAATTTTAAACTTTATTTTCTCTAGCCTTTACATTATATAGATATTCGCAGTCGAAAATTGAATCAATTTGAACTTCCTGAACAATTCTAGAGTATTCAAATTTTCTCAGCATTTTTCAGGTCGCCGTGAATGATTTTCTTGCAGTTCTTCCTTATTTCACTGTCGTGGTTAGCTGAAAAATAGGTTGGGCATGATTTTCACAAAAAATTAATGCGTTAAACGTAGCTCCAAATGGGTATATTATTATCAAACATTTGGCCTAAAACTTTTCTGCGGTTTTCAGTATGTTTCTTGTAGAAAAAAATTTTGTGTGCCATTGGCACAAATTTTTTTGGCCTCTTGTGCCAATTGGCACAAATGTTCGTGCACAAAAAAAACGCTGGCGCAGCGACATCTGTCATCAATTTGATCGGTCGAAAAAGTTTATTGATTTTTTTAGTTGTTCTGGCCAACTTTCTGGCTTAGGCTTAGGCTTAAGCTTAGATCTACGCTTAGGCTTATGCTTAGGTTTAGGTTTAGGCGTATGCTCAGACTTAGGCCTATAGGCTCCGGCTTGGGCCTGGACTCACGGTTAAGAAGGAGTAACAATTTTCGACCAATCAAATTGCAGGTATAGAATTTTTCGAATAATAAAATTGATGACAGATCTCGCTCCGCAATGCTTTGTTCGCCGTTCGGCATCACTCCAGTTTTTATTGTGCACGATGGAGGGGACGGACCGTACACAACATTTTTTCCTCAATCGATGCTTGCTTTTTGAGGAACTTTTGTTGAGATTGAGGAAAATTTTTTTTGTGCTTAGGCACCACTTTGAGGAAAAATTTTTTGATGGTTTCCTGTCTGGAGATGCATTTTATGCGTTATAAAACCGAAAATTATCGAAATTTTCCGGCGCTTCGCGCCGAATTTTAATTATTTAATACTTTTTCATTATTCCAATGCGCGGTTAGAAAATTTCATTCCAGCTAATGCATACAGCTTTTAATTATCAATATATTATGAATAAATGTTTGATCCTGTGTCGTTTTTTTGAGAATTCGATCAAAACTTTTCGAGTCCAAGTGGGAATTCTTGCTGGTTGAAGAATCAAAATTCTTGGTTGGTTAACTAGTTTTTGAATTGTAGCCTGCCCGACTGAAAATTCATTGAATATGAATTCACTGAAAAATTAAGCCTTCTGTCTAGGAAATAAAAGCTGTAAAGGTTCATTTTCCAGCGTTCTAGGATATCGATATTCCAGAAAAATTTTTGGCACTAGGCGTCGAACAAGTTACTCATACTAATCTTTCCATTTTCTCTTCAAAACTCAAAAAATTTGGTTTCAAAAGCCTGAAACCGACGCGAATCGAATGAAATAGAAGAAACCAGCTTTTGGTATTTTTTCCGATAAAATTAAGCTAATTTATTGATTTTAGAGTGAACAACCAAAAATTTATCTGTGCAACCAAAATTTTTCCTCAAGTTGCACATTGGAACCTGGCTTTTGCAGAAAAAAGCCCTTTGGTTCAGTTCATACCTTTATGCCAGATTGTCAGCTATTCAGATTCAGTTTTAAAATTCTATTTTTCATTGTTATCTTTTTATCAAAGTTTACTGTTTGATTCAACCTGTTATATCAAAATTAGGTTGTTTTATGTCGTCAAAGAAATATAAGATATAAAGGTTATGCTGTTGAATTATTCTCTTGCTCATGTAAACTCACTTAAATATTAATCTACAAACATGTCTTAGCTCGAGTCTTTGTGCAAAAAAATGTCGGTTTATTGGCGGAATAAGATGCAAGTTAATGAGAAACGTTCAAAAATCACATCAGAAATGATTTTGAGCGATTTTTAAGCAAGGAAACTAAAAAAATTGATTTTTCCTCATGAGAAAAAATTTTTTGGGGTTTTTCCTCAAATGGGGCAAAAAAAATACTGACCGGACATCATCGTTTTTTCTCATATGGCGTCTTTTGAGGAAAAAATTTGGAAATGAGGAAGAAAATTTTGTGTCAAAATCTCAAAATTCTCCGGCACTTGGCGCCGCCGGTCATGGGTTATTAATCACTATTTTCTATCAGACGCGACCGTTAGCATATATACTTTCATTTAATAATTAATTCTCAACAGTTTTTATCAAACAAGTTAGCTCGTCTCATTTTCTAATCGTTAACAGTCAGTCAGTAGGCATGGGTAAAATTCATTTCGGGTGCGGAGCGCCCGAAATGAATTCATCCAGCGTTAATACTATAAATGGTTATTTTTTAATTATTACAGGTGAAGTGGAAGCGCGGAAAGAAAAAAGGATGAAATTTGAACTACCGGTTCAAATTCTGCAGGGTATTTCGTCATAAAATACACATTTAACTATTTTCAGACTTCTATATATATTATGCAAATTTTCAGACCATGTTGGAAATATTACCCTTTATTGTCGAATGTCAACGAATTTTGAAATCTAATTTGAGTTTAGTATTTTAATAATTTCGATTTTCATCGATTTCTGTGATTAGTGAGTAAATTTTTCTTAGGCTAGGCTTAGGGTACAGCAGCTGCGCCCGAGACCCTGGCCACTCCCCCCCTGGCCAAAAAAAAATCGTCAAAACACCCCACCCTGAAGTTTTTCGAGACATCTTTTTTCATGATTTTTGTGCGTATTTTGTATAAAAACAGGCTTGTAGAACTTTTTTTGTTTTTTTGCTCACCCACACCCCTACCCCCTGGGAAAAAGCTCCATATACCCTCCCTCCTGGAAAATTCTTGCCGTGCATGTCTGTCGTCGACGGACATCTCAAGAACAACTCAAAACTAAAGCGCGACAAAAGTTTATCCAAAAGCAGAGTAGAATTTGCATCAGAAAAGTGTAATTTGACCAATCCATATTGTTGTAAATTTGTAATAAAATGAATAAAACTGAAAAAAATTGTCTGAAACGGTACGAATCTATCAGAAATTGAATTCCACAGTAACCCGAAATTTTTTCTAAAGCACAAAACTTCTGTCGTAGTTCTCTATTTTTCATGATTTATGGCTCAAATTGAAGATGAAAAGATTTTTGACAAACACAAAGAAGTTTTTCTTGATAGGGTCAATATTCCCTCCGCAGATAAGAGTTGAACTAAGGTTATTCTGTTTCCGACAGTTTACATTGAACTCGATCACCTTTTTAATCTTTTTATTCTATGCAACGATAGAGAATTAAGAATGCTAACAAATAAGCTATCACATGCTTTTTAAAGTGAACATGGAGATAAGTTTTGTAAATTCTAAGATTTCGTGGCTATCAAGATCATGCATAAGCAGCAGATAAAGTCGGCGAAAAGTCAAACAAGCTTCGGCCACATATAACTGTGTCGGAAATGAAAATGTATCATTTTGAAGCATGTCCTTTGGTGTGCCTCAACGAAAACTCGAATTGGATTTTGATGGATATTACTTTCGCTTCGGAAGTACTTAGCGTTCAAGGCTCTATGGGATACGCGGATTGATATAACTTAATAACTCTTAAATGCGCACCAAAATCCACGTGATTATTCTGTCTAAAAACCGACGTTTTTTGCATAAAGTTTCGAGCTATGACCTGCTTGTAAATAAGTACTTGAGTGCAGGGCCGTGCGCAGGATTTTTTCATGGGGGGCGGACTAGATTTTTTTACTGAATAGCCCCAGAAAATGTTGATCTTACGCAGATACACTGTGTGCATACTGCCTCAATGAGGGGGCGGCCGCCCCCGCACTCCCCCCCTTTGTGCACGGCCCTGCTTGAGTGAGTTTACACGAGCCAAGCAAGAGAATAATTCAACGATATAATCTTTATTTCTTGTATTTCTTTGAAGACATAAAACAACCTAATTTGACATAACAAGTAAATGAAACAGTAAACTTTGATAAAAAGAACACTGAAAAATAAAATTTTAAAACTGATTCTGAACAGCTGACAATCTGACATGGAGGTATGAATTCGCCACAAGGCTTTTTTTCTGCAAAGGCCAGGTTCCAACGTGCAACTTACGGAAAAATTTTGGTTGCAAAGATAAATTTTTATTTGTTCACTCTATAATCAATAAATTAGCTTATTTTTATCGGAAAAACCACCAATAGCTAGTTTTCTATTTCATTCGATTTTTAGTCGGTTTTAGGCTTTTAAAATCAAATTTTCTGAGTCTTGAAGAGAAAATGAAAAGATTGGTACGAGTGACTTTTCGACGCCTAGCGCCGAAAAATTTTCTGGGATTTTGATATTCTAGAACGCTAGAAGACAGTAGCTTTAATTCTTCAGTGAATTTAATGAATTTTCCGTCGGGCAGACTACAATTCAAAGACTAGGAAAGAAATCAGGAATTTATATTCTTCAACCAGCAAGAATTCCCACTTGGACTCAAAATGTTGTAATCACACAAATGTCAAAATCTTTTTAAAGGCCGCAAAAAGACTTTGGGAAGATAACCGAGAAAAATCTTGCTTTTCGTCAAATTCTCAAAAAAAACGACGCAGGATCAAACATTTATCCATAATATCATGATAATTAAAAGCTATAAGCATTAGCTAGAATGACATTCTCTAACCGCGCATTGGAATAATATAGAAAAATTATCAAATAATTAAATTTCAACAATTTTCAATTTTATAACGCGTTAAATGCACCTCAGAACAGGAAACGATCAAAAAAATTTTCCTCAAATTGGTGCCCACGTACAAAAAAATTTTTCTCAATTTCAAAAAAATTCCTCAATAATGGTCGATTGAGGAAAAAAATTTGGTAAGAGGCCCGACCGGTTGGGGGGAAGATAAACCTCAAATTTGGGGGAGGGCGTCGAAAAACGCCAGAAAAGTCGGAAGAATTTCGAAAATTTTCCCAAAAAAGCCACTTTTTCTAATTTTTTCCAATTTTTCCGAGTTTGGGGAGTTGGATATAGAGTTGACCAAGTTTTTTTCCGTACCGGTGGACTCGTACCGTCCGGAAATCTAGTGAAAAAATTTCCGTATCATCCTACCCATTTCCGTACAATTATTATTTTTCCTTGCTTCATAGTATTCCAAAGATACACAGGTCGTAAAAGTAGGAAAACGCTTGCTCACTCTAAAATTGATAAATTTACTTCACTCTTATCAGGAAAACGATTAAACGCCAATTTTCTTAAACTACATTCAAATCGCGTCAGTTCTAAACTTTTGCAACTGGATTTCGTGAGTTTTGGAAAAAAGTGAAGAAAAGTCTGGCAAAAGTACCGATAAATTTTCATTTCAAGGCTTGTAAGGCATAACTATAGAATGGGGGACCCGTACTTTTTACAGCAACAGTTAAGCATATAGGCGGTTAGTAAAAGGGACGTGGTTAAATATCGGTCAGTCTGGTTTTATTTTTAGCGTACGCCGTACGGTTTCGTTTGCCTTTTCTTTGCCTACCTTTTTGCATGCTATTTATTGATTATGCGAATTAATTACAACAAAATTACGAAATTTAATTAATTTACTTTTTTCACGAATCAAAAAATATGGTCGGGTGCACAAAACGCAGTATACGTTATCGTAAATGAAATGACGATCAGAAAAATACTTAATGCTACTCTGCCGATCTTTGCATATGTCTTATAAAGTAAAAATATCCATTTGACCGGAAAAAATGACTGAACGGTTTTCCACTTCAAAGAATGCCGCACGCAATGCAGATGCTTTTCTTTTCATTATTTTTTACTTTCCCACGCCATGACTAACCGTTTCCGCCTGCAAGAAATTCCCGTGCGACTTCAGAACTTTACAATACATTATTTAGCTTCATTCATTTGAAAGAAAACTTTGAAGGTCTGAAAAAATCTCATAATTTTGTCGTAATTAAGTTTCATAATCTATAAATAGCACGCAAAAAGTGCGAGTTAGGCAAAGAAATCCGTGCGCTAAAAATAGAACCAGACTGGCCGGTATTTAACCACACCCCCTTTACTAACTGCCTATATGCTTAACCGTTGCTGAAGAAAGTACGGGTACCCGATTCTATAGTTATGCCGCTTGTAAAATGTTGGAAAATGCTTTCTTCAGCTTATTATTATTCCATAGGTTATCAACGTATCGTAATCACTGTTTTTTTAGCATAGATAATGATAATAATAAACAGTGTTTTCAGATGAATGAAACCATGAGAATGAAGGTCGCAAAAAATTCAGCAGCAAACATTCAATCTTCTAGTCGAAGATCGTTAATGCCGGATCGCAGCGCCGGAAAATATTCTTAATTTCAATATTCTGGGATGCTGGAAAATGTATCTTTTTCAACATCCTTAATAGAAAAATTATGCGCGCACCCTATAGTTTGGATTCCTCAAACAGAAAAAACATCTGTCATTTTTGTGCTTTGATGATGTTTGAATCATAATGTAAATGAGAAGTTTATGTTCACAAAACAGTAAAATATTCAAACACTTCAAAGGGATCGAGAAAAATCTTGATTTGTTCACCTATGTCAAGAAACAATAAACATTCATCCATGATGTGTTGATGTTCAAAAGCTATAAACAGAAGATAGGATGAGATTCTTCAACCGTGAAACAGAAAAGATTCGAAATTATAAATGATTTGCCGGAAAATTTTCAGAATTTTTTTTTAAATGCATGAAAATGATTTTCCAGACAGGAAATCCTATAACGTAATCAAAAGAATTGTCAGGCTTTAGGTTGCACTGTGCACCAAAAAATCCGTACCGTACGGAAAACTCTGTAAAAGTTTTCCGTACCAGCCCAAAAAATCCATCTGGTAGGGAAAGAAACCCTGAGTGGGGGTCCTTCCCAACCTACCCCCAATTACAGGTATGTCAGTAGGTCGAAAATTAGATTTTTCATGAATTCTTTCTATGTTTCCTCTCGATGCTTGTAATTTTTCAAACATTTGAAACATGAAGTTTTGCGTTTATTCAAGATGGAAATTTGAGACATCATTCTAGGCTGTGATTTTAGAACTGCCGTTCACGAATATCTGTTGGAGAGATTTATTTTCCAGCGTTTTAACTTTAAGAGTATAAAAACTCGAAAATTTTTCCGGCGCTTCGCGCCGTAATGGGCAAACAATTACACTTCATCAATTTAAATTTATTTCTCAATGTTGTGAAGGTTCATTTTCCAACGTTTTAGAAAGTGAAAATCCAAAATTTTTCCGGCGCTTCGTGTCGCGCAGGACTAAGAATTCCTAAATAAAACTGGATAATTATAATCGGAACCTCAGAAATGTTGATAGCGGATAAATTCATGAGAACTCTGTCGTCAAAATGCTTTCTCTAATCTCTACTCACGTAGAACACCAATATATTCTTCATCGGCTCATTTTGACTAACCTAACCAGAATTTTCTCAATTTTTTCCTCATTTTTATAGGTTTCTGACTCCAAAAACATCAAAATGTTTGGGTATGCTCCTAAAGTGCATAAAAAAGCATCCTTAGCCATTTTAAAAATGTAGAAAATTTTTGGAAAATGAGAAAAAAAGTTTGGGTCCGTTTCTCATGTCAAAAAAACCTTAGAGGAAAAAAAACGGCGACGGCCATTTGCTTGTGCAACTGGCACAAAGGACCAAAAAAATTTGTGTCAACGGCACAAAAAAAAATTTCACCTTAAACACATATATACTGAAAACATTTAGAAAGTTTTATGCCAAAAACGATTGTCATTTTTTTTGGGCAAGTCAAAAATTTTGGCGAAAATTGGGATTTTTGAAGATTTTTAAATTTGTGCGCAAATAAATTTGAAATAATAAAGAATTTAAAATTAAAAGAAAAATATTGAGTTACAATTTTTTTAAAAATAAGTTTCTATTTTATTAATTGAATTTCAAATGTTTTCAAAATTTCTTTGAAATTAAATCTAATTTTTTAAAATTTAAATTACATTTTTTGAATTTTTTAAAAATTTTGAATTAAATTTAATTTTTTAAATCTTAAATTACGTTTTTTAAAATTAAAATTAAAACGAAATTTTAAATTTAAAAAAAAATTTAAAACTGTGCGATTAAACTTTTATTTTATTAATTTTAAAATATTTTAATTTTAAAATTTTGAAATTTTTTAAAATTAATAAAATAAATCTTATTAATTTTAAAAACTGATCAAGAAAATTTTTCAAATTATGAAAATTTTATAAAATTAAATTTTTTAAAATTTACTTAAAATTTAAAAAATTTAATTTTTATAAAATGGTAACGGAATCAAACAGTATCAAATCTCCGGATTGCACTCTAGTATCCTCGAGCAGCCTATACGTTTGCCGAAAGAGTACGTTAATACTTAATTCATCCTCGAGGGTATGCTCGCCAAAGTTGCATTTATACTCTGCTCGAGGAAAGAAGCCATGATGCGGAGTACTTCTGCATTTTGATTGGCTGCTTTTCAGTTATTCTCCTCGAGAAGGACTCCTCGAGCGAAGTATAAATATGCCTTTAGCCTAAGCCTAAGCAAAATTTCAAAGACAACATGTGAAAATAATCTAGAAAAATCTTGACTTTTGTCAACTACGTGAAAAGACGGCACGAGGTCAAATTTTCATGCGTAACATGTTGGTTTTCAAAGGCTATAAGCATAAGCTAGGCCTTTATTTTCCAACTGCACAACAGAAATGATACCAAGAATCATAAACGATTTGAAATCCAGCGCGAAGCGCCGGAAAATTTCCCGTATTTTCTTTTTAAAACGCATAAAAATGCCGGACAGGAAACTCTTTCACCCATACATGCACATAGGGGGGTCAGAGGGAGGTAAACCCTTCTGCCTGAGACATTGGACACCCCTCCCTGGCCCGAAAAAATCGTCAAACACCCCTCCCTGAACTTCTTGCGTGACAGTTTTTTTGATTATTTTTATGCATAGTTTGTACGAAAAACATACTTATAAAGCTTTTTTTTGTTTTTTTTCGCTCACACATCCTCACCCCCCTGATGAAAAGTCCGACGACCCTGTCCCCTGGAAAATTCTTGCCGTGCATGTCTGCTTTCACCTAATCAAAAGAGTCGTTGGCTCTAATTTTTACAAGCCAATTTGGCTTGTGCCGCTAAACTGCGTGGTTAAAATCTGTTCACACACAAAACATGATCAGATGCTGTGTCTGTCATCCGGTACCGAAGTCGCCTGGTATCGAGTTGCATCCAGCTAGTCCTATTGCCCGGCTATGGGTATAAGTACAAGGAAAATTCCATTCATTATTTAAGCTATTTTTTATAATGTCGGCGTCTACGAAAAAGAAATATGTCGAACAGGAAGCAACGTACGATCTTGTTTTACCTGAACCGCCGAATTTCATCGGCCGGATATTGGCCGGCCGCGGGAACAATTTGCACGAAATAGAATCAGAAAATGGTGAACAATTTCTAGTCAGTATGCCAACAAAGTTTCGCAAAAGCGTTTGGGTTAAAAGGGGCGATTTTGTTCTTTGCGAACCGATTGTCGAAGGCGACAAAGTTAGAGCCGAAATAACTCGCGTTTTGCTGAAAGACAATATTAAGTTGGTATAATTGCCTTGATTTAATGTACTGCAATGCTGTTGCTCATAACTGTGCTCCCAAAAATTGATAATTCATCCTACTCATTGTTTAGTCCAAATTTAGTCCAAACTTTCAATGAAATTGTATTCTTTCTCCTTGTACCTGGCTTATTTGTTAGTTTTAATAATCAATGAACTTCATGTGGAAAGTGGCGTTTATTTTTGGAAGAGCATTCAATGCTGAATAGGAATGTCAACTTATGTGAAGTGTTGCTGATGGGGCCCCATAAGAGCGAAACTCATAAGAGTGCAGCTCCAAAGAGCGAATCCCCAAAGAGCAAATCTCAAAAGAGTGAATCCGCAAAAAACGAATTTCAAAAGAGCGAATGTCCCCAAAAGAGCTTTTTTCAATGAACAAATTTAATTAATAGTGTACAGGGACCTCCAGCCCGAAAAAACTGGCCCGATTCCCCCCAGACCTCGGGGCCCCGTTACATGCGTGTGTAATATTCATTTTTCATGTCTTCATTCATCATTAAGGCCTTGTCATACTTCACCGCGCGGCGCCGGTTGTTCTATCCATACTAAAAAGCGGCGCCTCCCGGCACCGCGCGGTGCCACCTTTGAAGTATGAATAGGTTTTTGTAATTTTTGCGGCGCCGCCATCAAGTTTCAATTAAAACGAAATTTTCGAACAAGCTATGTGTTGTAAAGTTGCAGTATACTGTTGTTGTATTATATTGTTGCATACTGTGACATCTACACATGTAGTTGAATCATATTTTTCACTTGAATGGTGAATTCTGACTCTTGTCAAATTATTTTACCAAATTGATTACTTAATTTTCAACGATGATTTACTAAGAAGTTGATCATTTAATTTGCAGTGAAGACATTAATGTGTAAAAATTAAGAATATGCAAAGTAGGCGTAAACATGTTCCTACAGCAAGTGTACTCGCTTATTTTGATTGTGTCTTTGTTCCCCCAACGTCCCTTTTCCGCAAATATCCCGATTGTCCGAAAGTCCATATTCCCCGTAGGTCCCGATTCCCCGAATAATGAATAAATTTCATATTTCCCCGAAAAATGCATTAGTCCCTATTCCCTGAACGTCCCGGTTTCCCGAATACCAGGGAAAGGATGGATCCACTTAGAATCTGGGTCCTAAACAGCAGGTCCGACCGGACCCAGATCAGATCTGGATCCTGTATATAGCACATATGTGAATGAATAATCGTGTATATATATTCAATTTTTCAAAATCAATTTACATAAATTGATATTTCTCAGCAGTTCAAGAGCTATTGATCGTTGGAATGAGAAGCAAATTGAAGCAAGAGCCCAAAATCTTTAGACCTGGCTTTTTTGCAAGCTTCTATCTGCACCGTGCAGGAATGATTGATTTTTATTTTTCTTTTGCGCTTTTTATTTTTCGATTTTTTTCCTATTTTTCATCTTTTTCGCATTTTTCGTATGTCGAGACGAGCAATACACATTTTTTGAGAAATGCAAAATCCAAAAGTAAAAATGCGGCGCCGTACTTCAAAAAGGGAAAGATGAATAAAACGAAAAAAATCGAAAAATAAAAAGCGCAAAAGAAAAATGAAATCAATCATTCCTGCATGGTACAGATAGAAGCTTGCAAAAAAGCCAGGCCTAAAGATTTTGGGCTCTTGCTTCAATTTGCTTCTAATTCCAACGATTAATAGCTCTTGAACTGCTAAGAAATATCAATTCATATAAATGATTTTGAAAAATTGAATATATATGTACACGATTATTCATTCACATATGTGCTATATACAGGATTCAGACCTGATCTGGGTCCGCTCGGACCTGCTGTTTAGGACCCAGATTCAAAGTGGATCCATCCTTTCCCTAGTATTCGGGAAATCGGTACGTTCAGGGAATAGGGAAATGCATTTTTCGGGGAAATAAGAAATTTATTCATTATTCGGGGAATCGGGACCTACGGGGAATATGAACTTTCGGACAATCGGGATATTTGCGGAAAAGGGACGTTGAGGGAATAAAGACAGAATCAAAATGTGCGAGTACACTTGCTGCAGGAACATTTTTAGACCTACTTTGCATATTCACAGTTTTTACACATTAATGTCTTCATTGAAAATTAAGTAATTAATTTGGTAAAAAAATTTGACAAGTGTCAGAATTCACCATTCGGCTGAAAAATATGATTCAACTACTATAGATGTCACAGTATGCAACAATATGTTACAACAACAGTATGCTGCAACTTTACAACACATAGCTTGTTCGAAAATTTCGTTTCAGTTGAAACTTGATGCGCCGCAAAAATTACAAAAACATATTCATACTTCAAAGTTGGTACCGCGCGGCACCGCACGGTGAAGTATGACAGGGCCTTAAGATCCTGTTCTGTTTCCTATAATTATTTCATTTTCTATTTGCTTGATTCTTTTCTTTTCTCTTGTCTGTGTTAATTTTTTTCATCCCATATTCCCATTTCTTTTCTCATCATGGTATAATGTGACGATTGTGACATTCTAGTTAGTGAACTTTCAGGATGAGAACAGATCATGCAATAAAACAACAAATGAATATAAACTGGAAGGAGTAACAATAAAGAGCAGAAAAAAAGAAAAATTGAACGGTAAAGTAGAAAACAAAAGTGGAGAAAGAAAAGAAGAAAAGTTTAAGGAAGGATTCACGAGAACTGCACATTTGATCGTTTTAGGGAGTCGCCCGTTCGAGTAAATTCTGTGTAATGTGTCATCAGCTAATGGGTGACAACAAACGATCGAATTTCTGGAACTGATGTATGAAAAACAATTCAAAAATAAAATTTTTATTAAAACTTGAAAATATCACGTTTTAATGAAGAATTATAATGCGACAGTTTCAATCTCGATTTTACCGAATCTTTTGTTTATTAAACACGACACTTCAGGTATATTTCGCTCCTTTGAGATTCGCTTTTTTGGGGATTCGCTCGCTCTTTTGGGGCTTCGCCCATTTGAGATTCGCTTTTTGGGTATTCGTTCTTTTGAGAATCGCTCTTTTGGATATTTGCTCTTCGGAGATTCGCTCTGCTGAGATTGCTCTTCTGGGTTTCGCTGTTTAGGGGTGAGACCTGGCTGACTACTCCTTTTGTTGCATATGAAAGTCAAATCGAAAACCATTGGTGATGTGAAACTCTTGCAACATACAGTCAGTTACACATGTCGCCATTTTGTACAAATCGAAGTCTATTTTCAAAAGTTATACGTTTTAACAGTTTGATCACTGAATTCTCGCCTGTTCACCATGAGTAAATTTTCTTCAACCGCAGATTATTGTCGCAAAAAGTAACACATTTTTCAAAAAGTAACACACACACGCATTTGGGTTATGTTGCTGTTTCATCAAATCAGCCGTCATACTATAAATTGGACGCTGTATCAGAATATGCCTAAAATCCAACTGAGTTGAAATGCTGCAGGTTTATTAATTTGAAAAATTCAAGTTTATTTAAAATAGATCCCTGATTGAAAAGTTGTACAACGCAGATTTTTAGAGGCTATGCCTTTTGAAACATTCTCGTCGACTTTGACAGGTACATAAAAAATAGCCATCGATGGCCTAAGAGGTTTGACGATATGATTTTTAACATAATCTCTTCCGGCTCACAAAATTCTAATGCGTACGAAATTGATAAAGACCTATTACCGCCGTCGGAAAGTAGTGATTCCGAAGTCGACAAAGATGATGATTTCGACGAAGAGGACGCCGAAACGTCCGACAAAGACGAAGAAAGTAGCGATCAAGAGAAAGTAGAAAAGAAACAATGAAACTTAAATTTAAAAAAATAAAAATAATTTCCAAACACGATTGTTATTGTTTCTCGTGCATTTTTATCTGCTTTTTATTTATATTCATCTTTTTCTTGTATTTTTTCTTACTATTGTTATTTTAAGTTGACGCCAAAAATGTTCAATTTTCGTGCATTGAGGCCGTTGATTATTCAAACCAGGCTCAAGTCGGCTAATAAAGGACCGGACAGTGGCATTCAGCGTGGAACGACGGGGATCGAACACGCCGAAAGTTTATATCAATTAGGTAATTGTTTTTTCTTTTCGAAAATAGAGATTTTAATGCTTCAAATTTCAAGATTTTAATCAGTTTGAATTGCAAGAGCTGTTCAACACCATTTTAATAGAATATCTTGCCCTTAGAGATAAAAATGAGCACATTATCATTAGTACTTGCATGTTGATTAACATATACAATCTGGGTAGGAAAAATACAATCCCGCAGAACAATGTGTATGATTAAAGCTACGAATCATAGGTGGCGCGATAGCGTCAACCTATAATATACTTGGCCCCTAAATTTCATGCCCCCCCCCACCCTCTAGAGCCAAAACGGTAAGAGCTAGAACCTTCGGGTTTTTTTCACAATTTTGGGCATAGGGGCAAACTATGGGGTGCCTTTTGTCATTTCGCCTCTATCTGCTAGTGGTGCTCGGTGGGGCCCCAAAAACATGAAAAAACGCACTTTTTAAGGCCCCCCAGTTCCACCATGCCCAGCAATGGGGGTGGCATGTCCAAGCTTCATACTTCGGCCTGAGCATCTTGGGGGCGCAATCTCAAATGCGAATTTTTATTTTTTTTAAATATGGCCCCAATTCAATTATATGGTGGTCCAAAGTACCGGAAAACGCCAAATTCCCCAATTTTGTTATATAATACTTACGGCTTCAAAAAATAATTTTTTGCATCATAATGCACTACTAATTTCTTGCAGTTTCAACTGAACCGGTAGCCTTATTGGAGTTTTTGGGCAGTAACGGTTTTCGACCATTGGGAATTCGATGAATATGATCACTTTACACAAAAAGATTATCCCGGTTGTAAACAAGCGTATTTTCGTGACTTTTTAGTGGAAGGAGTTTTCGACCGCGGTGAATTCATTAGATGCGGTCACTTTACAGAAAAAGATTATCCCGGTTATAAACAAGCGTATTTTCGTGATTTTTTGTTGGAAGGGGTTTTCGACCACGGGGAATTTGATGAATACGATCACTTTACACAAAAAAATTATCTCGGCTGCAAACGAGCGTATTTTCGTGATTTTTCGGTGGAAGGGGTTTTCGACCACGGGAAATTTGATGAATGCGATCACATTACTTAAAAAATTATCCCGGTGTAAACAAGTGTATCTTCGTAATTTTTTCGGGGATGGGTTTTTGGATACGAAGAATTTGATGAATGCGATCACTTTACACAAAACTTGATTTTTTTGTGAAAGGGGTTTTCGGCTGCGAGAAATCAATGGATGAGTCACTTTACACAAAAAAATTATCTTGGGCGTACTCAGGCTTATTTTCGTGATTTTTTTGTGGAAGGGGTTTTTGACGACGGGGAATTTAATGAATGCTATCACTTTACACACAAAATTATATTGAGTGTATTTCAAATTTCTGCGATTTTTGAGGGGAGGGGTTTCTGACCATGTGGAACTCAATCACTACACACAAAAAAATGTTCTGTGTGTATTTAAAACAAAGGTACTTCTCCGGGTTTTTTGGGTTGAGATGTTCTTGTTTATGGGGAATTCAATGGAAATCTTCACTTTACACTCTGTTTCAACGTGTTTGAAGTTCTATGCGATTTAAACATCTTTTACTTTCACTGAAAGTGAGAATTCGTAGCTTTAAGATTTTTTATTGTTTCTTTGATGTAAAGATGACCAAATTTAAAACTTCGATGCGGTTCTATGAAGGTTTTCTCGTATGGTTGAAGCCCACTAAAAAGAAGTGAACTAGTTTATTAGAAAATGCCCCGATAGGGCAGAAAAAAGAATATACTTGCTTGGATAGTTGCCAAGCTAGAAAAAGGATCGAACTAGATTTTTGAGAACTTGGGTTGGAGTTGGAAAAAATTCACTTTCTTTATATTGGATTTATTCTTTCTCAAAAAAAACTCCATGTCTGTGAAAAAGTATATTCTGCAGCTGAGTGCTTCAACACACTTTCCAACCAAACATGTAGATCTCCGGAACTTCGAGGAGAGTACAGGGGGACCTTTACTTTTTGGCGTTTTTTGAGACAAAAAATTCAAAAAAAGTTGACCAAAAATTTTTTTTCATAACAAATTTTCCAGTTTCAAAACCTTTGGGTTAGTTTTTACCCCCATGTCCTCCCTCACACATGTGTGCTTCTAACTGCGTTGAACTTTTTTGCTAAATTTAGTGTCAATAAAACAGGAATCAACTGCGGAAAATTAGCACGTGAAATTCCAGTCGGCTTTTTTAGAAAAAAAGCTACATGATAAAGTCTTCTTAAAACTAAATCGATTGTGCAAGATATGTTTAATTCACTTATTTTACATAACATATCGCATAGGATTCACTTTATAAGTTCTACTGATTACTAGCTATAAACAAATTCATTCTCTTCTATTTAACTATTCAAAAATTCACAGTTTTTCGATTTAAACACAAATTAGCAAAAAGAGCGCTTTTTGTGGTATTGCAGACGAGAAGCAATTTTTCCCATCTCTGTCGCTCTGATTCTGCTTTCAAAAAAGTCGTATTGTTGCAGTGGGAGTGCGAGTAGGGTTGGGGAGAACCGGATACGATATTTGGCGCACACCCTAATAGGCACGGCTGAACCAGGAGCATTTTTGTATGCTTTACCTTGTTCGCTCATTTGCAGATCGGTGCCCAATGACTGTAACCAAGGCCCAGTTCCACTAAAGGGGTCTGAGCTCAAGCTCAACATAATCTCGAACAAATAAGCGACTAACATTTTCCCATAATTTTCTTATCTTTAGAGCAAATAAATATAAAACTGTCTGCAATTCTCAAACTCGAACTTACACTTCAATAGTAGTTAATCCTGAAGTGAGTACTGTTTGTGCACTGGAAGAGAATACTTT
This sequence comes from Romanomermis culicivorax, assembly GCA_963922205.1. Lineage (NCBI taxonomy): Eukaryota > Metazoa > Nematoda > Enoplea > Mermithida > Mermithidae > Romanomermis > Romanomermis culicivorax. The sequence continues at coordinate 153,807 of CAWUHX010000197.1, forward strand.
GGACATTGCGATTAGCTCAAATTCAAGATCAGCAATTAAATCCCGATGTTGAGATTATCCTCATGCTGGGTTAGTGCAGCCAATCTCAGGTTTCTTTATAGTTCTGAAAATGACTATAATATGCCTGCCTCACTATTTTTCAGCTAGTGTGAGAGGCAGGAGTTTCGAATCGGTCGGGAGTTAGAAAGCTATTGGTTTACCATTTCTTTACATTTGAAATCCTGCGCATATAATTTTAATATAGAAAAACCTTGCTGTAGTTAATGCCAGGGGAAGGACAAAATGCACGATGCTGCAGAATATACTTTTTCACAGACATGGAAAATTTTTTTTGAGAAAGAATGAAAATCCAATATAACGAAAGTGAATTTTTTCCAACTCCAACCCAAGTTCTCAAAAATCTAGTTCGATCCTTTTTCTAGCTTGGCAACTATCCATGCAAGTATATTCTTTTTTCTGCCCTATCGATGCATTTTCTGATAAACTAGTGTAATATACTTGGCCCCCAAAATTCATGTCCCACCTCCCCTGGTTCGAGCATAGGGGTAAACTGTGGGGTGCCTGTTTTCATTTCTCCTCTATCTGCAAGTAATGCTCGGTGGGGCTCCAAAAACTTGCAAAAGCGCACTTTTTAAGGGCCACCAGTCGCTCCATGCCCCACAATGGGTGTGCCATATTTAAGCTTCATACTTCGGTCTAACCAGCTTGGGGGTGCAGTCTCTAATGCGTTTTTTAATTTTTTTAAAAATATTACCTCAATTCATTTATTTGGTGGTCCAATGTTCCGGGAACCGCGAAATTCAGCAAAGTTGTTATATAATACTTACGGCTTCAAAAAAATAATTTCTGGCAGCATAATGCACTACGGTGCCAGAATTTTTTGCAGTTTAAATTGAACCAGTAGCGTTATTGGGATTTTCGGGGTCTGTAGGTTTTCGATCATGGAGAATTCAATGGACGCGGTCGCTTTACACGAAAAATTATCTTGCGTGTAAAACTAAGGTATTTCCATCGTCTTATTGAGGAAGGGGTTTTCAACCATTGGGAATTCAATTCATATCTCACCTTTAAAAAAATTATCCCGGCTGCAAACAAGCGTGTTTTCGGTCGGAGGGGTTTTCGACCAGAGAATTCAATTTACGCGACCACTTTACACAAAAAATTATCCAGCGTGTGAGTAAATGTATTTCTGCGATTTTTTGGCGGAGGGGTATGCAGTCACTTTGCACAAAAAATACTCTCGAGTGTAAGCAAACGTGTTTTCGTGAATGTTTGGTGAAAGGGGGTTTCAGCTGCGGGAAATTCAATGGATACAGTTACTTTACACAAAAAATTATCCCAGGTGTAAACAAGCCTATTTTCGCGATTTTTTGATGGAAAGGGGTTTCGACCGTGGGGAATTATATGGATGCGGTCACTTAACGCAAAAAAATTATCCCGGGTGTTAACCAACGTTATTTCTTGATTTTTTATGGAAAGGGTTTTCGACCGAGGGAGATTCAATGAATGCAGTCACTTTACACAAAGTCATCATGAATGCAAATAACGTATTTTCGTGATTTTTTGAGGAAGGGGTTTTCAATCATTGGGGATTCAATGGACGCGGTCACTTTAAACAAAAAAAATATCCTGAGTGTAAACAAACGTATTTCCGCGAATTTTTGGCGGAAGGGTTTTCGATCATTGAGAATTCAATGGACGCGGTCACTTTAAACAAAAAAAATATCCTGAGTGTAAACAAGCGTATTTATCGAATTTTTGGTGGAAGGGTTTCCGACGGCAGAGGATACAATAGACGCGATTACTTTATACGAAAGATAATCCAAGTGTAAATAAACGTATTCCTGTAATTTTTTAGCGGAAGGGGCTTTCGGCAATAGTGAATTTGATGGATGCAGCAACGCTACACAAAAAACACAGTGTAAACAAACGTATTTCCGCGATTTTTAGTTAAGGGGTTTCTGATTATGTTGAATTCAATGGAGGCAGTTATATTACACGAAATTTGCCCATGTGTAAACAAAGGTATTTCTGCGACTTTTTGGTTGGGAGGGTCTTGACCATGAGGAATTCAATCGATATGGTCACTTTACTCACTATCTTTACCATGTGTTCTAAGCACTATGCAGTTTACACTTCTTTTACTTCTACGGAAAGTTTGAATTCACAGATTGAACATATCTACTGAAGGTTTAACCTCGAGTTCGAATATAATTTCGAACAAAAAAGCGACCACCTCAGTTTCAGCAGCTGCACTGACATGCCAATGATATGTGTTTGCTATAATCTCGACGTCATCAGGATTGTCCCGTTTCAAGTTGTTGGTTTGCACTATTTTCTCAAATTTTTTTATTTCCAAACTGCAATTCCTGAACCTTGGCTTAAACCTCAGTATTAGCTAATCCCAAGCCTGATGTGAGAATTGTCAGTTCTGCAAGAAAATAATCTTAACATTGTAACTAGCTGAAACTGAGGATTAATGCTTCACACTTTAAAATCTTATGACCCGGGTAACCAATCTTCACAGTACTCATGTTACCCAGGTATTTTGCATACCCAATCTGAGTACTATATTTAAGTACGTGAACATTGGAGTATATAAGTGCTTAGTTCATACAATATCTTGTCAGAAATTCGGGTAAACAGGTCACCTGAACACCAAGGCAGCACCCAGGTTTCATTTTTGAAATTGACCCAGTTAGGTATACCCGGGTACCCGAAATACCTGGGTGGGTACTCAGTATGAAACACGGCTGAGGATCAGCAATTTAATCCAGACATTCAGATTCTTCTCAGATTGGTTTAGTACAACTAACCCCAGTTTTTTTAGTGCCTAATGACGCCCTTTCAATCACAGGCATAACGGGTGATGACAAAAAAATAGCAAAACATTTGACAACCTACCATTTGGGCTAATGTGCAGCTAAGCGAATGAGGTTTACACTGCTCATGATTACACATGTCCCCTTTGCAAACACCAAATTTCACTATGATATCCTTTGGACTTAACGAGTTGTTGCATTATGAAACCCCTCTACCTAAATCAACGTGTGTATAACTTCTGTGAAGCCCACTGCGATGAGGGTAGAAAACCGATCATTGAACAGTTTTTGGCCGAAGGTGTTCCACAGCGGACAATTTATCGAATCGTCAAACATTGGGAGTGCAATTTACCAGTTAATCGATGTGTTGGGTCTGGTCGGAAAGCACAGATCATGATGACAAAGAGTGTGAAGAGGTTGCAAAAGGCGATCAAAGGTCGATCAGGAATTTCATCCCGCCAATTGGCTGCAAAATTCGGGTGCACCCAATCGTACATCGTCAAAAGAATCAAGGAGAAGACTGAGATCAGATACTGAAAGAAGGCTGAGATTCCAGCCAGATCAGAGCAGCAAACAATTCAGATTCAACTATGCTGTGGTCGAATAGTCAGCAAAATTCGAGGCTGCGAGTTCATCTTGGATGATGAATCTTACTTCACGTTCTCACACTCCAACAAAAATTCGAACACGGGATATTGATCTAGCGATGTCAGTAATGGGTCCAAGGGCGTCAAGTACAAAGCCAATGCTAAATTTGAAAAGAAGCTGTTGGTGTGGGTGGCAATTTTTTCGCATGGGATTTCCAAGTAATTTGTCGCCTCATCTGGCCTCGGTGTTGACAAAAATGTGTATCTGTACTGCACGACTGCATCATCAAGTAATTGATTCCATTCATCGATCAGCATCATTTTGGCTAGAATTACGTCCTCTGGCCCGATCTGGCTTCATCCCATTACGCCATTTTGGTCATCGGATATTTGAGACAGAAAAACGTCCGTTTTGTTGAGAAGGATGATAATCCTGCCTGTGTCCTGGAACTTCAAGCAATCGAGCAGTTTTGGTCGATTTTGAAAGGGCTGGTTTATGCTAAAAATTGGACAGCAGGAACAGCTCATCAATTGAAGCAGAGGATTCTTTTTTGTTTGAAAAAGGTTGACATAGACGTTGCACAGGCCATGGTCGCTGCCACATTCAAGAAACTGGGTACAGCTCGACGAAAAGGCGAAGCAGCTTTGTTGCCATAGGGTATTGTATATTTCGATTGTGGAGCACTTGAATAGTTTTAACCAGAGTGAAAAATCTTTTCTGGGACTGAAGATATCACACTTCAAAAATTTTGCCATTTTTTTGTCATCATCCGTCAAGTTGAAAAAAACAAGATGACCATAATATTCCAATCACTCACTCTTTTTCAGTTTAGGCATATATTTGGATCAGTCAGGACTTACTATGCTATATTGTTATTGGTTTAGCCTCTCTCTCTATTTGAGTGAAGTCAACCATTAGCGTGCACAGGCCTGTAGGCAGGGGGTTGGGGGGGGCCATACCCCCTAAATATTTCAATTGTTAAAAAAGGCAAAGGTCTGATTTTTTTCTTCAAGGAAAAGTCAAATCAGATGTTGTAATCTTACAGTAAATTAAGTAAGAAAAATATGTGCCCCCCCCCCCGTAAAAAAATTCCTGGCTACAGGCCTGAGCGTGCTTATAATTTTCATTCAGAAAAGTTTTACTGTGGATGATACAATGTTTTGGGAGGACAAAATGCGCTAAGCTGCAGAATATACTTTTCCACAGACATGTAAAATTTTTTAATGAGAAAGAATTAAAATGGAATATTACAAAAGTAGCTTTTTCAAAGTTTAACTCAAGTTCTTAAAAGCCTAGTTCACTTCTTTTTCTAGCTTGGCAACTATCCAAGCAATTCTTTTTTTTCTGCCCCATTGATGAATTTTATAATACACTTGTCATAACAACACACAAAATCGTTTTTTATAATGTTACCTTCCAGCTGAAACTGATTTTGAAGATTCTTTCCGAAGCTCAATTTCCTCTGCTAGAAAGGATTTTATGTAAAAAGACACCCTCGGTGTTATCCTTGATAATTTCTTTCCTGTTCTAGGTATTCTGGATTGGTTTTTTATAGTGATGTTCCTGTACCGCTACAGTACCTGTGCCGGTACCGTTACTGGTACTTTTATATAACATGTAATAAAGAGTAAATAAACATGTACTTTTATTCCTAACATAGTACACTACACCTATACATAACATTAGTATTGAAAAACGAATCTGTATATTTTACATCGAAACTCATAAAGCCAATAAATTGAGTTTATATCAAAAACCTTTTGAAAAGTAATAAATTCAAATTATTCGGAGAGATTTGCGCACGTAAACAACAAAAAATACTGTACTTCTTGGTTTTAAAAAATAACGTTTTTAAATTTTAAAAGTTGTGCTTTTATTTTTAAAATTAACTATAATTAAATTGCTATTGCATGTACATCAATTAATTTCCAGTCAAACGAGCAAAGACAGACGATTTCGATAGCTTGCTACAAGTAAATCCACATTCACTTAAAATTGCAATCAATCATTAAAGCAAAAACGTTTCGAAATTTCAACACAGAGAATCGCCAGTGATCAGCCTAACGTTGACAAAAATCCAGAAAATAAAACTGAAAAATGTCAAGTGACCTCATATTTTAATCGAGGTAATAATTTGATTGACAACTCATAATAGGCAGATAAATTGTTGATTCGAAATGAAGTTTATGTTATGATTCAGCCTTTTTGATTGAATATAATCACGATTATGTGTCTCAATGATTATATCAATATTGTTGTACAATTTTAGGTACCGGCACCGGTACCACCTTGGTGCCGGTATCGGTACCGGTACCGGACGCATCACTAGTTTTTTGCATTGTATCTAGAGTTAAGAGACAATGTCTGCGAAAATTTTTCTTCTTACAGAGACCTGTGATAAATAAAAAACTAACCCTACGTGAAAATCACATATCTGGTGTAACATGGTGCATTGAAACGAAAATAATATTCATTTGTCTGAAAATCAAATCTAGTATAGCTACAGTAAGACAAAAATTAAAAATTTTCAATTTTTTTTGTATTTTTGACATAATTTTTTCAACTTTTGAAGGTTTAGGTACCTCAGACCTCGTGTTTTATAAACTTATTTATTGGGCGAATGAATGGGCAACAATTTATTTATGAGTGTAAAATGCGTATTAGGAATACAGTGGTGCTCGGAACATCAAATTTTGAGGGAAAAATGTTTATTTTTTACAAAAATCATCATCCAGAATTTTTTGGTGCATTAAGTACAGTTTTTGGAGGACATTATTTTCAAAACAAACGGGTTTTCAATACGGTTCGTATGTTGTTCTTTTAGGCGATTCCTTCACAATTTGGGGTGTCTCACCTTATTGTTTAGTGTATGCTTTTTGATATTTTATCTATGATTTTCATCCTAGTAGTTGACCAGAATCAAGATTTGAAGAATCTAAATTCTTGGTTGTTAATTTGATTTTTGTGCTGCACTCGCATGCTTTGAATATGATTTTGAATATTAAGTTTTGCAGGTTTAGGTACGTCAGACCTCGTGTTCTGTAAACTTACGTAATATTAGGCGAATGAATGGGCTAGAATTTACTGTAGAATCGATGAGTGTAAATTTCGTATCAGGAATACATCGGTGCTCGAAACATCAAATTTTGAGAGCAAAAATTTTTATTTTTTTACCGCAAAATTCATCATATATACTGCTAAAATTCAGAAGCACCAAAAATTTCCTTATAGAATAGATAGTCGACAATTTCATCCTTCTGCTGACAAAAATGTACGGAAATTCATGTATTGCTAGGAGGTTACACCACTTGGAGTTTAAACATTATCTCATAATTGCATTTTCTAATAATTGAGACCTTCATTGTGGAATTATCATAGCCCTATAAATTTCAAAAATGAGATGTTAGGACATGTTTAGTAAACTGGGTATTAATGTGATTCCTTAAATTCGCAGGCTACAGGATCCCGAAGTTTGACATTTTTGCATTTTTTGACATTTTTCTGTCCATTTACGAGGCTTAAGATGTATCGGCCTGGACATGAAATAACTTTATTATTGGCCGTTCATTAGATACGGAATACAATGCTCTGCACTGCAGTATAAAATTTAACCGGACCTTGCATTTTACACTTTTTAGGAAGTTTTAAAATGTCAAGAAGTGAAACCATAAAAATTGTGAAAAACCCAGCTTCTTTACACGAAAATGACTATATATACTGCTAAAGCTAAAAAGGACCGAAAATTTCCCTGTACAGTGGATAGCTCACAATGTCTCCTAGTTGCCTACAAAATATGATCAAAGTTCATGTACTGCTAGGGTGTGAAATCTACAAAAAAACTGTTAATTATTTCAGTCAAATTTTGATTTTCAATTCTTTATTAACAAAAGTTGGCCTTTCTCGAAATTTTATGTTTCATATTAGGGAATAGTATAGCATTGGGAGCAGACATGTACGGCAAGAATTTTTCTGGGGGAGGGTCTTCGGACATTTCATCGAGGGGGGGGGGGGTGGGGGTGGGTGAGCAAAAAAAACAAAAAAGTTCTTGAAGCAGGCTTTTCATACAAAATATGCATCAAAAATATCAAAAAAACTGTTTCCGTAAAAGTTCAGGGTGGGGTGTTGGATGATTTTTTCAGGCCAGGGAGGGGTGTTCAGGGTCTCAGGTAGGAGGGGTTACCTCCCCATGACCCCTCCCCCTATGTGCATGTATGATTGGGAGAGGGCAAAGTTTGGCAAAGCAAGTTGCAACCTGTTGCCTTATTAGAAATTCATGTTGGGAAAACTATCCATTTTTGCACATAGGCCTAGATATAATTTCAGCATCAAACTTTTGTTCGAATTCCTTCATCAAACTTGCTCTGTAAAAACTGATTCGGCTGTACGTTCTTCGACTTTTGAATGCCCATCCCTCTTTTACAATATTTGTTCTCCCTGCAGTGTAGAGTGTTCGTAATGCTTCTTGAGAGCTGTAAGTAATATCATATGGACTGATTCCGTTTGCTGTTATATGTATTCAGAGCTTTTTCTCGTGGTATCAAGTGATAATTACCGATTAGTAGATGTCTGAGTATTACCGTGTTAGTGAAAAGTTTTGACACGTCCTCCACCTTGATAATCGAAAGGACTGTTCTTGCGTTGTTGATTTTTATATAGACCAAAGAACCAGATAAGATCCTGCTGAACCAAACGATTTATGCGAAGGAGATAAAACAGAAGCTAAAAATGACTCGAAACGTAGTGACCTGAATTTGCAGATGAAAAATAATTTATTTCAAACCAATAGTTTCAAACGCTCGTGATGCTTGGTTTTTCTATTCATGTTCAGACTCAGTACTGTCAAGTTTTAATCGTTCTTGTTATTTAATTATCGTTACCTTTGATTTTTGGTATACGATAATGCATGAAATATACTTTCACTTTATTCGTAAATACGAATAAATGAGCAAATAAAAACAGACTTGACCACAAACTAATTTCGAGCTAAAACTGAAGAAGAATCTCTAAAAATGTTTCCTTTTTTTCTCTTTGCAGTTTCTTATCTCATTTGACCTGAGTCAAATGTTTACTCCAGTGGGTTGGTCTCTTTTATTTACAGTCTAGGTCATCATCCTGGACCTTGCTTATCAAGTCGAACAAATTATTTGTCATGCGTTTCTCATGAATATTATTTTAAACAGGGTTTCTCAAACTCAACAAAATAAACATAAAAGAACTACAATAAGAGTACAGTAAAAATACAAGAAATACAAAATGCAGTTTTGTTATTTATCCTTGACAGCACTTTAATATCATCTAATCTGAAACATAAAATTTCGAGAAAAATCAACTTCTGTTTATACAGAATTGAAGAGTAAAATTTTTGAGTGAAATAATTAGCAGTTTTCTGTAGATTCAACACCCTAGCAGTACATGAACTTTGGTCATTTTTTGTAGTTAACTAGGAGACATTGTGATCTATCCACTGTACACGGAAATTTTCGGTTCTTTTGAGCTTTGACAGTGCATAGAGTCATCTTCGTATAATGAAGCCAACTTTTTCACAATTTTTATCGTTCATTTTAGGAATTTCAAAACCCAAAAAAGTGTAAAACGCAAAATCTGGAAAACATTTTTACACCACATTGAGCAAACTCTAGGACTGTTCGGCGCCTGACATATAATTTCATATGCAAAACTTAAATAATAAAAACTTTGCATTACTTCTTCAGTTGCTTTTTGAGATTGTAGTAAATAGTTGTCTAAAAGAGCAATAAAGAAAGAATAAAACGCACTACTAACAAGAGAAAGAAAATACACAGGCAGGAAAAGAGTTGCAAAAATAAGAACTGTTTGCAGAAAGGAGTTCTATTTTCATATTTAAAAAAATACCTGGCAGAACAAATTATAATCATGAATCCATTTTAAAGTTTTTGCTGTCGTATTCCGACAGCAAAAATGAAAATGTCGAAAGTGATGCTAAAGAAAACATATGCTCAAAGTGCACAAATAAAAAATAGCTAATTATAGTCTTTTTCTTGGAATGCTCCCAAATTATGGAAGTTGAAAGCAAAGAGATGTAAGAAGCACCAGGAATATATGCAGTGGAAGCATGCCGATTTCCCACCACCCATAAGGTTTCAAACTGCCAAATCAGTTGGAAAAAGACTCTTAAGAATTTTAACTAAATCGTATGTCACATGGCACCGAAAATCTGTGGGCATGCTGAACTAACCTTTAGCTAATTTTTTTAATAAAAAATTTCATAGTCAAAATTTGTGTGAACGATTTCAACTATATTGCTGATTTTTGTCAATTTTCATTCTACAAGTATTTCATAAAAAATTTGACTGTAGGTAAAGGAGTTCTATTTTCATATTTAAAAAATACCTGACAGAGCAAATTATAATCATGAATTCATTTTAAAGTTTTTGCTGTCGTATTCCGACAGCAAAAGGTACAAAGAAAAATATAAGATACAGAACGAATAAGATGAAAAAAGAAAGGAAGTAAAGAAAACGGAAGAAAAAATTGAACAACAGAAGCTTGGCGCCGAAACGGCCAGGCGCTGAACTGGCTGGCCGCATTAGGCATTGTATTACGTATCTAATAAACGCTCCGTAGTTACTTCCTGCCCTGACCGATACATCTCAAGTCTCGTTAGTAGACAGAGAAATGTCAAAAATGCAAAAATTCCTAATTTTTGGATACTGTGGCCCTGCGAATTTAATTTTTTGTGCAGTTTGGAATTATTTAAATATTCAGCATACTAAGCTTGATTTAATGTGTCATTTTTGAAATTTAATAAAGTGTGATGGTCTACAATAAAAATAGTCCACAAAATGCAATTATAAGATAATTTTTAAACTACAAGTCGTGCGACCCCCTAGCAGTACATAAATTTCCGTAACTTTTTGTCAGTAGATAGTAGGCATCGTAGACTATCTATTCTATAAGGAAATTTTTGGTACTTCTGACGTTTAGGGTTTTTTACAGCGTTTTTTGTGCACCGCATGGTGTGCACGGTGCACAAATTGGGTAAAAACCCTTGTGCACTGTGAAAAAAAAATCTGCACTTTCATAACACGAATTCATGTGGTGCTGCATTACTGCCGCTGACATTTGAGTGAGAGGCTGTAAACTGCTCTAATGTCTGCAGCTTTAAAACAACTGAAATTCCACCGACGAAATCTCTGTAATCAGTCAAAGTAAAAAGCTATGGACTGCATTTAATCTATCCCTTTTCCCGGACTTATTTCATGGCTAACGTTTAATTTTTAGGATGTTTTCAATCAGCTAACTAGCGGAAAAATCAGCTTGAAGCGAATGATGTTTAATAAATTCAGGCGAAACAGTAGGAATGATAAAGAAAGTTCCACCGCAAAGCCCAAAAATTTCTGTGGATTTTGATATTACAATGCCGAAAAATGAATTCTGTCAACAGTTATTTGCTCAATAAGCGGTCTACTTTGCAGTCAATTAAACCATTTTTCATACAAGAAGAGAATGTAAAAATCATATTCAAAGCATGCAAGTGCAACACAAAAATCAAACTAGCAACCAAAAATTTAGATTCTTCAAATCTTGATTTTGGTGAAATAGTAAGATGAAAATCACGGATTAAAATATCAAAAAAAGACTAATTAATAAGGGTCCCAGCTTGTGAAAGAATTGGCTAAAAGAACAACATACGAACCGTATTGAAAACCCGTCTGTTATGAAAATTGACTTCTGCACTGTGCACAAAACATCGTGAAAAATTGTGCACGAGCTCCAAAAACTGTGCTTAATGCACAAAAAAATCCTGGGTAGATATGGTGATTTTTGTAAAAAATAAACATTTTTGCTATGTTTTTGAGCACCGCTTTATTCTTAATACGCACTTTACACTCATAAATAAATTGTTGCCCATTCATTCACCCAATATTAAATAAGTTTACAGAACACGAGGTCTGGGGTACCTAAACCTTCAAAAGCTGAAAAAATTATGTTGAAAGTCAGAAAAAAATTTTTGTTCAACTTTTGTTTTACTGTAGCTATGCGAAAATTTTCAACTTTTGACTTACTGTAACTATGCGATATTTGATTTTCAGACGAAATGAATATCATTTTAGTTATTAACGCATCAAGTTTCATCAGATATGTGATTTTCAGGTAGGGTTAGGTTTTTATCAATCACTACTAAGTTGAATCCTACCAGAAATCGTGTCTTGAGAGACAATGTCTGAGGGAATTCAGCTTCTTATACAGAGAATTGTGATAAATAAAAATTAACCCTACCTGAAAATCACATATTTGGTGAAACTTGATGCGCTAGGAACGAAAATGATATTCATTTCGTCTGAAAATCAAAACTCGCATAGCTACAGTAAGACGAAAGCTAAAAATTTTCAAATTTTTCAATTTTTGACATACACTTCTTCAAACTCTTGCAAGTTTAGGTACGTCAGACATCATGTTCTGAAAATTTACCCAATGTTAGGCCAATAGATAGGCCATGGATTCATTAGTGTAAAATGCTTATTACAAATACAGTGGTGCTTGAAACATCAAATTTTGAGAGCGAAAATTGTCTTTTTTCACAAATATCCCCATATATACTGCTAAAGCTCGAAACGACCAAAAAATTCCCTATACAATAGATAACTTAAGATGTCTTCTACCTGCTGACAAAAAATTACAGAAATGACTGCTAGAGGGTTGCACAACCTGAATTTTGAACACTGTCTTATAATTGTATTTTCTGGAAGTTCCAACTTCCACCATGGACTACTAGAGCTTGATAAATTCTAAAAACGAGACAGTCATACAAATTTTGTATGGTAAATATTAATATAATTCCCAAACTCATGAAAAAATACAATTCGCAGGGCTACACTATCCCAAAGTTTGGAATTTTCGCATTTTTTAACATTTTTCTGTCTGCGTGACTTGAGATATATCGGCCTAGGCATTTAGTAATTTTATTATTGACTGTGTGTTTGATACAGAATACAATGCTCTATAATGTGATATGAAAATGTTTTCCGAATTGTGCATTTTACACTTTTTAGGAAGTTTCAAAATGTCAAAAATTAGACCATAAAAATGATGAAAATGCAGGTTTTTCTCCACAAAAATGACTATGTGTACTGCTAAAGCCAAAAGCACCCAAAATTTCCCTATTCAGTGGATATATTATGATGTCTGCTAGTTGCATACAAAAAATTTCCAAAGTTCCTGTACTGCTAGGGTGTTAAGTCTGCAAAAAAACTATACTTGAGTTGATTTATTTTAGTTTCCAATTCTTGATGAACAGAAGGGGCTTCCACAAAAAATTTGGAGTTTTCTTTGAGAATGAGAAAAATGAGAAAGCTGTCTCTATGAGAATTTTGTAAAAGGAAATGTACGTCCTTTTGCAGTGCTGCTCCTTCAAACCAAGAATCATAATGAAGGACTTGTTTAAAATTCGATATAATCATCCCGATCCTGTTTTCCCGTTGGTTCTGTTGTTCAACTGTGTGGACTGATTGCTGATCTTGTTGTCTATGGTGACCGAACACCTTATTCAACATGTCTCATTTTTGACCAAATACTTTTAGCATCAGGGTTCTGCAACCAGGTCCCCGTTTATCGAGAATTTGATGTTTCATATCATGATGATGTTCCTGTTAATAACCGTGGCCCAGATTTACCAGCCTGTCAATCATTAATGTGCTTAGGCAACATTTCACCTGGTTGTCCCATTGACTGTACTAAACCTACATTTCTACTATAGGAAAATATTTTAAAGATCAACCCAGCTGCAATATCCATGCTCAATGCCCTAAACACTCCATGCTTTAGTAATTTTACACCAATGACATACTCCAATTTACCCTCACAGCAAATTGTTGATCTAAAGAATACCACCTTCAGTTCAGCGATGCAAGCGGGCAGAAATTCAACCTCATTGCCTGCTCAAAAATCTGAATTTAATAAAAAGCATAAGTGTGCTGACAGTGGATCCATGTTGAGGATTACACCTAGTGAGGTTGACAATGAAAGGACTGTGAAAGTATCTATATCAGTAGACAGAACTATTGATGAAAGCATTCCAGAAAGTGCTGAGTGTTTCATGAAACATACTTTCAATAATTCCCTATCATCTCAACTGGAACATTAAATTTCGAGAAAAGTAAACATTTATTGATCAAGAATTCAAAATTAAAATTTATCAAATGTTCTAGATTTTTGCAGATTTAACACCCTAACAGTATACGAACTTTGGAAATTTTTCGTGTGCAACTAGCAGACATTGTAGTATATCCACTGTATAGGAAATTTTGGGTGCTTTTGGCTTTAGCAGTACACATAGTCATTTTCGTGGAGAGAAACCTGCATTTTCACCATTTTTATGGTCTGATTTTTGACATTTTAAAAATTCCTAAAAAGTGTAAAATGCACAATTCAGAAAACATTTTCATACCACATTATAGGGCATTGTATTATGCATCAAATACACAGTTAATATTAAAATTACCAAATGCCTGGGCCTAGTTTCATAAAATTGCACTTGTAAATTGTAAATTGTAAATTGTAAGAGATATTTACAATTCTTTGTAAAGTGCATTTCATGAAGAACCAATAAAAAATAAATATTTTTATAATTGTATTCAACAATTGTGAAATGCTTTCACAATTTACAAATATAGCATTCCACCACTGAATTGTAAAAACCGTAATTTATTTACAAACATTTGTAAAATTTATTTTTGATTGGTGGTGTGAATGCCAAATGACCATGTTAACAATGAATCAGGAAGTGCATATTTTATGGTTGATTAATGATAATAAAGCGATTTTGTTAGATCGATTTTCACCAAATTTAATGATTGAAAAGAAATGTGCCAAATGGAAAGAAATTTTCGAGGATTGTCTTTCAATCAGCAATATTTACGAGATATCATTTGGCCTAATCTAAAAAAAGTGACGGAAAAGAAAAGCGATGATTGTTTGAAAACTGGAATGGGGGGCGGAAATTATCCTATTTACATAGATGTTGATGAAGCAGTTTTGGATATCGTTAGTCGCAACTCATCATCAATTAAAGGAATTGAGGGTTCTGAATCATGGGATCCTGTCAAATCAATCAATAATTGTGAAACAAACATTAATCAGACTACCAAAAAAACATTTAAAAGTATATTTTAAGTAGTTATATGGGATAGTTAAGTAACGTAACATGCCTTAAGTGGTTCAAATCATTTCCAACTTGTGCTTTCTTCTCATAATCTTTAATTCTTTAAAATGCCTTCGCACAAACAAATTATCATTTCATAAATATTAGATAAACAAGAGGCAAGTTTTTCGACGTATCATTGATAATGTGCTATGGAACTTGAAATAAAGGATGTTGAAGCAAAATGTCGCAAAACCTATCTTCAAACAGATGCTTTGAGTCTGCAAAAAACGAATCTGCAGCTTCAAAACTAGGAGTCGACTCTAGAAATATATCGCCTCCAAAACGAACTTTGGATTTGACCATCGAATGACAAATCCGATGATTCAAACGGGCATGGAAGATTTGTTGTACACTCAGCTTCAAAACTGCAAATGATAAATTGGTGAATGAGATTTTTAATTAAATGTGTTATAAAAATCTAACTACAATAAGAAAAAAGCAGCTTTAAAACTTTAAACAATATAAATTTGATTTGTGACTTTGAATTTTAATTAAAAGTGTTAAAAAATTAACTACAATGAGAGTAAAATTAACTAAAATAGGACAGTAGGTACTATAGAAATATAGACATAAAACTTTATGCATATATGTCAATTAATTCTTGACGTCGTTCATGGCTGCCATTATTCAAATCAACATTATCGAGTCTCAGTGCAATTTCCTTGTCAACATCAGGCAACTCAACATCCATCGGTTCTTCAGAAATAGCTAAATTGTGCAAAATACAAGTCTTAATCACTTCGGAGGCATAAGTCAGGTTCAAGTGTATCATATTAAGGTATGGAAAGCACCTTTTTAAAACTCGGATTCCTCTTTCAACACATCTCATCTTTTTGTGCAATGGATTAAATGACCTTCGGCATCGCTCATTTGATCAGGATCTTTTGGTAGAGATGTTATGAGCCACGATTTGAGCAGATAACCATTGTCACCTATTATATAAGTGTATAGTTAGGAGTATAAAATAGTGCTTCTAATCTATTTATTGTTATTTCATTTTTAGGCTTATTTTAATTTACAATAGTCACTTTATAAAATTTAAGTTCACCCAACTAGTATATGTGCTAATTGCTTACCCAACAAAATAACATTGTCTATTGGTTGGTATCCTTCTTCAAACTGATGGCAGATATTTGAATTTCGTTAAACTCTAGCATCATTCGTGCTACCAGGCCATAGGGAGTTACAGTAAAAGATTGAAAAATCGGGACCAATTATAACCATAGTGTTGATGGAATGCTGCCCATATCCGTGGACATATTGTTTCTCATTTTCAAATGGGGTGGCGGTGCCGTCAATACAACCAATTACACAAGGCATGTTTGAAATATCCTAAAAATGACAACAAATTTCTGCAATATTTTGAGGGGAAGTAACCATCGTTTGAAATAATTGATCGTTGATTGCTTCAACTACACGTTGTAATGCTCTTGAAACCGTCGCTTTTGTCGGGCCATGAGCATCTCCCATTAATGACATAAATTCATCTGTAGCTAGATAATGTATGGATAAAAGAATTTGTTGTTCAGGACTAAGAGCCATATTTCTGTTCGTATTATGAGCAATAATCGGTCCATCAATGTTTACAATGTGCTGAATAGTCAGTGGAGCCAACCTAACCCGAACAACAAAGTTGTCGATACCGAAATTCATTCGTGGCTTAAACGTTCACAGTTGCACGTGTACATTATTGTCATCATTTTCGCTGTCACTGCTTTAAATTTCTAGTAGATCCGTTAACTAAAATCAAAAAATAAAAAAATATGTAAGTAAAAAATGTAAAAAATAAGTGGTTTTACCCCCATCTCGACCTTGGTAGAAAAAATGACAAATTTTACAATTATTTTTCAACAATTGTAAAAAAAAATTTTATGAAACGCACACTTGTAAATCGAGAAAAATTTGCGTGTTAAAAAATATTTTACAAGCGTTTTACAATTGTAAAACAAAGTTTGTGAATCGTAATTTATGAGATGGAAATTTACATTTTTGAAACATTTTACAATTGTGAATTTGTAAAATTGTAAAAAGGTTCATGAAACGCCTTATTTGTAATTTTTTTACAATTTAAAATTATTTCTATGTAAATTGCTACATGAAACCAGGGCCTAGGCGGATATATCTCAAGTTATGTAAATAGACTTTGGGATACTGTAGCCCCGGGAATTATATTTTTTTATGAGTTTGGGAATTGTTTTAATATTCACCATGTGAAACTTGTATCATTGCCTCATTTTTAGGATTTATCAAGCTCCAGTAGTTCCAAAGTGGAGGTTGGAACTTCCAGGAAATACATTTATAAGATAGTGTTCAAACTTCAGGTTGTGGGACCCTCTAGCAGTACATGAATTTCTGTAATTTTTTGTCAGCAGGTCGAAGACATTGTAAGCTATCTATTGTATAGGGAATTTTTCGGTCCTTCTGAGCTTGGGGATTTTTGTGAAAAAAATGACAATTTTTGCTCTCTAAATTTGATGTTTCAAGCACCACTGTAATCCTAATAAGCACTATACACTAGTGAATCCTACAGTAAATTGTGGCCTATCCAATGGCCTAATATTGGGTAAATTTTCAGAACACGATGTCTGACGTACTTAAACTTGCAAAAGTTAAAAGAAATGTATGTCAAAAATCAAAAAAATCGAAAATTTTCAACTTTCGTCTTACTGTGGCTATGCGAGTTTTGATTTTCAGACGAAATAAATAGCATTTTCGTTTCTAGCGCATCAAGTTACACCAAATGTGTGATTTTCAGGTTGCATTAATTTTTTACTTATCACAACTTAGCTGAATCCTATCAGAAATTATGTCTTAAATTTTCCATTGAGACAGTATTAGTTAGAATTGAAACGATCAGACGGAAAAAACTCGAAGAATTCCAAAACGGCCGTCGAATAGGTGAAACCTACTGATTTTCACAACATTGAAAGAAACACAATTTTGAAAATGGCTTCAATAACTGACAGAAACTTGCATAATTTTGCAATCTTGGTTTTTTTTGGTCCACGCCGTATAACATAAAGTTCGAATAATTTTCTCTGTTGAGTTTAATTTCCGGAATTTTCTGTTCGTCCAGCTCATGTCGCCAACTATTTAAGTGGATAATTTTTTTGCCCCGGCCTTATCGAGGTTTCGAAAAACTCAGGATGTCTATTTTTGAAAAATTAACTCAAGATTACTCAAACAATTATAGTTTATTTATCGAGGTATAAAGGAGCAGAAAGGTTGTCGTACATTTATATCTGTTCTAACCTGCATTTTTTTATTGTTTTTCAGGGGCAAAAAATATGACACCCGCTAGTGCTTACAAAAGTTCAAAATATTTTTCTTACAACCAATGGTCGTATTATGACGCCGAAATCGAAATGGCGAAGTTCCGTCTCCCTCAACCCGACCCTCGAGTGCCCGATAAACCCCGAGATACCACAAAGAATACCGAAAATAAAGCTTAATACAAATAAAGCTTAATAGTCTTGTAGTAAATTAATTATTCAGTTAGTTGGTCTTGCGACTGCAATAAAAGTAAATTTTATCATTTTTTGAGAATTAAATAGAAGTTCGAAAAAATGTTACTGTCTAAAGGGAAAAAGGACGAGTGAAAATACGTTTTCACCTTTTGTACCAAAAAATTGAACTCCGTCAAGAATGTAGATGACGCCATTTCAAGACATGATTTCTGTGACATTCGACCTTGTGACTCATTTCGACAGAAAATGAATTATCTAAAAATTTGTGTTGTGTGGTTTTACACGCTTAATATCGTGGCAGCTTTCATTCCGCATAAAAATCAAAACTCGCATTAGTATCTCATAGTTTGGATTTTTTTGTAACTTTTTTCGGCGCGTCGTGACTGCACCAAAACATATGTTATACATGCAGGTATGAAAAAAATTTTTTGATTGCTACTGAATACTTTTTACGGAATGCACCGTAGGAAATATTGAAAACGTTCAGATCCACCGAATTAAAAAGAAAAGATGTTGGTCCAACCACTTGTACTATTTCATCGATATATTCACAACGGTTGCACAACAGGGTGTCTCGATAGAGACGCAACAAAAATCCTCTCTTCAGAGTTTAAGACACACATTTTGTACGGTGGACAAGACCGGCAAAATCAAGAAAAAAAATTTTCGCCGAGAAAAAAAAATTATTCACCCAGAAAAAATTTTCATCAAGAACAAAAATTTTTCGCAGCGAAAAAATATTTTCTGCTAGAAAATTTTTATTTGGCGGCAGAAAAAAATCTGAACCAGAAAAAAATAGTTCTCTGGCCAAAAAATTTTTTCCGTACAAAAAAAAATTTTTGCGATGAAAAATTGAAATTTTCGTTTTGCCGGTCTCGGGCACCTGCATCGGCCGAGACCGGCAACTGGACGAGGCCGGCAACAAGTTACAGTAATAGCACTTGCCGCTCTCGAATTTTATAAGGTGACTATCGCCTCTGCGGTATCTTACGGGAAATATGTCTCGAAAGAGGTTCAAATAGACTTTTAGCTCTTTTCCATCTCTTTTTTTTGACACTTTAAGATAGCGTAAAACGTGTAAATGATGAGATTTAACAAATTATTTCACATCAAGTTATGAAGAATGGTCTCCTGTATATAATGATTGTACTACTAGTGTCATGTCTATTCTACGCTCTAATCTTCTGAATCGCAAAAAAATCGGAAAGTTCTAAAGCTTAGGATACGGTAGCTACGCGAACTTTGACTTTCATGCAAAATGGATTCCGGAACAGTAATCAGCGAGTAATAATATACCTAAATTTCAGGTATGATTAATTTTTAATTTATCATAGCCAAATTCAAACCTCAAAAACTGCCTCTACTTTTTTGGGATCTGTCGATCAACGTATATTGCTTCATTTTCAAACAAAAACTTTCCCGTTGACCTTGAAAAGCATACCTGTAATTAGGGGAGAGTTGGGGGGAGGAACCCTCCCCCAACTGGAAAAAATAGGCCAAAAAATAAAATTTTGCAAACTGTTTCATAGAAAAAATTTCTGAATTTTCGGCCATTTTTCTACTATTTTGGGATCTCCAGGGGAAGATGGGTATCCCCAAAATTTGAACTTTACCTTCCCTCCCAATCGAATGGGGGTCTTACAGGTATCTTGAAAATTCTATATTCGTGAGGCGACCACTCATGGCCGATGTATGATCGTTAACTCGCAAGGTCGTTTTAAAACACTCAAACTTCTGTAGTAGTAATTACGACTTTATGAGTGTTGTCGCTGGTGCAGAAAAATGGAAGTGTAAATAGACATCGGTCAATCATGCTATAGGTTTTTTCCCGATAAAAAAGTACGATCATAAGTACTCATGTTTTACATTTTTTCTACATTGTTTTCCAAACAAACGCCCCTTTTTGTTTTTTTTTCTATATTTTTACAGTTTTTCTAACATAAGTTTACATAACTTACTTTTCCGCCTCAAAAATTTTTGAATGGCGTGCCACATGTTACGCGTTTTTATTGCTATGTTTGAGATTACCTCGAGCTCGGGCTTAAACCTCATGTTCAGCTATTCCCGAGCTCGAACTTGTTAGTGAAACCCAAAAAAGATAAAGCCGACGTTGCGCTCAGCTGAATCTTAGTTTCAAGCACTGAATACTGACGTTGGGATGATTCAGTTAGTGAAACCAGTCCCTGGTGTCAAAAGCCTAGTCTGTTTTCTATGAAATGCTACTAAAATGAAAAGTGACGCAAATATTAGATGACTTGAAAATCCTGTACATCAAGCTTCTACTGTACATTTTTTCACTCAAAAAATTAGTTGTGTCGTCACAAAATTTTACTTCAATATGACGTACGGCTTGGCAGGAAATGCTGAAAATATAAAATAGCACTTGCTTTCTAGATTCATTATTTGGAAGCATTTTATGAAAAACATACTGTATATTTAAACATCCCGGGAACTCATCACTAGATCTTTTCCAAATGAGCTTCGGATTTGGTTGCATTTTTCCGTTATGATGCTCATTCAAAGGGATGTATAGTAATGAATCCTGACGGACTAATTTCAGTTTTTAAAATTAGACGTCCAGCACTGCCCATCCCACAGAGTAAAAATTGCATCAAAATTTCTTACTCCTTAGCTATGATTTTAGGCACTTTGATATGCGATTTATTGATTTTGCAACTGATTTTTTTATTATTTGAGAATACTTTTTTACTCAAATTTTTAAATTGAACCTGCAATGTTTAGAATTTCAATAAAGGAACTATGGCCTATTTGTTTCTTGTAAAATGATTCGAAATTGAAAAATCACAATTAAATCCATACTGTCATTAAAATCTTTTATACAAAGCTTTCAGCGTGATTTTTTGGCCAAAAACGCTCGATTGTTGAATTACGCATAGGTATGACTAATCGGCCGAGTCCGCATGCGGATGGCACATATGGTCTAATCAGCGGATACCGATACGGATGGCGGATGTGGAATCCGCTTTTTCACGAATATTTTGGTACAATCCGCGGATGCGAAATCTGCGCTTCTTAAGTCTAAAAGGTGGATATGCTTGGCGGATGGGGGACATTTTCTTCCCAATTTTTCAGTCGATTTGTTGACTCGGAAACTTCTTTGGCTGATATGTACGTCTAAAAGGTGGATTTTGAAAAACAAGTGGGTGAATCTGCATCCACCATCAGCATCATGTCTGAATGGCGGAGAATTTCGGCGGATATGCAAATATGTTGTTTTTCATGATTTTTGAATGTTTTTATGGTTCCTTAAATAGAAAGAAAGAAAAGAACAAGAAAAAGACAGGAAATTTCATTAGAGATACCTGAATCTTCACTTCATTTTGGTGCAAAAATAATGGAGATGTATACATGCATTTAGAAAACGTCCATTTTGTCATCATTTACTGGATTTTCTGTTAACTTGTCACCTGCCGATCAATTTTGCCCAACGTCATGTGATTTACATCATGTTGATACTTTATGTTTTTCGCCACTTTTTGTTTAACAGTTACTTACTCTTATTTTTCGTTTCATTCATTATGTTTTACTTGCATTCTTGTGTGTCATTTTTGTGTTTTAATTTCCGTCACATTTTGTTGTTTTTCTGTTGCGCACATAGACTATGGTATGGAACCCTTTAATCAGAATTTCTGCCAGATAGGCTCTACGAGCTCATAGCCATAATTGGAGCATTATGTGCACCTCTAATCAGTACAAACTAGCGACGTTTTGCAATGCAAAATGACTAGTTTGGAAATTCTCATTAAAAGATGTTTATATGTTAAGCATGGAGAGTGAAACTCGCCCTAATGCTTAACGTTTCGAACTTGAAAATGTCTATGTGACCATAGGCATCTTCTGCACTGATTTCCACGGCAGAAGTTAGCTTGGGTGTTGTTAACTCCGCCCAGGGCATACTGTAGGTCTATGAGGTCCTTAAAAGTGCCTGTTTTGTTAGTTTTGTACTCATTTTTGGGCCTTCAATGTTTTCCTTGTGTTTTTAGCTCTGCATTCCCGTCCGTTGAATTTTAGATATATTTTATATTGTATTGCGTCCCCCACCTACAGTTACCAATTAATTTGCATATGTTTATTGTGTCCACTGCCTCTGCTACCCGACTCTCACCTAGGAATCGACCCATGGCCCCTTGTGCCTAGTTACCTCCTGCCACTCCACCCATTGATCCCCTGCATCACCCGTCAACCCATTTACAGTACACCCAGCACCAAACCTAACCAGTTCAACATCACCCTCTGTTCTCGCTGTCCAGGACCTGTGAATCTGTGAACCCCTGGATCAACAGGGACCCCTCCCCCCACACCGAATCATATTTGAGAAAAGGACTAGGTAAGTCTTCTCAGGGGATTGTTGGGAGCCCTTTCCTAAGTCAGTTTTCACTTGAGAGTCCCCTCAGTTAGAGTAGCCCTTGTACCTCCTGAGTTAGGGTCAAAAAGGGGATTTAGGTTTACAATCGGGTCCCCTACAGTAGGCCATTCCACAAATGGCCTTGTCCTTCCTTCTCACTGAATGGAACCAGGGATTTCCACCCCTGACCTGGCAGCGTTCTCCATTACTCTATAGCAGAACCGAAGGACAGCACCATAGTACCGTATAGGCCCTCCTATAGCCAGTACTAGCTGGGTCAAGTCCGGGAAATGAGTAAAACCCAGCCACCTAAGGGGGTCACAGCATGTTACTCACAGTGACATGGCCGTATTTTATCAATATGGCATGGGTTTCTACCCATGAATGTGATTGGTGACAAATCTACTTAATGTGACATTGTTGTGCAGGTCTTTCCTTAAAGACGTAAGAAAGGATTAAGGCTTCAAGTCTGTACTGACCTGTTGAGCTAATTCCTTGGCTAAGCCTCCGAGATTGCACAACAGTCCATTTTCCCCGGACCTACAACAACAAAGATTACAACCTCAAATGTGGGGCCTCACCAGAGAGCTCCGCAGTCTCCTAGATGAGACAATGAATCTCCTCAGGGAGACTTACTTGAATGGAGCCCGTAACGGGTATTCCAAAGCTTGCTGGTTGCAAGCTGGCGCCTGGGTCTTTGGCCTTCCGCCTTTGTCGATGGGTAATATCTAAATAACAAACAAATATATTTATCAATAATTCCGACAAAATATTAAAAGAATGTGGACTGACCACAGTTGTTATGATGTAAATATAAAACAAAACAGCTGGGAATAATTTACTGGATGCCAGCTATATTTTTCCCAAGAATATAATAAAAAACGTAATCAAGTGGAAGAATGATTTCACTATCATCTTTTGGTCTTTCTGTGGCACTCCACGTCTATGCAAAAATGTCTGCGCCACTGGTCATCCATTTGTTCGATTTGCATGGTGATTTCCCCATGGGACTTCCCATCAATAGGGTGCCCAACATCCCTTGCGCCTCGAAACCGACCTATGGGAGGTAGAAAAAAGATTTTTTGGCTGGGTTACCCTGGCATTAAAAGAATTAACCAAAAATCTACTAATCGGGCTGACTCCCGTTTTCACAGTCTGTCTCACTCGGACTCCCTTTTTCACAGTCTGTCCCGGTCGGACTCCTGTGATAGTCAATGGACACAACGAATACCAAGGACTTTGCCGGAATGGCTGGCAAGTGACGCCCATTTTGACCTCGGCTTTGATGGATGACCTCCTGTCCTAAGGAGATGACGTCAGTGCCGAATTAGGTCGATTTGGGGTTTGGTTGCTTGGTCTGCATGTTGTGGCAAGTCGTTGGTCATCGGTCTAATGGCATGCAAATCTTTCCCCTGTCTATTTTTCTAAATTAAATCAAAATATGAGATTATATTTTATGATACAATAAAGATGACAGGGGAATGTACGAATATCAAAAATTTAAAATGCCCTAAAAATTGAGCAAAAATTGTGGCCAAAAATTTGAAAATATTTTTGCGGTTGCATTTTGCACCGGTTTGTCAAGAAAAGATTTTTTGTTGGCCAGCAGCACGGAAAAATTTAAATAATGTTTTTGGATTTTGTGGTTTTTTGATTTTTTTTGGATTTTAGTAATTTTATTAGTAATTTTGGGTTTTGTATTTTATGATATTAGTAAAAATATAAATGCGAAAAGATGACTTTTGGGCTAAAATATGTGCAGCTATTTACTGCTGCTGCCCACCGCGTCTGTAGCCTCCTTGAGGCCTTCCTCAATAGTATCCCCTTTGGCCTTGTTGGCCTGGGGTATGATTTCCATCCTGGCCCTGGTTCTGGCCTTGTTGGCCTCCACCCCGTCTACCAAGCAGTTGAAAGTTCAGATTATAAAATTGCGCATCTGGGTCTTGGCCTTGGTGTTGCCAGTTTCCTCGGCCTCCGTAGGGTCGCTGGGAGCGCCCTCTGAAGCCTCCTCTGGCTTGACCTCGGTCATACCCCAGTCTACCGTAGTATGGGGCAGGGTTTGAGAATCCATCATCTCTCCCCTGTCGCCTTTGCGCTGAGCCACTGCTAGTGGAGCTGCTACGTTGTGGTTTTTGAGTCCGAAAAGTTGAATTTAAGGATTTTGATGATGTTGATTGAGATCTAGAAAGTGGACTTTTTTATGAAGTACTAGCAGCTTCACTATATGACCTCTGGCTGGTCGCAGTAGACGATTGTTGTGTCCTCCGGGGCTGTTTTCTAGCTGGTGGAAGTCTAGGCACTTTTACCTGGGCTCTTGGCAGCCGTTCGCTGATATTTATCAGCTTGCAGTCTGTCATCGCCTGGTGCCTTCCTTTTTACACCCATTTGGTTTAACTTTTGCGAGCCCATAAAGATGTATTGATTAAAGGCCACAATGTAGACTTCGTCTACTCGGTTTCCCTGAGCTTCAATGACTAGTTGTCTGTTCGCAAACGAACACGCCTGGGCATACCACCTACCAATTGCCATTGTCCTGATGGGAGTGGAATCTAACTGTAAAAATATCATCAGGGTCGAGGTACCTGATGGCCGTAAAGACGTCTGAAGCGTCGTATTCGTGAAGCCACCTGGGAATAAGAGCTAAAATGATCCATTCCCAAATTTTCTCAGGGACGCGTTCCCCATCAAACATAAATCTGCCCTGCATTTCGAATTGTTGGCAGTAATTGTCATGAATCTCAGCCATGGCATGGTTGACCATTCTATAAATTATTGGCCATTCTTTGCAGTCAAAGGCAAAGTAATTGGCGACCTTGGGATTTTCAAATGAGATCAGCCCAATTTGGCACCTTTGTTCTCTTTGCCATTCCCAATAGTCAATCAGAGTCTCTGCTAATTGACCAGGAGTGACAAACTGCTGTGGTTCCCTTGCCAGTTTTTTAACCACCACATTCAGTTTGACCTTCTTGATCAATTTCTCCTTCGATTCAAAATAGGGCTTTACCAACACGCTTCCTGCAGGTTTACTACTTTTAGCAGTATAGCTTGTGGGAACCGACTTAGATTTGCCAGATGCAGTACTAACCTCTCCGCCGGTTTTCGATACCATTCGCATCTGAGTGTACGATGCAGTGGAAGCTGTTGTCCTATCCGATTTCGTTTGGCCTTTGGAGGTCTCCATTCTCATTTGACTTTTGGCAGTCTTCGTTCTCATTTGACTTTTTGTAGTCTCAGTTTTCGACCTTTGACTTGTCAAAATTTCAGGGGTCCTAGTTTCTTCGGCTGTATCATAGGTGTCATTTTCGGAACCCGCGGCCGCCACTCCTTGTTGCTGCTGATCTTGAGCTGCAAGTCTGTGTGCCTTGGCCTTACCTAGCCTTTTCCTAGGCCTTACCTTTTCTGGGCCTAAGTGTCGGATAAATTTTTCT
Organism: Romanomermis culicivorax; assembly: GCA_963922205.1. Taxonomy (NCBI): domain Eukaryota; kingdom Metazoa; phylum Nematoda; class Enoplea; order Mermithida; family Mermithidae; genus Romanomermis; species Romanomermis culicivorax. Next base: position 179,660 of record CAWUHX010000197.1, read on the forward strand.
GACATACCTTCAGCCAACATCTGCCGAACATTTCCGGGTGAATACACTCCAGGGATTCCTTCCTGAGTGATGTTTCCCCTTTTCATCAGCTCTGTTGCTTGTATGGCTGAATCTGAGCTATCTCCAGAATTTCACCTTCCTCTTTCTCTTCAACATCCTCCTCTGAACTGGATTCAGAGTCTGAATTTCGTATCTTGGGCAACAGTTGCTTTACTTTAGCTGGCAGAACAGCTGGTGCCGGAGATATGGATTGCATTATGGTGACAACTTCTGGTTCAGGCTCTGCGGGCTACTGTACTTGAGTTGCTGGAGTTGGCTGTGCCACCGCTGGTTACGTTGGTGGCAGCACCGCAACTACTACCACAGCTGCTTGTGTGGCAACAGTGTCCAAAGCTGGTTGTTTTGCTTTGACCACTGGCGCTAGCGCTTGTGGCTGCATTTTGACTTGTCCCAACCCTCCAGCTTGCGCTGCTTGGGAAATTGAGGGACGATTTAAAGGTACTTTAGAGATTTAGAAATCAACTCACCGGCTGGGGTATAAGTCAACGTATACCCAGGCATATCTGAAGCAATTGCTCTCTCCCGGAAACTTTTACTGACAAATTCCAGTCTGATTTCGAGCGGATTTTGCGGTGCATAAGCCGTTGGATAGTCGGTTGGTTGTGCATCTTCTGTCATCAGATACCGCAATCCCAGCATTAAAGTCTCAAAGCCTACGTAGTAAAAAGTTACATAAAAATAAGGATTTACCTTATAGGCTTCAGCCGGACAAATCCAAACCAATTTTGCCAAGCGTATACCCCTTTTTTGATTGGATATCGGGGTTTCGATGGCAGTAACGTAGCTGCTAGTTCTAAATAATAAGCCAGGCGGTCGCCTGACTTCCAGGACATGCGTTTTATCATCTCCTGGCCTTCTCCAGTATAACTATTTAAAAAGTTATAATTCAGCAGTGCATTAGTTTCATAATCACACTCCGCTCTTGAATGAGGCCATGCCAAATGATAGGCCAATGGCATGAATTTACAGATGAGCTCTAACTGAGGAAAGTTTTGCTCATCTAGCATACTCGATATTTTGGCCAAGTTTGGCGTATAAAAGTTTGTCTTATAGACTTCCTTATGGCCATCTATACCCACTGGGTAATGATTATTAGAAGAAAACACTTCTTCTGGGATGTCATCAGGCTTCCTGGCTTGTTGTCAGTATAGCTTAGCATTTTCATAAAGAGTCAAAGATATCTTACGGTCTAAATCCGAATAGGATCCACCTGATTTGAAATTTTCCAAAACATCTTTGGCGATATTGAGCCAGTCTGGTATCTGTACATCCTGGATTTCATCGGGATCACTGTGTTCAGTGTACCCGTCGTTTTTTAGTGGTTTGCTATCTCTGGGGAGTAGTGGGTAAAAACCACTTGGCAATTGAACGCCTTGAGGATGAACGGGGTTACACTCCGTAGGTGCAGTATAATAACCGGTGTTATTTCCCTGCATTTGTACTGCCCAACGGTTATACATTTCAAATTTCATCACATGGTATACCATATTAGGCTGTACCTGATCAGTTTCCATTACTGGGGAACCTAGCCCCATTTCTCTGTTAACGTTGCCTGGTAATAATAAATATTGTTGGTAAAAATGTAAGGCAACGGTATTAATCTGCTTGGGATCAACCTTGTCATGATCGAAAATCTGCATTTGCATTAGCAGTTGATCAGCCATGCCATAGTGAATCGCGGCAAACATGACCAATAGCAAATAATACGGGTCTAGAGCTGCATACCTAAGCTCTTCCGGCAATATACCTCTTTTGGCAAACGGATCATGGTTCGCCTTTAGTGAAAAGTCATATTGATAGGGGCCCACCTCTATTAGATAAAATTCTGTGACCAATCCCTTTAACCGTAAGGTTTCGGGACAAATACTCATCTGGAAACATTTTTTCTCTAGGTTAACCCCTACCATGGTCTAGGCGAAATGGTCTAAATCAAAGTATAGACCCTTGGTCTTCCTCAGATGTTCCCCTAAAGGGACAGTTTTGTCCCTATCCTTATTGTCTCGCCCTGCACCATATACGTTATAAATACTTACTAAGTCCTCCAATACCGAATATCCGGTGAATAACATGTCTGAGTTCAGGAAATCATGGAGGCTTGACCGTTCCTTAATCATTAAGGTCGTCGTATCGATAACGTACATTTGGCTGTTGGTGAGTGTGAAGCTTACGTATCGGGCAAATTGTTTTCCCATCGGATTGTCAACCTCTCTCATTTTGAACAAGGCGGCAACCTTATCCTGATGAACTTTTTCAACGTCAAAGCCACAAACTGGCTGTCCTCTGAAGATTGATACTTCTCGGATAAAGTGGAGCACTTGGCTAACTTTCACTATGTCTACCATACGAGGTTCCTTGGGATTAGCCGGCCAGTACCCAAAAGTGTTTTTAAACCACTGATCCAGTTCGGGAATTCTCATGACCCTTTTGACGTTGTAATCTGAACATTAAGAGATACTATTAATTTTTGTACTTATTCCCCTTTTTCAGGGTATTTTTTGGGTCTATACTACACCAGCACCACAACACCAAGGGGGTTAAGTTTCGCAGAAAATAAATTTAGTGCAGGCTTGTTAGGTGAGCCACTGATATACAAACATTGAGCTGGTAGGCAACTAACACCTCACCAAATCTTACCCTTGCTACCTCTATATGTTGGGGAGGGTAGACCTGATCCGATTGTCCACCACTTGATCGGACACCAATCTCTGACCAGCTGCTTGCTGCTTGAGCGACCAACTACGCTCCATTTGTGGTGCTTAGTATTTACAATTTTTATAGCGCTCGAGATTGATAATTTTTAATGATTTTGATATCCAAAAGTGATATAATTTGATTTGAAAATGATTAATTTTTGATAAATTTTTGATGATAAAATTTTGAACAGGCTGAACCCAAGGTTCTAGGTTTCCCTTGAAATGTCTAGCTCTCACCGATATCAGGTATATTTCCAAGTTTAGAAATTCCTTAATTGGCTATAAGCTTCTGATTCTCCATATTCCCATTTTTTGTTCCCTCTAAGTTCTAACCTTGTCTGCCCTATGGGGCGCCTAGCTGGTCTTCCAGTGACTTCTGGGCATTACCTGTGGTTTCCAAAAGTTTGATAAAAATAAGTTCGAAACTTTTGTCAATAAAGAAAAACTGGTTATCTTGCGGGTGCGGGGCTCTGCCATATTCGACATGGCGCTCTGTGTGCAACCACTCGCGCCTCAGAGCTTGTTGGCCGTTCCGTGCACCTTTTCCCATTTCTTTCCTTTTCAAAATGTTTCTTTCTTTCAATTAATAAATTTGTAAATTTAAAAATTTTTTGAAGGCTGAAAAAGTATAATCTAGCAGTTCTGCTAATTTCCTTTTTATGTTCAATTCGGGGAATGTTTTACTTCTTCCTTCTGATGGAAGTTTAGAATTCAGATAAGCCGGGGCAGCTATAATTTGATTTGTAAAACAATGAAAAATTTGAAAAGTATATTTTTTGGAAAAAATGTCAAAAATATTTTGGGTTGACACTTTGGTCTAAAATTCTGAAGAATTTTTCCCAAAGTCTGAAATAAATAAGAAAAAATTCAAAAAATAAATACGACTAATATTTAAATGTGATAAATATTACAAAATAATACATATTTAATTTAAAATGAATACCTACAAACATGAGATATGTACACCAATAAAAAAAATCAGCACAAGATCGTGCATAGATTCGCGTTGGGCGAATTTCCAAATGATTTCATTTGGTTTGGTGCTCCAGTTGTAACTGTTTGTGCCATATCAGAAAGTGACATGTTTTCATCACGTGGCGCGTCCTGATTAGCTGGTGCTATTTGTGGCAAGACTGGTGATCTCGTAACGAAAATGTTTCAACCTGCTGATTGAAACAATTTGGCCATTTAGCGGGTTGTCTCAATGTACGATGGTGACAACATTCTCCGCTTCTCGGGAAATGTCCGTAACTATGAACGGACCGGACCATGGTAGTCCTAATTTTTTCTGCTTATCTACTTTGAGCAGAACCAAGTCCTTTTCTTTGAACCCATTTTGTTTGGACTTCTTATCGAAGTATTTCTTCGATTTTTTAGCAGCACTCTGGATATTTTTAGCTATATCCTCGTAAAAGTTGACTAAGTGATTTGTCAACACAAATTTATATGCCTCTGCATTGCTGTCGGGCATTACAATATCATATGCTTTCAATAAAATTAACCCGGAGGTTGCCTGGTGACCTCTAAGCAATGAAAATGGGGGTTGCCCCATAGCTGCATGTGGTGTGGCATTGTAAGCAGACACCACGGCTCTCAAGTATCTTGGCCAATTATCTTTTTCCTCAATGGCCACCTTTCTGAGCTGTTTTATGAGTGTCTGATTGAATCTCTCTACCATGCCATTACCTTGTGGATGGTAGGCTGTTGTATAAATTTTTTGACACTCTAGCAACTTGCAGATTTCTTTCATCAGATCTGAGGTAAAACAACCTCCTCTATCACTGAGTAATCTCCGTGGAGTCCCGTGTCTGAATACAACTGATTGTAGAAAAGTATCTACAATGGTGCTAGCTGACTAATCTGGGATCAGTTCAGCTTCAACCCACTTTGTAAAATAGTCCTGGAAGACTATGACATATGGTCTCTTCTCACTAAGTGGAGAAATACTCACGATATCCACTGATACTATATCAAAGAGGCCTTGTGGAATAATAGGTATCAGTGGAGGAATTTCCGTGTTTCCCTGATTAGCCATTTGACATACTGGGCAGAATTTTATCCAGTGCCTGACATCCTTCTCAATTCCAGGCCACCAGAACCATTTCTTAATCATAGCAAGGCTCCTTTTGAACCCCTGATGAGTCATCATTTCGGCACCGTGGTACTGGTGCAAAGTATTGTCCCTTAGGCAGGTTGGGACGACCACTTGATCATCCAATCCCTGTCTGGCTTTGCGGTATAACACTTCATTCTGGATATAAAATCCACTGTGATACTTGGTTGTCCCATTTGGACCCAATCTATCAAAGTATGGTTGTAATACCTCATCCTTTCTCTGCAAGAGGGCCATGAGATCATCTCTAATTAACCCTTTTGGCAACTCATTTTCTTTGGGGTCTGCCAAAGTAAATTCTGGTTCTTTTTCTGGGTATAACTAGGTAACTCTTTTTTCCTTACCTTTTTCCTGGTTTCCCCTACTTACCTTTTCCTTGCCCTTATTGTCATCAGGCTGGACCTGAGCCTGATTATTTTTTTCCGCTTCTTTCGCCATGCTCCTTGTAATTACGGCATTTACCAAGTCTGCAGGCGAGATTGATTCTGGATCACCCTCAGAATCTTTTGGATATATTTGGGTGAATCTCGGACTTGTATCAGTCCTCTGATTTTTCTTACCTTTTGGCTCTGATAATAACGGAGTACCGTCTTCAGCTGTCAGAATTCTGAATCTCTTTACCAAATTGAGATGCTTTTTCTCAATAAGCTGTGCTTCAAGATCTTTCAGATTTCCAGACTCTCGTTTATCCCCTGAGAACATGTGTTCCCATTTTGGCGGTATCTTTTCCGCTTGATCATCTGGTTCATCCATCCTAGACAAAAAGTCTGCCATGGCATTTTGTTTTCCAGGCACATACTCTAGCTTATGGTTGAACTGAGAGATGAATGAGTACCATCCCTTCAACTTACCATTGGTCATGGCGTTGACCTTCATTGACAACAACAGTTTGTGATCAGTTCTTATGATCACCTTATGACCTACTAGGTAGTGCTTGTATAACTTTAAGCCATACACTATTGCCAAGCATTCCCTTTCCATGGCTGATCACTTCTTTTCATCCACTTTTAAAATTCTGCTATTATAAGCAATTACCCAGCGGTTGGACTTGGTCCCCTGGTAGAGAACTGCTCCTAGTGCCGTTCGGCTGGCATCCATCTGAAGGACAAAGTCCACAGACCCGTCCAAAACCGGATACCTTAGAAAAGGCACTGACAATAGTCCTTCTTTTAGGCTCCTAAAAGCCTGATGGTGAACCTCCGTAATTTCCCAAACACAGTTCTTCCCAGTTAATTTATACAATGGTTCAGCGTGTTTAGCCAACATTGGTATGAACTTTTTACACCACTGCAACATTCCTAAAAACCTTTGCAGTTTACGTTTAGACTCTGGGAATGGGAAATCATTTATAGCTTTGACCTTTTTGGGATCTGAGGAAACTCCATCCGAATTTAAGATATGTCCTAAAAAATGAACTCTCTCTGGCAGAAATTCACACTTCTCCGGCTTCAAGGTCAAATGAGCCTTTCTTAGAGCTTGCAGGACTAGCTCTAAATTAACTAAATGTTCCTCAAACCTATTTGAGAACACAATAATATCATCTATATATACTAGACAGATTTTCCAAACATAGGGATGCAAGACTCGTTCCATCATGCGCTGGAACTCTGCTGGCGCATTCTTTAGGCCAAAGGGTATGACTTCAAATTGATGAAGCCCTTCCTGGCATATGAAAGCAGTTTTCTCCTTGCTCTCTTCATCCATTGGCACTTGCCAATATCCTGATTTGAGATCTAGGGTTGTATAAAACTTCACTTTACCTAAACAGTCTAGATAGTCATCCATTCTAGGAATGGGATACTTATCATCCTTGGTAACGTCATTTATACCCCTAAAGTTCACTACTGGTCGCTTGGCACCATCCTTTTTACCTACAACAAATAACGGAGCTGCCCAAAGCAACTTTGATGGCTTAATTACACCCTTTTTGAGCATATCTTGTACATGCTCATGAACATGTGGCCGCAAACTAATGGCAGTCCTGTGGTACCTTTTTGCCACAGGTGCTGCATCGCCTGTATTTATTTTACAGTTTAAGTAGGGTGTAGTAGTTGGAGGATCATTGGGCAAGCTGAACATGTCTCTATATTTTGCGAGACATCGTAAAGCTTGTTCCAGTTGTTCAGATGGTATGTTGGATTTAGCCAGCGAACTGTACAAAGCTTCCTTGAATTTTTTCTCATCTGATTGATTCGAATCAGGTCTAGCCTGGACTGCACAGGTTTGTAGCTTCTCCAAATCCTCTACTATCTTCCCCTTTAGTTGATCTTGGTTATTGGCATCACACAACACTGAATGAGTATGGCCAATTTTTTGATTACTTTTCACATGGCATCCTGATTCTGTGTTATTGGATACCATAACTACAAAATCATCTTTGGTACCATCTACTATGGTACTATCTATGTGGAACCTTTTTTCATTTTCTTCAGATTCTATTATGATTCCATTAAGGCAATTCTCGCCTACCTTATCCTAAAGCTTTGCTTTCAGAAGTATATTCGTGCCACTAGGTAAGTAGATTGCATTTACACTCACCACTGGCACTGAAACCTTTAGCAGGCAAATCCTTGGTTGATGCTGGTCAGCGGCGCTCGTCATGGATTCCGTGGCGCTCATGGTCATCACAATTCGTTTGGGGCTGGTCCGGCATCACGTATATCTGCTGCTGACGGTTGTTGAGCATTATCGTCCTATTCCTGAAATCTATTATGGCTATTACCTGAGGATGAGCCAAAAAGTCTGTTCCCACAATTACATTTTCACCTGCTTCAGGAATTACAATTGCTTGTACAGGGAACTGTCCACACAATGTATCCATCCTAAATTGGATATACCCATGGGCTTGGACTGTCTTACTGTTGGCTACAGTAATGTTTAATATCCTCGGATATTCAGTGTAATCTGGGCTCAAACTTTCTTTTAGAAACTTAGCTGACATTACAGTACACTGAGCTCCTGTGTCAATTAGAGCCAATGTCTTAGGACCTCCTATAACAACCTCAATATGGAACAGGGCTGTTCTGGGATACATATCCAGCAAATGTTGTTCCTGAGGGCTAGCTGGTGTGCCTCTCTTTACTACTTGTACTGCTGGTACAACAACTTGTGGTGCTATAGCATTCATTTGGACAATGCCACCTAATACCACATTTAGGCAGTTCACTCTCTGACCTATTTCGCCCACAGGATTCATTTGTGATTGCCTTGCAACCATTACACTAGAATAATCCTTCTGGGGCTGCTGGTTTGTGAATGGACCCTATTATAGAGTCTGAGTTGGTCCCATAATAGCCTGAGGTAGCTGAGGTGACTGCAGTGCAGCTTGCTCTTGGAATTGCTGCATTTGTTGATACTGCTCCTGCAGTTCTTTTTGTCGTTTGAATTCCAGAAACTCATTATAGTCGGAATTCTGTTGATAACTTTCATGGCTATCTTGATAACCTGAATAGCCTATATTATACGCACCTCTGCCTCTACTATTAAAATTTGCATTCAGGTAACCTCCTCTACCTCTATAGTTACCTCTAGCAAAATTGTTAAAGCCTCCCCTGTTGAAGCTAGGGAAGCTGGCTCTGCCTCTGCTCCTGCGCTCGGACAACACTCTCAATGTCCTGCAGTCTGCAGTATTATGTGTTATGTTCTTATGGAACTCACACCATGGCTTTGTCCGATCTCGGGAAACTTGACCTCCCTGACTGGTACTAGGTATGGCCACATCAGACCGATTTTCCATTTGCCTACTATCAACCTTTTGCTGAAGCTGGTCGAACCTTTCGACCAGTTGTATCATCTCTTTAGAAATTTTTAATAGAAGGGATTCTTTCTTACCTTTTTCAGTCTGAGCCCTAGGGGCTTCCCGAATTGGAATCTCTTCTATTTCAGGAGCATCACTCCTTGACCTTTGGGTCTGGGCTAGTACCATATTACCTACAGTTTGATATGGTTGCCGAAACCTTTGTCTCTGGGCTTGTTGATATCCTTCTGACTGATTCCTAGCAACTACGGCAATTTCAGGATCATGCCCACTAGGCATACCTACTTCGTTAATAACAGTGGGGTCGTGCTGTGTACCCTTAGGTCCGTATCTCTGAAAGGCATTTCTGTACCTGTGTTCAATGTCGTGAACCTCTATACTGCTAAGTCATACCAAGTTCTAAAGGTATGCTTCAAATTTTTCAGTTCAGACTGAAATGTGGGATCACTCTTATATATGTAGGTGTCAATAATCAGCTTCTGTTTTGACTGATAGTCTAAATCACTTTTGACTAGTTCTACTAGGATACTGACCCTTTTTGAAAACTCTATGGCCTGTTCATTGGGTCTTTGTTGGATCTCAAATAACTCCCTGGTTAACATTTCCAGGTTACACTCAGGTGCAAAGACATTTATGATGGCTCTCCTGGCCTCCCTATAGGTCATGTTGTCTCCTGCAACAGCCTTCGGTCTACCTTTAGAAAGCCTCAGCAGTGCTTCATACTTGGCTGATTCGGGTGTATCCCTACAGAATTCCCCTTCAAGTGCTGTTAAAAAGCTAAGCACCTGCTGGATTACCATACCCTCATCTAAAAGTTTGGGTAACACACCTTTAATGATATTCCTAACAACAATCTCTTGTGCCAAACTATTTGTTGGCATTTCCCTCTGATCATAAGCTGCTGTTATTACTGGATCAATGTCAGAGTTGAGAGATTGCAGCATAACTCTATTTGGATCTCATTGACGTGGTATGCCTCCTTGATTTGATGGTACATTGTCTCTGTCAAACCTATAATCCCTAAAGGGGAAACATGCCAGTTGATCTGGTCTAAGGGTATTTGGGTCAACTATATTTCCTCTACCATCATAGACCACTCTCGTTAAAGTTGAATGCTGCGAAGCTATCTGATTTGGATTCCTGAGGTCTGCCGACTGCTCAGCTCCCTCGAACTAGAGATCTCTAGCTGGACCTCTCCAACTTTTAAGCTCAAAGTTGAGTCTTTGCCTTTCATCAATTTCAGGCCTATTGCTAGGCCCTGCGCCTGCATTTATTTCAGCAAAAAGATGGTTGTCTCTTTCTGCACCCCTATTTCATGGTCTAACCTGTCTATCCGGCTCCTGTCGGTGACTGTCCGCTTCCCTTTTATTGTCCTCGGTGGGGGCATTCGCGATTATGTCGAATAATGCTTCGACAGTCCCTTTCAACTCGCATAGCTGCGTCGCCAACTCTTGAGTGGACATTTCGGGAGCTCTTTCCTGCAGCTGGAATCACTCTTGATCCTGTGGAATCCTCTCTAATTGTCCATCGATTTTGGGATCCCTTTCATCCAAATTTGGTCGAAAATCGGGCGTAATAACGTCCCTTTTCTGTCCTGCTAATTCGACCTTTAGTATTGACCTTTTCAAATTTCGCGGCAGCGGTCCATCGGCGTCTGGGTTCAGATTTGCCGGTCCTGCCTCTTGCGGATCGATGGCAATTGCTGGTGGGTGATCTAAAGGTATGCCCGCATCTTGCGGCGTAAAATGCATTGCATTTTGTTGCAATGGCTGAACCCTCGCTGGGAGTTTGATCTGGGATCACTGGGTCCCGAGCAGCATGCCGTTGCTGATCTCTGTTTCCCAAATTTACAAGATTCCCAGCACTCGCCACTCTGGGTAGTGATCTATTTAAAGTATAACGTCTCAGTATCCTTTTGTTAGGCTTTTTAAATCCTGCTAACTTTCTGTAGAAACCTGGAGGATTTTCTTTTCTCCTAGTCTGACTACGAAGTTCTGTGGTCAGGAGTTAAAAGCCACCACTTGTTGTGCAGGTCTTTCCTTAGAGGTGTAAGAAAGGATTAAGGCTTCAGGTCTGAACCAACCTGTAGAGCTAATTCTTTGGGTAAGCCTCGGAGATCGCCCAACAGTCCGTTTTCCCCCGATCTACAACAACAAAGACTACTTTAACCTCAAATGCGGGGCCTCACCAGAGCGCTCCGCAGTCTCCTAGATGAGACAATGAATCTCCTCAGGGATAGACTTACTTGAATGGAGCCCCTAAGGGGTATTCCAAAGCTTGCTGGTTGTAAGCTGGCGCCTGGGCCTTTGGCCCTCCGCCTTCATCGATTGGTAATATCTAAATAACAAACAAATATATTTATCAATAATTCCCACGAAATATTAAAAGAATGTGGACTGACCACAGTTGTTATTATGTAAATATAAAAAAAACATTTGGGAATAATTTACTGGATGCCAGCTATATTTTTTCCAAGAATATATTAAAAAATGTAATAAAGTGAAAGAATGATTTCACTATCATCTTTTGGTCTTTCTGTGGTGGAAAAATGTCTGTGCCGCTGGTCGTACATTTGTTCGATTTGCACGGTGATTTCCCCATGTGACTTGCCATCAACAGGTTGCCCAACAACATGGCTCCCAACTTCAGCTAATGTGACATGGCAAGGCTGGAAAATCGACCTTGAGTCTGGCTTAGTATGAACCTTTACCATTTGAGTGGAGAAACCTCTCTCAAATCAGGTAAATTACCCTTTGAGTGGAGTAACCTCTCTCAAATCAGGTCATTTGTCACTTGTGTGCCATCTGAGTCAGATGACTAGCCCTTAGGATGGCCCCTAGCCCTCATGTAAGTCCGAAACCACCCTTAAAGCAGGCATACTGCCCCTCAGGCCGGAAAATGGCCCTTATGTTGGAGTTATCACCAACTCAAGCTGGAGTGCCCTTGAGTCTAGTTTTTATTACTGTAAGCCGGGATTAGGCCTTACAAGTGATCAAATTCTTGATTCCTGTGTATATTTCATCCCCCTTATGTGTGTGTACTGCCCGTAGGTTTAAATAAATTCCCTGGTGTTAGGTTTTCCACCAGAATTGATTCCCACAAGTAAAATTTCCCAGAGTCAAGTTAAAATAGAGTATTCTGCAAATCTCCTCTGAGTTTTCCCATTTATTTGACATACATTCTCTCTTTCTTTGGGTCTTTCTCTTTTTACTTGTGGTCTGACGGGTTACTGTACCACTGTAGAGTTGGACTGGTTACAGTACCCCTGCAATTTGGATGTACTCTGACTACAGTATACCTAGGGGTGGGTACTTGAGTATCACAGCCCATGAGCTTAATGACCCCTGAGGTTTTGTGGTTCACAATCATGAAATACAGTACTCCTTCTGCACTTGATTCTGGACATCATGTGTGGTCCTGATTTTTTTATCTGTGTCCTGTACTAGTGTCAACAAATTTCCATAATTTTTCTTATCTTCACTGAGCACTAGCTAAGCTGCTCATTTTTTCCTGTCAAAACAAATTAAATCGTACTGTTGACACATTTAACACCATGTTTATCAGATCACATTGCTTATCTACTTGGCCTCAAACTTTTTATTTATTCTCCTTTCGTTTTTCTTGGTCATCTGTACCTAATGTGTGACACCAATTATAATAACTTTTTCACCCAATAAATTTTCTTATCTCAAAATCAAATCATATAAAAAAACTCATAACCTCCTTTCTTTCCTTTCTAAATAAATAAAATACATTTTATCCTTTTCCCTTTTTACTAAATCAAACATTCTCTATTAAAAAAACATTTTTTTCTTTACTGGTCACACATGCATTATAGTTTGGCAACCCTTCTGTAGGTCATTCTTATTGTTTCATCAACGTACTGTACTGTCTGTTCCTTCTGTCTCTGTGAGTTGTTGCAAACCCATGATGATTTTACAAGTCATAACCACTGACATCAGCAACAATAACATCATGTGTTGTTGTTCTAAGGTGGTGTGTCTTAGAGACCCTACCTCTGACATCCACAACTGACTCACGTGCTGCTGTTGCATTGAGGTACGTGACCCTCCAGGTCATACCTTTGACGTCAGGAACAGCCCCATTACATGTAACAGTTCCGGGGTGTGTAATGTAACTGTGTAGGCCTTACAAACCCCACATCTGACATCTGCAACAACTGCATCTCATGTCATTGCCCTAGGGTGGTTGATACTCAGCCATGTCCTTTTGACATCAGCAATGGCAACACTCCGTGTTACCCTAGCAGGGTTGTTGGCTCAGAGCCCTATCCTCTGATGTCTGCAATGATATTATTTCATGTTCCAGTATTGGAACTGAGGTTTTACGATCCTATTCTGACATCTGGAACAGCAATACTTTGTGTTACTGTAGAGGTTTCATGGTCACAGGCCCTTGCATCTGACGTTTGTACTGCAATATGAAACTACAGCACTACATCCCAGTTATCTGAGGTGATCACCAAGGTTGTGTGGTGGTGTATACCATACCCTTGACATCAGCACTGGGTTACTGTTGGTTTCCAAAGATGCCACTTGAGTTGTAAGTGATTGTTGGAGAATTGCACTCTCACCTACGGCTCTTGTCCAAGGGTTGATGTTTGTGTGTCACTGATGCCTGGGAAACATCAGTCAACATGTTAACCCAATCTGAGATGCCTTCAGTCCGTGTTACTGATCAAGTTGTCCGCCTGGGTAGCGGCACTGTTGGTCAGCACCTGACTGCCTTCAAAGCTATAACTGCAGGTTTGAATGGGTTACACTCGGCCTCAGCTGGGTTGGTTGCTTAACTCATGCAAATGTTAGGCATCTGCAGTTGGTACTGCCTGTGTCTGAGGTCTGCAAGAGTTGGCAACCTTCTTGCAAATCTCTTATCTAACTTTCTCGCGTTTCCTCTCATCTATGATCTTCTTTAGTGTCTCAGCCGTAGAGATTCCTCAAGAATTATGGCATAGCCTCCAGTTGGGCCTAAAGTGTAAAAGAACCCCCTGTAATACTTCTTTCACTCAAATGCCTTCCTTAGCTGGCCTAATAATGTCGGCACTAGAGTTGCCGCTGAGTCGGCCTCCGTTGGTTGTCCATGTAGTATAATAAGCCGCGAGTCAGCTTCAGCAAAGGTGTTAGAGTCTGCCCAAACACTACAACTGAGTTTGCCTCAGCCCTCACTTTACACCACGAGACAGACTGTACCCCTGCCTCAAGATGCTTTGAGTCTATTTCGAACCATTTGGAGGAAGTCAAGCATATCCCCACCTCCACTAGGCACAGCTGGGCCAAGGACCCCCATGCCACCTTTTTCACTGACTGTGTGTGGCAGAATAGCATCTTGGTACCTGGTGCTCATGCCTCCACTGGTGACCTAGTGATCCTCACTACATGTCAATAATTGGAATCCTGGCCACCAGCTATATATAATGCTCCTGGAGAGCACCCCTTCTGTTCCAAACAAGAGCTCCCATTTTGGGCATGGTTGTAAAATATATGCGAATGTTGTCCTGCACGGAACCTCCTGTACAGTCATCACACTGTACAGAGATGGCAATTGCTCCTATTGAGTGAGGCCAGTTGCATAGTAGCCCAGCCCCTTTGTGTAATCAGGTGTGTAAACTAATTCTGTCTTTATCTATTTACACCCATTCAGTTTATTTTAAGTTGTCCACCTTTACTTATCTTTCTAAGCCACTTCACGCGCTACTCGTGGTGAGTAGGACTTTGCCTGTTACGAGTTCTCCCAAATCCAAGGTTTTGTAAACTAGTATCTACAGGTTAGCCTCCAAATAAAATCCCTTTTGAGTGGGCTTATCCATCCATATGAGTTCCCTCATTCCGTTTCAACTGGGAAACCGCCATTTCATTCAAATTTTCCTATTTTTCATTCAAACTAATTGGGTCCAGGCCCTATCATTCCTTCATTTGGTTGGGATGAAATCAGTTCCCTTTTTCCACAATAGGTTACACCTATAAGTATACAGGTGACCAGATCAATTCTCTTCTGTGTCAACCTAATTTACATAGCCCGTTCTGAGAGCTACAAACCTTGTTCTTTTCTAGCCCCATTAATGAGTGGTCGCTAGTTGTTGTAAAGAAAAAGTTGTTAAAGCTTCAAAAACCTGGGCTTCTTCACCGCGAGTTTCAAAGAGTAACACTTACCTTTTCTCACAAAATAGAGACACCTAGATGTTCCTGCTATCTTAATACTAAGTTTAGACAGACCAGTGAGCCACTCTCTATTTAGTTTGATCAGATAGCTTCACAAGCACGATTATCAGTCTTAGATACCCTATGGGAAGACAATTTCTTAGATATGAAGTCAGAAGTTGATCTACCATCACAGATTGAGAACAAGGTTCAAGCTGCATTTGAGAATGCCCTTGGACCTCTCAACCAAGAGTTGGAGGCTATGAGTGGTCCGACGCACCCTCCTGTGTCCAGCTTCATGGCCCCTCCTGCCTTTTCAGGTGCTTTTGGTGAGTCTATAATGGATTTCATATCTCACTTGACCCGTTTCTTTACACTTTAAGGTGTAAGCCAAACAGATCATGCATATAAAATCGCATTTTTGGAGTCTCCCCTTACAGGTCCTGCTCTTGCATCCTACCGGGACTTTAGCAGTGGTACTCCACAGCGGACCTGCTACAAAGAGTTTAGGACTTTTCTACAGAAAGGCTTTTGGGTAGGGCATGACTCAGATCTACATCAGCAGCGAAAATGTCTATGTGACTATGGGCATCTTCTGCACCAATTTCCACTGCAGAAGTTAGCTTGGGCGTTGTTAGCTCCACCCAGGGCATACTGTAGGTCTATGAGGTCCTTAAAAGGGCCTGTTTCGTTGGTTTTGTACTCATTTTTGGGCCTTCAATGTTTTCCTTGCATTTTTAGCTCTGCATCTCCATCCGTTGAATTTTATATTATATTTTATATTGTATTGCGTCTGCCGCCTACAGTTACCAATAAATTTGCATACATTTACTGTGTCCACTGCGTCCGCCCCGTGACTCTCACCCAGGAATCAACCCCTCATCCCTAGCGCCTAATTACCTCCTGCTGCTCCACCCCTGGATCGCATGCATTGCCCGTCGACCTATTTACGTACACCCAGGGCCGAACCTAACTGGATTGCCATCACCCTCTGTTCCCCCCATCCAGGACCCTGTAACCCATGGATCAACAGGGACCCGTCACACCACGCGAAATCGTATTTGAGAAAAGGACTAGGTAAGTCTTCTCAGGGGATTATTGCTGTAAAATTTTAATTTTAATTTAAAATTTTAATTTTAATTTAAAATTAGTTTAAAATTCAATTCAGAATTGAATTTAAAAATTAGAATTATAATCTTGTCCCAAAGAAAGTTCCATCCTGCTACATCTAACTTGCTACATCCGCGAAAAATTTCCCGCCGTCTAGTCATATGTCAGATGGCGGATCCGCCGTCTCTTCCGAAATCCACTTTTAGACTATCCACCAGAAAAATTTTTGAGTCGGGCATAACCACTCAAAAATTTGGAAAAGAATATCCGCCATCCGCATAGCATATCCACCTTCTAGACTTGAAAAGGGAGGATTCCATTATTTTCCTCCCAAAAAGTGCGAATTCCGCTATTTCAATCCACCGATTAGGCAGCGGATATGCGAATTCCGCATCCGCCGATTAGACCATATCGGCCATTCGCAACCGCATGCGGATTCCGCCGATTAGTCATACCCGTTACGCAGCATACGAATTTGCAGTCTGATGCGACATGTTCTTCTGCAGAAAATCATAATATTGTAACAATAGTTCTTGCCCTCCACTTATATTATCTATAAAAGAGTTTCGAGAATAACAGACTAATTTTGTGCGTATTTTCTGTTTGAATATGCATATTTTCTCGGAATAAATTGTTTCAAAATACAAGTAAAACGTCCATAAAATTGGAAACTCAATAATGAACTTCATAAATTAATGGAACCAGAACATTTTGAGACATGTCATGTCTTAAGAGCAGGCTTTTTTTATGCACAGTAAATATTTTCGGTTTTTGTTTTCCGAGCATTTCCTGCACAAAACAGTAATTTTTGATCGAGAATTTGTCAAATTTTTTCTAAGGAATCAATAAAAAGAAGTTTTCCGGTCTTTCAGCAACTTAAAATGCCAAAATTTTTCGGCGCTTTAACATAATTTAGATCCTTCTTGTTACTATTCCGTTCGTTAAGTTAACTCTCCTTGTGTCATTGTTGAATGTAAAAAATACTGTGCATGATATTTCTCCATTTTCCATTCAAATCGTTTTCACGTTCTTAAAATTACTGAAAATACTTGAAAGACCTGAAATTCTGAGTACGCAATGGTAGAGACAAAAATCTTTTCTGTTTATCAACTTCAAGATTCTTCTTACGACAGCAGTCAACCAATCGCTTCAATAAAAAACGTTACAACAATCAGAATAATTCATTCTAAGGCCCATCTATACTTTTTTCGCTAAAAAACATATGCAAGCGATTTGCTCTCAAGTATTGGAGCAATTTCAGTGTATAATACATCGCAAGGTAGATATTGAAATTTCCGATTGAACGATAATCAGCACGTTCAACAAGTTTCTAATGTGCGCTTTAAATCCAGCTTTGACGCAAGAAAAGTAAGAAACGCAAGATGCTTACGAAATAACTGATTTCTGCAACACCATGCAAATTTTTTTGCAAAGTATACTTCACTGGATGGAACTCATCAAGATCTTTCTTGCGCACAGAGAAAATGGGGGATTCGCTCGATTTTGATCGTTGCAATCACTTGCGACAGATTTTCGAGAAAAAAGTATAGATGGGCCTTTAGCATATGAAAACTAAAAACCATGACTAAACTACTATTATTGCTGTGATATTTTAAACTTCCTTTTATTTGGAACACGAAAAATTTGTCCAGTGCAAATTTTTTAGCCATTTCAGCACGGTGCAGAAGAAAAACCTGCGCAATATAGAAAATTGAATAACCATAATTTGGCGCGGAGCGCAGACAAATTCACACTTCTTCATCATGCGGCCGACGCAATTTTAGAATTATGCAATTTTTCCCAACGTCTCCAAGAACAAAAAATCCATTCATTTCCCAGGTTCCCAACGTCTGAAAGAAAAAAATCCTAGGTTACGGATGAATTCTGAAAGTCGAAAGTCACATGTTTAGCAAAAAATTCAGGTATGATCAGCATAAGGTAATTCTCAACTTTATTTCTAGAATACAAAAACGCCCAACAAATTTCGCGTTCTCGCAGTAATAAGTCTAAATTCATTGTAAAATCCTATAAAAACGAAATTTTAAAATAATTGTAATGAATCACAATGTAATGTTCCGCAAAAGAAACTTAAAACGAGCAAAACATTTTTAAACACCGGGAACACAATTCATTACTACACACCACGAAAATACTAAAAGCCCTATAAAATTCCATAAACAGAAAGAATGAACAGTAGAATTTAGATCTGCGATAGTACACAATTATGAACTAAATTACGAAATCTCTGAGAGAGAGAAAGCCTAGTCGAATTATAATCCACCACCAGATCTATCAGGAGTGATTTTAAGATGAGGTTCGGCGGAATCTAAATATCTGGCTAATCTACTGTGGCTGACTGAACCGCCTTTCAAGCCACTGTAAAGCTAAAAAAGGAAAAAAAGTTGAGATAGCGCAAGGTTAATCATTTTTAGAACATTATTCCAGAATAAACACTCAAAATATTGGATTCTACAAACGAATATCGGTGAAAATTAGTCAATTAAATTAAAAAATAAAATGAAGACATTAACAGAATTATTTTACAAGCCACTCGGAATCGATTGACATTCTTTAACGCCAAGAAAACTTAACCAGAAGAATTCGAAACGGTGACGTGTTGTATCGAGCATGTAAATAATAAATTTTTGACAGGACAGTGAAAAGGTTGATTAGAACCAAAATCAATGTGGCCACTAGCTACACAAAATTAAAGTCCCGGGTTTTGCTCCGTTTTTCTGGTCATTTTCACGTTTCCAATGTTTTTCAAAACGTTCTGCATAGAAAATTTGAAACAAAAATGATCTAAAACGCTTTCAAAAGTTTATTTTGTCAGTTTGCAATATTGTCGTCTTTTAGTTTTTTAAGCTGAGAAACTTTTTTTCCCCGTTACTTTTTGCCATCTTGCATATCATAGGTCGATTTTTTTGCCATTTTTTCATCTGCACGGTGCAGGAACGACTGAAAATTCTTTTTACACGAGAAATTTTTCCGTTGCAGGTTAAAATTATCTAAAAATGCGTAAAATGAGCGAAACTTGTAGATAACTAGGAAAATCTTCAAATGTTGTAGCTGTTTCTCTAAATCAACACCATTCCATTGATGCTAAAATTTCTCTGAGTTGAATTGATGCTTCAAATTATAGAACTTTTATATTATAGAACGCTGGAAAATGAATCTTCCCAACCACACAAAGTGTTTAGGGAGAAGTGACAGAGGAACCTTCCGTAGAAATCGTCGGCCATATGGATAGCCAATTGGTGATCCCCACACCAATCATATGGCTAACCATATGGTGGCAGTCATAGGGACTCCTATACTTTGGTCGGATAAAAACTGAAAAATGTCAATTTTTGAAGAAAAACGATCATTTTGAACAAGAAATGGTCAAAAATGTTAATTTTCTTGACGCTTCGCGCCATAAATACATTTTTTACGGATTTTAAAACAAAAATTAAATTTTTTCTCCAGGGATGCCCCAAATTTTGGGCAACTGATGACCGCCCCGACCTCGAGACTCCGTTACATGTATATTTTCTAAACTTATCCATAAATGAAGTCAGTTTAGAATGATGTCTTCATTGTTTTCCAATGAAAAATTCATGTCCGCCATGTTGGGAAAACTTAGCAAAATATTTGATTTCGATATTTTACGGCAATGTGAAATGAATCTTCCCAACACATTCAAATAGTTGAGATTTAATTTTCCTGTATTCAGTATTTAAGATTTAGTTTTTCGGTCTATAATGATGTTCAGACTTTAGCAATGGGCTAATTTTTTTATCAGCCAATCAGTCAGAAAAATCAACTAGAAGTCAAAGATCCTTGATGAATTCGTGCAAATAAGCAAAAATCGTATTAAATAATAGAAGCGAAAAAATACAATTGGAATTCAAAAATCAGACACCGCAAATTTCGATTCTTCAGCTGGCAAGAACTTTTGATACTGATGTTTGAATCATTTTTCAAACGTAAGAAATTTATATTCGAAAAATTCAAAAACATCCAAAAGAAGATTCTGTGAAATTATTCCCATAATTTTAATTTTCGTCACATAAATATTCGAGCAAAATATCGAAGATTACACTTTCAATCAAGGCTTCACTGATTAGTAAAGAAGACATGCTAAGGATTACACATGTAACGGAACCCCTAGTTCTGGGGGGGGGGGGTCAATCGAATTTTTTTCGGAGCTAGGGGTCACCGACATACATGCACGTTGGGGGGGGGGTGTTTGACCCTCAGCAGATTCTTGCTGACCCCCCAGCAGATTTGACCACCCCAGCAATTATAGAGAAGATGACGAAGGAAAATTACCGAGAGGGAAGAGAAAGTCGTCATAAACATGGAAATGATGCTGTAGTCGAACAATTTTTCCAAACAGAGCATACTTGATTCCAAAAAAGTAACATTAAAACGTTATAAAAATAAAGTTTACGCAAATAATTTCACATATCTGACCAATATAAGTTGAAGAATATGTTGCTTGGATTTTAGAAGAACTATCTAAGACTTTTTTCATTATCAATAACGAAAAAAAATTTGTATTCCATCCCCTGTCCTGGTTGACCCCCAGCAGAATTTCTATGCTGTGCATGTATGGTCACCGATTAACCCAAAATTTTAGGGTGTCATTGAGGGAAATTTTTTTCGATTTTTTCATCAAAATAGTCCGAAAGACAGTTAACACATTTTTGAATATTTTTCTGTCCAAAAAATGGGATTTTTCGGTATTTTCTGACCAAAAGTATGGGGAGTCCGTATGGCTAACATATGACTAGCCACACGATAAGCAAATCCTGTGGGGGATCACTCAATGGCTAGCCATTTGGCCGACGATTTCTGGGGAGGGAGTATTTCTGTAGCACTTCCTCCAATTACAAGTATACTAAAGACCGCGCTTGAGCTGGATTATAGCAAATAATGATTACTATGATCCGCGTCGAAAAATTTTGAGGTTTAGACCTTCTAAAATGCATCAGAGTTCGGCGAAAAATCAGTGCAGAGAAATACTTGGATTATGTAACAATCTGTAGCACTCAATAATGAGGTGCATATCTCAAAACTTTATTCAACCTGACACGTACCACATTTGTTCAATAACATAAAAAATTAGAATTCTTTCACCTCAAATTATTTTAAAATCGTTCAAAAATCAAAGCGGTGACTTGTATACGAAATTCCCGGTTGGTGGCCATACATACACAGCAGAGGTCCCCAAGGTCAGATTTCTCAGGTAGGGGTAAAGTTGAAAATTTGCGGGGGTAGTGCAGCTATAATTGTTCACTAAACACAACCTTTTGTCTCAAAATTAGGCAACTAGTGATCAATTTTTAGGACATTAGGCAGGGGTAATACCGCCCCTCATACCCCTCCCCATGGGGTAGTCTGATACACAGCATAGAAATTCTTCTGCTGGGGTCACACAGGATTGAGGCTGGGATTGAAAAAGAAAGGTATTCTAACATCTGAGCAGCATACCCTTCCATCTATGTTAAACTACTTGCCAAATACGTTAAACTACTTACTTGTTTGGTCAGTACATTTCAAAGTTCTGATGTTACTTTTTTGGAACGAAGTATGCTTAGTTTAGAAAAGTCGTTATCATTTTCATATTTTCATAATTTTCTCGATCAATGCTGGGAAATAGATTCTGCTGGGGGTCAGCAAGAATCTGCTGAGGGTCAATTAAAATCTGCTGGGAGTCAATACTTCCCCCAACCCCCCCCCCCACGTGCATGTATATTGGTGGCTACCCTGAAAATTCGCTAGAAATCTAACATTAAGAGTCCAAATGTACACCATACCTGCAAGAATTCCATAAGTTCGATTTCGCCATTTTTATTCAGATCGACTTCGTTCAACAATTCATGCAATAATCGCTCATCGATTTTTTCACCATGCTCCTTAGAACAATCGAATTATAAAGAAACCAATTACAAAGAAGGAGTTACGCTTGGGTAAAGTTGAATTAATGTCAATAACTCGGTTTTGCCAGAAAAGTAATTTTTTAGTGTGAAAAATATAACACTTTGCTAGGCCATATACAGCCGAAGTGAAATAACTATTTCCTTTTAATGCTGAGGCCAACTGCACTGCACGCTCATTCGATTAAGCTTCACTTCAAAATCTTCCAAGTTAGTATGTCGTCAGTAGTATTTTCCACTGTTCATGAGAGCAACTTCTAAGCTCTACCCCAAAAAACCTCCGTTAGCATGTCGTCAGTACTATTTTTCATTGCTTATGAGAGCGTAGACCCCGTTATCATTATTATCCTGAACATTACACAGAACAGTAAAATTCGAAGAACGAAAACGGCCGATATTCAATATACATTTGAATACATGAAGTGAAAGACTTTTGTTTAGTATAAAAGTAGTTACACCGATATTCATTCTATATTAGAAAAGCTAATAAAATGTGACGGAAAAGATCAAATTCAAAAGACAAACGATCATCAATGCAGGAAACTGTTTCTATTTCAAAATGAAAATAGCACTGTAAAGAGCAGAAACTAAAGACTCATCATCTAAGAATGGAAACCTTAGTGGTGGAATGGGGAGAGGGGCTCAGCTGCCTCAGCATTATAAAAGAATAATAATTTCACTTCGGTCATATATAGCCAACAAAATGTTATAGTCTTCTATATTGCTTTGACTTGACTATATTCCACCTGTTTAAAGCTTAAGCTTCAAGCAGGTACGAAATTTATAAGTTAGGTTCGACCAACATTCCTGATAAAAGCATTCGGAGGTTTAAGAGTCAACTCCAATTAGTATAATGTAGGATCAAATGTAGTCAAAACATCCAAAAATACATAGCTTTTGAATGCTAAAGTTGGTCAGAACATCCTGGAAACATTCATAAAAACAGTCCTGCCCAACATAAGTGACGTGGTGATCTTTTGACTACATTGAACGTGAAATCTGCAGCCGGTTCCATGGAGCCAGTTTTTGCGCTCGGCTGAGACAGTCACTCGAGAGACGACTGAGTTGGCTCTGAAAATCCGCTCCTCAAATGTGCTCGCGAGCTTGCTCACCAGAGCGAAAAAGAGAGCACGATTTGAGCAAAAACAGAGACAGCGCGATAAAAATTTACGTCATTTTTGACACTTTAGCGCCTTTCTGATTAATTTTTGATCTCTTCAACGACATTGAACCAATTTT
Source organism: Romanomermis culicivorax (assembly GCA_963922205.1). Taxonomy (NCBI): domain Eukaryota; kingdom Metazoa; phylum Nematoda; class Enoplea; order Mermithida; family Mermithidae; genus Romanomermis; species Romanomermis culicivorax. The sequence goes on from CAWUHX010000197.1 coordinate 202,714, forward strand.
TGCGTGTGTTTCTGTGTTTATGCTAATTTTCTATACGGCTGACTATTTATAAAATGAGTAGTTTAATTTTTCGGTGGAAAATATTGATTTTCGAACAGAAAATGGCGAAAAATGTTGACTTTTAGTTGAAAACGGGGAGTTTTTAACAGAAAACGGTGAAAAAATTTTAATTTTTAGTAGACCATGCTCATTTTTAAACGAAAAACGGTCAAAAGTGTGAAATTTTTCGCAAGAATATAATGATTTTTGAACGAAAAACAATTGAAAATATAAACTTTTGCTAGAAAATCGTGACTTTCGAACGAAAAATTGTGACAATTGTCAATCTTTGCTAGGAAATATTCAGATTTGGTTAAAAGTGAAAATTTCTCGCGGAATAGGGACATTATTGAACCCAAAAAAACGGTCAAATTTATCGTTTTTTGGCGAAAACTGGTAATTTCTGAAAAACCGTTAAGAAATAACTGCACAAAATTCTTTTCGGAACAAAAAAAGGTCGAAAACCTTAGTTCTCGGTGAAAAAATTGTCCTTTTTGAACATATCTGTAAGAGGTCCGACTATTTGGGGGGGGGGGGTAAACCCAAAATTTTGGGGTGGCGTCCCGAAATTTGGGCTGGGGGGGTCGAAAAACTCGAAAAAATTTCGAAATTTTTCCCGAGGGGTGGGTATAGGGTTGACCAAGTTGGCGGTGGGGTCTCCCCCAACACCCACCCAATTACAGGAATGTTTTTGAACAAAAAAAACCGGAAAACGTCAATGTTTCTATGCAAAATAGAAATCTTCGTATAAAAAACAATTGATAATGTCAGCTATTTAGTAGCATGTGGTCCTTTCTCGAACATGAAACTTTCAAAAATGTCAGATTTACGGTCGAAAATAATGGTTTCTGAACGAGAAAGTCAGAAAAGTTATTTTTCGGGCACTTGATAGTTATTCCTCTACAAAAACAGTCAGAAATGTCCCCCAAAATTTTAAATCGTATATGCAGTTGTCGACGACTCGCTCCCCCAACTTCCAGTTGTTGACAGGCCGGAAATCGACCAGAAATACATATTTTTTTTGAGCAAGAAATAGGTTTGAGAGAAATTTTTTTCGGCGCTTTGTGTCATTTTAAAGTAAAAATTAATTGATCAACAAGGGCGTGATTTGTCCATTTTTTGGTCAAAAAACACATTTTTGAGCACTGTGTGACCCGCTCCTCTAGACTTCAGAAAGTTGTCTACTCCATACCCCTAAAAATGGCTTTGATCGTGAACTCAACGGTGCGGAGCTCTTACAGGTATGCGATCAAAAAGTTCAATTTCCTGGTAGAAATGTTAATTTTTGCAGAAAAAATCAACTAAAATGGCTATTCTTTGGCGGGTAATTTGGGAAAAAACTGTCGAAAATGGTAAGGTTGTGTTTAAAAATTGTGTTTTCTGAAGCAAAAAAGATCATAACGTCAATTTTTTGGGTCGTCGTTTTTTCATGGTTTTGCAGATGGAAACTACTTTTTGAAGTGATTTGCGAACTTTTTAGTCGGAAAAATCGATTTATTTTCTTTATTGTCTCCGTTCCAGAGATAATTTCTGGCTATCGATGACCGTTTCCATAGAAAATGTCGTTTAACTGTGTCTTCGGTGCTCCGTTTTCAACAAAAAAGTCAATTTTTTTTCTGCCATACGGGGAAAATATCGCGAAAGAGAGAAGCTATGAACAACTTATAACACGAATAATTACTCTACAGCATAACGTAGTCTTAATTTGCGACCCAATTCATAGTAAAAATGTAAGAGATACTAAACAGAGACAGTCGTAAGCCAGCCCCTAGCACGGTTACAACTTTTGGCTCTACTCTTGCTCGCGTGAGCACTTTTTTGGTTCGTGAACCCATTTGGCTCTAAACTGTCTCTTACAGAGCCGCTCTCCAACAGAGCCGGCTCTCAGAGCATCTCTCCATCAGAGAAAATTTCGTGGAATCCATTTTCTCTCTTTTGTCTCTCGGAGAGCCAAAACAGAGCAAAAATCGAGAGACAGAGCAAATTTTTGCGCGAAGGACACTTTCTTGGAACCGGCTGCAGGAGCCAATACTTTCTCATTTAAAAGTGTTATCAAAAAATAGGTATGTTCGAGAATCGGCTGAACTGCCGTTTGTCGATTATTCTTATCTTGCATTGACGCAATACGATCTTTTTCGAGTAAAGGTCAGATATCCTTGCCTGGAACGGCGCAAAGACTACCAAGAAACTGGAACTTCGAAATCACTTTCAATCGACGAATTTGGAAGAAAAGTCGCGCAATTCGAAAATAAAAATAATTTGTGATTCATCTAGAGGTGTTAATAGACGCCGGTTTGGCAAAATTTCCTGGACAAACGTGGGGAAAATGGATCGACAGCCGGAGAGAAAAAATGCTTTGAATAAAACGATTTCGTTGAATCCAAACGTTCAGCACCTTCTAATAAACGTTTTCAGTGACTAAACTTGTATGTTGAGCAAAGATCACGTTCTCCTGCACGGTTTGATTGTATCAGTCGTTTGAGATGCAACATTAGGTCGATAATTTTTGCTGATGAAACCGTGACACTTCTAATGAGGGCGAGAAAAAATGGGGTTTAACTGAAGCAACGATGCCAGATCTCAAAGGAGATCTGTAATAAGAAATTCAGCTACTTCAACTGAATAATATGCGGGCCATTTTAGAAACACAATCAGCCCAAAAGGAAGGAATTGATTGAAGACATAGAAGCCTTAGTAACATTGGGACGTTGGCATAGATAGTTTTTTACACAGCACAAAAACGGCTAACAAGAGAATGCACGAAAAAACAATAAAAGATATTAATGGCAACATGCTAACGGTGGTTTTTTGGGGTGGAACTCAGAATTAGAGATGTCACCCGCACTATTATAGAATGAGCGTACAATATTCGTGGGTCAAAGCATTATAGAACAGATATTTTTAGACAATACCCTAATAAGATCACATACCTTAAAATGTTTCCTCAAATCGTTTATAGTTATGTGTCCCTTTCCATCTTGATCCAATGAATTGAAACGCTTAATCGCCAAATTTTTTTCTTGGCTCGTCAATTGTAAAGGCGCTTCTTCTATGGCCTTCTGTTTGGCCATAGTTCCCATTTCGATGGCCAAAAATTTCACCGCAGTATCGTATTGTTTCTGAATAGGGTTCATACAGATTCTCTAAAACGAAATCCCCAGACTTTTTCATGTTTTCCAGCTCTTTTCAGGAGAAATTTTTAGGTTTTTTCTGCATAACATTGTGGAATAATGGATGTACGATTTTGGTATCGCAAAACTACGACACAAATGGTTCATTTCAAATCATTCCTTGAAGTGGCATTCACAGCACTGATAACCTTCTAGCTTATCCAGTCCGCCATAATTCTTATGGGGAAATTCAAGTTCTTGAAGCTTACACTTCTCACTTCAGATGTCAAAAGCCTATATTTGAACGTTATTTTCACATTACGAGGCTCATTTGAAAATGATGCAGGATAATGAGCCATAGTAGACTGTCGATTTTCAAAGTTAGGCGCCTGAGACTGGCTATTACAAATAGTAAAAATTGCGTCACAATTTCTTAACTCCCTTGGTAGTGACTTACTAAAAAATTGAAGTTCTTCGATATAAGATTCATTGATTTTACAACTGATCTTTTTGATTTGAGAATGCTGGCGTTGAGAAAGTTTTTTCACTCACACTGATTCTGCATGTTAATAATTCCAATGGAGGCAACTATAGTCCGTTTGTTCCTTGTAAAACGTTTACAAATTGAAAAATCGCAATTAAATCCGTACGGTGATCAAAATCGTTTGCAGTAAATTTTTATTGTGAGGTTTTGCTCAAAAATTGCTAGATTAGTTAAGGATAGGTAGTTCGAGATGCAGTCTGATGTGACATATAGTTCTGCAGAAAATCATAAGAAGATAACATTAGTACTTGCTTCCTACTTTTTTTACAGAGAAGCATTTCAAGAATAACCCACTGTAGCATCATACTTACACTTTGTGCATATTTCCTGTTCATTTGCGCATACATATTTTCTATGACTGCATTGTCTCAAAATACAAGCAAATGTCCGTAAGGTTGAAAAGTTAATAATGGACTTAGTAATTCAATGCAACAATAACATCTTGAGACTGTCATGCGAGTCATGCCGTGTCACTAGAGCACGCCTTTTTATGTTTTTTTTCGGGCGTGCAGAAATTTTTTTGGCCATTTTGTGCACAAAGCAGATCGAGAAGTTGTCGAAGTTTTAAATTTTTTTTCTCAAGGAATCAATAAAGAAGGGAATTTTTGTGGTCTTTTAGCAAGTTGAAATGAGAATAATTTATTTCGCTTTAGCATTATTTGCGTCTATTACATCATCATTCCGGTCGCTAAGTTTGCCCTTCTCCTTGTGGCAATGTTGCATGTAAACACCATGCATGACATATTTCCTCATTTTCCACTCGTCATTTTTACGTTGTTAAGATTACTCAAAATAGTTGAACAACCTGTAAATTTATTTTCAACTAGTGACGAGTCTTTCTATTCACCTATTCACCTTTCTTCTGCTTTTTGCGTGGCTGATGACACAATTTCAGGAAAAATTTACTTGTTTTTCAACTTCATCAAAAATCCCATTAATTTCCCGGGTTTCCCAGAAAAAAATCCCCTGGCAGTCCCAGGTTGTGTGTGAACTGAAGAAAAAATGATTAGAAGAAATCGCGACTGTAGGATATTTTCCGTCATACAATTCATTTTAATGTATAGTTTATGGCCTGTACAACGGCATTAAAAATAATAGTTTGTAAAACAGGTGCGTGAAAATTAGGATGTACTGTTTTTCATTATTTCAGTGGGAAACGAGAATTTTAAAAAATCTAATAGTTACAAAGCGAATAATAATGCTGTAATAGAGTAACGGTCAGAGCACCCCATGGGGGGTATGGGGGGTATTACCCCCGTCTTAGATTTGGAAATTCATTTACCACCCCCATAAAAACAGCTCACTATACCAAAAAATTTTGGTAGACTTCATCCTCTCCCCATGAGAAAAATTGCAGAATGTGTGATTCTGAGGAATTACTCACTGCTCTTTTTGACACATTTACTGAGCAAATGATAATGGGAAAGTATGCAACTTCTGTGCCATATAGCGATTTTTAGGAAAGGATATCAGCACATTAATATAAACTACTTGTAGGAAATCATTATGAATATAATTGGGAGATGAAATAATGACTTCTGTATATGTGATCAATCAAAAAATCGCCCCTTGGGAAGAAAAATATTATGTTCTTAAAATTCTGCCTCTTCATGCTCTGCTTTCCTTTTCCCCGCTTCTGCGTTGGGTCTTCTGTGCGCATATGGTTACCCAAGCTGTGGCATACTTTCCTGCTATGAGTTGAGACATGTGAGGTCTGTTGACGTGGATCAGGAGTGGTACTTGGTTTCATAGTCTAATGAGACTAATAATACTAAAGCTACATTCAGCATCAGGACTTTCAATTGGAAGCACTGTTCCAAGCCTAATCAGTGATGGGATAAGCCCATACTGCTGAAGATGCTGGTTGAAACAACGTTTCCAAACGTATGTTGTGCCCGATTCTTGAAATGTGCAGGAATCAGTTGGCACAACAGTCTTCAAAGTGTGACTATTCTGTGCGTATAATTAGTGCATTAAAGTTGCATGATTGGGAGCTGGAAAATGGAGTTGAATTAGTAGATGTTTTTTGACTGTAAAAAGCATGAAGTAGGGGCATTATTCATTTTTGTAAGTTCTATGTGGTTAGAGTACTACAACTCCCCCCTCCTTCGCAAAAAGTTGGGATCAAAAAAAAGGTCACGGCATATTTCAAGTGCTACCCTTAAAATTTATGATTTTACCCCTACCTAAATTTTCGACCTTGGGAACCTCTGGTAACGGTATTAGCTAATATGCTGTATTAGTTTCTGTATTCTGTACTAATGTGTTAGTTCTAACGTTGTATTAGATGTATTAGATGCTGATTGTTGCGATAGAAAATAGAGTAACACAATCATACATGCACATAGGGGGGTAAACCCACATACCTGAGACCCTGGCCCAAAAAAAATCGTTAAACACCTTCCACTGAACTATTTCTAAGACAGCTTTTTTGATGATTTTCGTGCATATTTTGTACGAAAAAAGCCTTTGCAGAACTTTTTTTGCTCGCCCACTCGCCCACTCCCCTACCCCCTGGATAAAAAGTCCAAGGACCCTCCTGCTGAAAAATTCTTACCGTGCATGTATGAATACAATGATGTATTAAAGTAACCTATCACCGGCTCATCTTCTATCAACACGATAATAAAATCAAGGTTTCGCAGAGATTCAGGCTCAATTTTTGGTTTTACTTGAATTCGAAAACATCATTTCGAAAACAAGAAAGTTGATCAAAAAAACTGATCACATTTGCCCTTAGTCAATCTTTTAAATCTGAAGGGCGATTTATACGTGATTTTTCCGACGGAATGAAATCGAACGCAATCGACGGAACGTAGGTTCGAAATGGAATGCAGTCGGCGGAACTTAGCTCGGTTGGAGGTTACCATCGGTCTTTTCCGCAAAATCTCATTATTCTTTTCGACCGAACGTGGATTTTTAGGCTGAACGTTTCAAGCTGTTAACGATCCGTGCCCTTCCGTCGGAAAAGGCAAGTATAAATAGCCCTTAGGCAACCCTTGCATACCAACCTTTTTCTCTTTAGCATCCCATTTCAGTTCTTTCGCCATAATATCGATAACTTTGGGTAGAGCTTGCTCAGCGGCGTATGTATTCAAGAAGGCCAATCTCAGACGTCGCGCGATAACGTCAACTGCCGTTGAAGCGTATTCTTTCACAGCATAAAGAACCTGAAGGGAAAAAAAAGAAGAATAAAACTTGTCAGCAAGCTTTTTTTTGGTTTTTAGGCCTAAATTTTCAGGGGCCAAATCGAAGTTTTGGGAGCCAAAAATGTTTAATTCAATAATATCGAAAAATAGGCTTTTAAGACACTGTGGAACAATTAAATTACATGGATATTCAATCAGTTGATACGTGTTCAAAAAATTACTATTAAAAATTTTATTTCCAACCAGCGTTTTTCGGTTACAAGCTTCTTTGTATGTACAAAGATCGGACAAGAAATCTTTGTGCGAAGAAATTTTTTAAAGCAAAAAACGCGACATTTCATTTATCTTTGCACAAACCTTCTTCCAAGATAGCATTTGAGTTCATTTCTTTCTGGCACAAAGTATAGGGTTTTGAAAATGCAGCTTCTGTTCTTATTCTTTTGTTGCTTCCTATATCTTTCCGGTGCTATGCAACGAAATTTTTTTACATTCTGACACTCTAAAATGCTAGAAAATCAATTCAGGGATACCTTATTCAATAAGCAAAAGGCTCGAAAACATGAATATATCATTTTAAAAATTAAAATATATGTTCATACTTCAATGAGTTTGAAAAAATTCAGATTAAACTTGAAATTTATGAAAATCACCTCCATTATGATCACTAATTAAACTCGGCTCCATATTTTAAATAGTTACAAAAAAGTTGGAAAAATTGCGATTTTTGCCTCTTAAATGCACCAAAATTCATTTTTACCTTGTCGAACACTTATATTTTTCCTTTTTTCTAAATTTTATTCCCAAGAAAGTTGGATTTATAGAAATCCGAAATATTGCAGAATGAAATCCGGCGAGGAGTGCCGGAAACTTTTCCGTGTTTTGTGATTTTAGAGCCTGTAAAACACTTGCTGTAATCTAAAATTGAATGAAAATAACTTTCACTAAAAACTAAAAAATTCACTAAAATGTGAATAAATAAGTCAAAATTTTGAGAGCCAAAATGGCTCATAGACCAACAATTTTAGGAGCCATTTCCAAATTTTAGGGGCCCAGACCCCTAAAATGTCTTTAAAAAGCCTGCTCGTAAGCTATTGACATAACAGTACATTAAATATTTTGAACCTCTGCTTCCAAATAAGGCAATTCTTCATGCAAACGGGCACCAACGATAGGCCAACGCTTGCCGGTTAGTTTTGCTAATTTAGCCACCGAATAGGCGCGATCTCCGTACGTATGAGCTAAATTCCTGGCGACCTAACAGAGAAAAACGATACGTAGGGATACAAAAAAGTCTGCCAAAAGAGACGGTAGTGCATCATTAGGTACCTACAGTGTTGGGGTTTTACTCGTCAGATATAGCTTATCCATCTACTCCAACTTCTCATCTTAACATTAAATATCAACAAAATCAGTATAAAATGTTCATTCACGTTAATTTTTTCTTCATTTCCTTGAAATCAAGTAGCAGGCAGTATTTGGCTACCACAATGTAACCTTACTGCGAAAGTGCTTTGACCATCAATGAAAACTATGGGACTAAATAACGAACATCTAGTTTTTTCCATGCTTCTCGCTGAATTTTTCATTTGGAATTTGACTTACAGGCAATATTTTTTTCCTGAATTTGTTGATTTTACTGGAATCTGTTCCGTTAAAAAAATCAATGTACCATAAAAATGAATGGTTTTGCATTATGCTAGCCAATCAGTCAATGAGTTTCAGACATAAGCGAGAAATTCGGACAACTGATACAAGAATGATTTTAATGGTTTTGCTGTGTCGAACGCAATGGACGTAACATCAGATCTAAATGGTTACTGCACTATAGTACTTTGGGATGACAATGTACATCATACATGTGCATGGTACCAGTTTTAGGCCGGGGATAAATCCCAAAATCGTTGGGTAGCAAATTTTTTTTAAGTACAGTTTATTTAGGATATCCCCATGATGTTCAGTTGTTTCTACTGATTGGCACTTTTAGTGTGAATATCAATTTGTCAATAATAAAGCAAAGAAATGTTATAGCAAAGAAACCACTCATACGTGCACACAGGGTACGGAGAGAGTATGGATTTACTCTACCCTAAAAAATTTGGCAGAAGTTTACCACAGGCCAAAAATTTAGCAAAAGTTTACTATGGGCCAAAAATTTGGCAAACTAAAATGCAACTAACATTTTGAAAAGATTAGATTACAAAAAAAGATCAATTTGAAACACAATTTATGATTGATGTCAGCAAACAACTCTGTTGAGTAATTATTTATACAAAAAGCAATAAAATTTCATTTCAAAGTAAAAAAAGTACTATATACCTGGGCCCGGTTGCACAACTGTTACCTTCGACGAAGGTTCGACCTTCGCGGGCAGGTTCGACCTTTGCTGCAACCTTCCGGTTGCACAACAAAACTTGAAACGAAGGTACGACCTTCGTCGAAGGTTCGACCTACATTTACTGTGTAACATGAAGGCTCGAGCTAGAGCTGCCCTTCGTGCGAAGGTCACAGCTTTTCGGCAATATTTAACTGTTAATTCATGGTGAAAATAGCTTATTCTTGGCCTTAATCTATATTTTATGTGATTTTTTCCTTTCGTAACGTTAAATTGACGTCGCACTGGCGTTTTCCCTTAGATTAGTGCCATGTGTTTGGTTTTTTACGATTTGTATTGCAGAAACTCAGTCTTTTTCCAAGTTTCTCAACATTTTTAATGTTCATCACTAATTCTCTGCCTTAATTTCATTTTTCATTGAGTTTTTACTTATTTTAGCGACCTTCGGTGATTTCCCTCCCCCATACTTTTCTTATTTTCTGACCATACCTGTAAGAGGTCCGACCAGTTGGGGGGAGGGTAAACCCAAAATTTTGGGGTGGGGGTCTCAACATTTCCAAAATTTTGGGGAGGGGTGTCGAAAAACCCCAAAAAAAGTCGAAAAAATTTCGAAAATTTTCCCGAAAACGGCCAAAAAAACACTTTTTTCCCTGATTTTTTCCAACTTTTCCGAGTTTAGGGGGGGGATTGGGTATAGGGTTGACCAAGTCGGAGGTGGGGGTCCCAACATTTGTGGGTATAGGGTTGACAAGTTGGGGGTGGGGGTCCCAACATTTGTGGGTATAGGGTTGACAAGTTGGGGGTAGGGGTCCCCTCCCCCAACTTCCCCTCAATTACAGGTATGTTTCTGACAAAAAACGAAAAATTTCAAAAAACTTCTAACTTAAACTTTTGGTCAGTTCCGCGTCCTAATTCTTGCGCTTCCAGTCATTCATAACCTTAAATTATACATATATAACCATATAACTTAAACGTTTATAACCGTAATTGGGGCCTCATTTTTGCAATAACCCCTCTCTGAATTGCGCTGGTTTTATTTTTCTTCGGCACGACAAAAATAAATCAGAAACAGTATAACTCACTAATCCATGCAAAATAACAGAAACAGCTTTACTTGTTGATCGGAATGCAGCGAAGGTTCAACCTTCACCGTGAAGTTCGGACCTTCGAAGGTTCGACCTTCGCTCCGATTGTGCAACCGGAACGAAGGTCGTACCTTGGAAGGTTTTACCTTCGCTCGAAGATACGACCTTCGGCGAAGGTTCTACCCTCATGAAGGTAACAGTTGTGCAACTCACCCCTGATTTCTAGAAAAAATTACTAAAGGACCAATTTTGGCCTCTTTCTATGAAAATAGTCATAAATAAAAACTTACATCAACTTCCAAACCGTAATCTTGTACTAATCTGATGTATAATAAAGGCGAGAAATCGTGCGCACCTTCTAAGAGCAGACCGGGTGTAACGCAGGGACTTTTCGGCTCTAATTTGGAAATTTCTATAACTTTGTCGACGGTTTCTTCGGCCATGTGCCGGTAAGTCGTCCATTTACCGCCTGAAAAACGAGAGAAGTTAAATGAGTCAGGAAGATTAGTTTTGCTTTACATATGATTGCTAAGATTTTGAGATAATGAAAATTTTGCTTTATAGCCCGGCTTGAGATTAGGATGTTGATCATCATAAATACGGTGTTTCAACGAGAATTTTATGTTTGAGAGAAACGTTTCGAAAGGTTTTCGAAATTTTTAGTGATGTTCGAAATCAATATCCCACCTGCTATCGTGACTAAATTCGAATCGCTAACAACAATAATATGATTGCGAGCCAACGCAGCGGTGCTCGTTTTGGATGGATCACGTACTAAAGGCCGCAAGCCAGCCCAGGCACTTAGAACGTCACCGCGTCGGACTTGAAAAGACAAGGAACTCGAAAATTATCAAGGCAACCAATAAATTTTCGGCACCTGTTATATCCTTGGACAGATAATTTCGTACTTCCCCTAAAATGAACTCGACATCTCTCTCAGCTGGAGCCGGATGCCGCGTTATTTCGCAAGGGGAGTCTGTCGTACCTAAAAAATTTTTATACGTGTTATGCAAAACTAGCGACAATTTTAAAAATTTATAGTTTTTTTGTAATAGTACAAATTAAACAATTACATGCTAAAAATTCTAACGCATCAAAGCCTAATCTATACTCATTAATTATCGACCAATCAAGAAGAACTTAATCTTCGATTTCAAATGTCATTTAAATGGTTTTGAAAAATTTATAAAAATTACAAATCAAAATTTTATAGAACATAGAATTAATTGGATTATAAGCCTTGCTGAAAGATAAATTCGATCAATAAGCTATCAATCAATAAACCAAATGGCTGAAATGAAACGTTCGAAAAATCAAAGAAGAGGTTCAATAGGATTCGACCAAACAATTATATACTAGGGTTGTCCCGGGGCAGACATTTTAGCCGGGGCCGAGGCCGGGGCAGACATATAACATATTAACATATACGTCACTAGTGGTACCATACTTCATGTATCACATCGAAAAATTTTTAATGTGATTCTTTTTCTTTTTATTTCATGTCAGCTACGATACTGCATTGGTTGATAGGTTAGATAGGGTCTGATGCAGACAAAAAAATTAAATTTCTAAGATAATTGTCATTACTAAAACATAGGAAACTCATTCTTTTCCCGAAAAAACTGCATTGCATACATGAACTTGTATCAATTCATCTGCAGGGTTTTTTAGCATGGTGCTATCGATCGTAATCACTGTTTATTAGCATAGGTAATCATAATAATAAACAGTGTTTTCAGATCAATGAAACCACAAATTTTTTTCAAATTTCATTTTTCTGCTGCAAAACAGTAAAATATTCAAACACTGCAAAAGAATCGAGAAAAATCTTGATTTTTTTCAACTATGTCAAGAAGCAATACAAAACTCGAGAAGAAAGTTGGAGATATCACAAAATTGTGGTGAAAAATCAAAAATCACCATTTTCCCAAATAACAACTTTGTCAACATCCTCATTCTCTTTGTCACTTTTGCATAGTGAATGACTGTGGCTCAAATCTAAATTCCCTTCAGCTCTAACTTCTTGGACACTACTTAGGTAATTTGAAAACATGTTTTGACATTTATGCTGAAGTTTAGGCAAATCAGTAATAATGAATAGCTAATATAATCGTACGTTTTCTGGAAAAATCAATTGAAGTTGAAGTGCAGTTCCGGATATAATGAAAACTTTTAAACTTTTATCCAAATAGAACATGAATTTAGTGATTCCTAAAAGTATTACTGTCGAACTAACTACTGAATATTTACTTGTCACAGTCTAAACTTCAATTTTATTATAAATCGAGCTTGTTATACTATCAAAAATACTAATTTTTTGTAGTCTTGCCCCGAACCGGGGCAACCCTAGCCCCGACCCGGGGCCGGGGCAGCTGCCCCCGTGCCGGGGCCTGGGACAACCCTATTATATACATAGTAAATCGAATCATGCAAGAACGGCATAATTAAATATGACTAATATACTAAATACATTTTTATGAAAAAGACGCATAACATGTAAACGTTATCATCAGTTGTCAGTTAACTCCAGGTTTTCCAGGTCAATTTCCTAGAATTTTCCAGGTTTTTTCAGAGTGAAAACTAACAGTAATTCCTACATAAAATTGTAAAAGACATATGTACCAGAGACAATAGACATATATAAAGCACACATGATCGTAACAAAATTTTATTAATTGATTTTAAACATATTTATTAATTGATTTTAAACACATTTTTTTCACTTGTTGTAAAGGAAAAATTCTATCGTTTTTTGTACATGACTTGTTTGCACATGTACAAACAGCCGCCAATAGTTCATTTTACAATTTGTACATAGCAAAAATAGATATAAATTAAGTAACCCGTGTTCCTCTACGGTCTAAGTTATCAATTTTCGACAGCTTTAAGGTGCGCTTTATTTGATTGATCATGATGGTTCAAACCACCGTTTTTTTCCTTGAAGTTTTTTTCACTTGAGAACCTAGCCAAAATTTTTTTCCTCATTTTCCAAAAATTTTTCACATTTCTGAAAACTTTTATAATGTAGCCACGGACCCAAGCATTCTGATGTTTTTGTAGTCAGTAACCTACAAAAAAGAGGAAAAAATTGAGAAAATTCTAGTCAGGTCAGTCAAATTGAGCTGACGAATAATGTATTGGCGTTCTACAGAAGTAAAAAGAATTTTAACGATAGAGTTCTCAAGAATTTATCCGCAATTTTCATTTCTGTAGTTCTGAAAAATTTTCGGATTTTCACTTCCTAACGCTGGAAAATGAACCTTCACTTCGATAAGAAATAAATTAGAATCAAACTGGTAGAGCGTAATTTGTTCCTTCGAGTTTTAATACTCTCAAAAAAACTAGAAAATGAATTTCTGCAACAAATATTCCTGAATAGAAGTTTTAAAATTACATTATAGAATGATGCGTTCAATTTTCATCGTCTATAAATCGAATATTTCATGTTGCAAACGTTTGAAAAATTCCAAGCCCCAGGAGAAAAAACTGAGAGAATTGATTGATTTTTCGGCGAAATACTGACTGTTAACGATTACAAAATAAGACCAGCTAACTTGATTGAAAGAAACTGTTGAACAATGATTAGTAAGTGGAAGTACATGTGCTAACAGATGCGCCTAATGGAAAAGGATGCTTATTATACGAATGAATTTTTGAGATTTTGACTTTTTCAAGTCCACCAAAATGCATCTTTTCGGTTTTGAAGTACAGTATAAAAATATCCCACAAAATACTAGCATGCAGTGTTTTTTTAGCGCGGCGCTAATGAAAAATGATAGTCATTAGCGGGCGCGCTAATAAAAATTTTTGCTGAAACTTTTGAGTAATTTCAAGTGATTCGAAAATGCATTAACATCTAGAAATTCGCAGCTCAGCAGCATAAGGAAACACTTCTTATAGTACATCATAGTAATCCAAATACATGTACTCATGGTTGGATCAAATTCTGAACTACCTATTTTTGTTTCAAACCGGTGAGTGCACACGTTATTTTGTGTTAACCTGTACGACATATTACATATTCTACAGATTGACTATACTATGTGTTTTAATCGAAAATCAACGCGAATAATTTATTTCTGTGCACTAACGAAAATTGTTCTGCGCTAATGAACTAAAGGTTCCATTAGCGCCAGCGCTAACGGGAGTGACGCTAAAAAAACACTGCTAGCATGCGTTGATGAAATTTAATAATATTTTCGTTTGTACATGTACAAATGACTACCCCAATTTCGTTTGCCACCAAAGATTTTCATTTGCCTCCGGCAAAAAAACACTGTAAGCATGCTTCGTTGTGTAATTGATGAACTCACGCCTTTTCGTAATTTTTGGGCAGAAAGAACTGTTCACTCAACTGAATAGAAAGATATAATTTAGCACGAAAGACCCGCGGCTGTTTCGCCAAAAAGGAATATATTTTTAATTAGCAGCCAGGCGGCTATTAGGCAAATAGTACACTATACAGCCACACGGCTTTATAGCCAAAAATTTACTTTTAGGCTAAACAACAGCGCAATTAATTAGATACTGCCGTCAAATTTATATGAAAGTTTAAGAATGAATACTGGTTTTAAAATTTCACGAATAATAAATTTCTAGAACTTGCGATTTTTGAACAGAAAATTCGGACCCGATTCTTGAAATAAATATTTGAAGAATTGTTAAATAAATTTTTTGAGCTCCTCCTCAATTACAGGTATGTGGCCCCCTCCCCGTATGGAGTGCTGTGAGAATTTGAATAAATCTATAGAATTGTCCAGGAACATATTTTAATTCAATTTTCGACTACGAATCAAGCTTTTGTGCACACAGCAACCAAATTTCGGGCTGTGCAAAATAAATTTTAAAAAACAACAAAAAACAGCCACACCCCAAGAATCCTAGGCAAAATTCCCTGACTTTTCCAGGTTCGCTTGACACCCTGAACTGTAGAATAATGACGCGTAGGAGCAAAATGTTGGAGGAATAATTTTACCCAACATGATTATAGCGCCCATTCAAATTGTTATCAGCATGCTCTGTACAAATATGCCCAGGTGAGTGGGCAATTTGTTTATCAACATGCTATGGCGGATCATGCAGGGATAAAAATTTATCGATTTAAATAATAAACTCACCTGCAACAGTCATGTTCTCCCATGGAAGGAAGAATATAACTCGGCCATCGCTAGTGTTTGGATCCAATAGGCCAGTTTGCGACGGACTGCAAAAAAATGAAACAGAATTTTGAGATTGTGATATTCAAATTACGTAATGGGAAGTGAAAGCTAAACAAAGAAAATTGTCAACAGAACATTTATAAAGAATTACCATGATTTGAAAAATCGGGATAATTCTCCAATTGGATAAAAAATTACGTATGTACAAGTGAAATTTCAGGTTTATTTGAAAATAATTCCCCGGACACGAAAACCCCATAAAATGGACCATCCAAGAAAGAGAAGCTATGGGTACATTACCAGGAAATTCGTACCAGCTTCTGCTATGATCTGTTTTCCGAGGAGTAAGGTGACTTACCTGTAATAGCCAGGCAATACAATATGCACACCTTGAGACGGTACTACAAGTTTCTGAGATTCTGGGTTATCCATCGCACGAATTTGATCGCAGAAGGCGCCAGTAGCGTTTATAACCGATTTAGCTTTTATATCCCACTCTTTTCCTAGAACAGAAAACATGCAGCTTTAAAGCGTTATTCCAAGAAGAAGTATCAATCCATTTTGCTTATTCAATCAATAATGAACAAAATTCACTGACGCCTTATAGATCAATTCAAGTTTACTGACAATAACTGTGATGAAGTATTTCCTGTATGAGCCTGAAGGACTTTAAGTATTGCGAAAAAATTACCTTAACGAAACACTGATAACTCGACTGTCGTCTTTCTCGATAAATTAGAATGAAAACTGTATACCTGTTAGCTCATCACGGACTCTAGCACCAGCGACGAGAGATTTGCCTGTCGACTCGTCCGTTTTTTTCAACAAGTTCACTACGCTAACATGATTAGCGCACTGGGCACCTTTCCGGATCGCAGTTAAAATTAAAGCTAAATTCATTCTCGAATCGTTTTGTTGACCTAGAAAGAACAATTTCAATATTGACAAAACGAATCTATAAGTCCAAGAGAATTCAAAATATTCTCAATTCCAAACATTTCTGCCCACTTTACCTGTTTCTTCTTTGTATCTAAAATTTTTTTATTTTACAGTTTTTTGCTTAGAATCGCTTAAAATCAGTGATTTGTAACCTATAGATCTGTAAGTATTCAATTACCATCGTAATAAATTAAAGCACCAACGAGTCTATCTTTTTTAAGCATGGGAAACAATTCTAAGGCTTTCTGTTTATTTATATAATATGAAGATTTGAGTATACGCTTGCCGGATACCAAGTCGTACATTTTAATGCCAATCCAATAGTAAGGCACTTTCCACCATCTGAAACATGTTCAGAAAAGAATAATTAAACCGTAAAAATCAGGAATATATCAAAATATCACAAAATGCTGACGATTAGAGGTATTTATAAAGAAGGATTACATACTGGTAGATTGGTAGCATAATAGGCAAGGCTGAAGAAATATGGGGAGCTATTTCCAATAAATTCGCCCGTTCAAACAAAGCTTCTTTAACCATTCGGTACTAAAAGGGGACATTAAAAATTATAAACTCTGCACAACCCATTTGGGATAGGTATTACCTGTTCGACATCAAACTTCATAATAGCACTTTGCAGATAACGGACTCCGCCATGTATTAATTTAGTGCTACGACTAGAAGTACCGGAACTATAATCATCGGCTTCAACTAATGCGGTAGATAAGCCTAAAAGAGAATGTAAAATCAAAGATACAAGTTTTAATTTTCTGAAACAAAGTTTGAATTCGAAGATAGCTTCATGAGAATTCAGGAAATGAATGTAGCATCGTTCGTCAAGAAGTAAACATTATGTCCAGATTAAAAATGAATCAGCAAAGAGAAATAAAAACTGTCATAAACACATACTTGGAGGATAATATACTCATAGAATGATTATCTTTAAAAAGAACAAGACTTTTGGAAGTAATTGTACATCAAATCTTCAAAGAATTTCGGATATGATTTGCCGGCTAAAGGTTCAGTTGTGATCCCCATTACGAAAAAATTGATCGGGATATGGGTTTTCCGGCACATGTTGTATGACTGACTGTATATGATACTATAATGTGTTTCATTTAAACATCTGTGAAATATCTCTTCAACATTTTAATATGAAGCTGACGAATTATATTTGTGACGAACTGATGACGAGCTGATTGAATCAGATTCTGTTGATTTTTAAAACAGGATTTTTCCAGCATAAGTCCCACTAGCGAAGCCGCTAACTTTCCTTGCTAAGAAATCTGGTAACCAACCAAAAATTTGGATACTTCAACCAGCAGAACGTCTATCAGCCCAGCACTGTCACTTCATGAAGAAACTTTCATTTTCGTATAAATACAATCGTGTTATAAGTTCCTTCAATCCAAATCAGGAACTTTAAATCCCAAAACATTATATGTCCGGGAAAAGCTTTTTTGGATCAGTATAGCTGATTC
The DNA here is from genome assembly GCA_963922205.1 of Romanomermis culicivorax. Classification (NCBI taxonomy): domain Eukaryota; kingdom Metazoa; phylum Nematoda; class Enoplea; order Mermithida; family Mermithidae; genus Romanomermis; species Romanomermis culicivorax. The sequence goes on from CAWUHX010000197.1 coordinate 220,552, forward strand.
CAAGGCAAGCTAAATCAGATTACTTTTAGAGAGCTTAATATTCACATCAGTTTTTTGAAAATTATAATCAAGGAAAACAAGTGTGCGGATACTAAGCACTACTTTTCAGAAAGTACTCAAGCCAAAACCCGGTTCTCAGGCACACATGCACGGTAAGAATTTTTCAGATGGTCCTGGTCCTTTTCGTCCAGGGGCAAGGGGATGAGTGAGCCAAAAAACAAAAAGAAAAGCTCCACAAGCATGTTTTTCATACAAAATATGCATAAAAATCATCAAAAGCTCTTATAAAAGGTTAATTGGGGTGTCCGACAATTTTTTTCGAGCCAGACATGGTGTGCAGGGTCTCAGTGGGAGCGTTTATCTCCTACCCCCTATTTATGTGCATGTATGTTTTTAGATGAAACCTTCAGTTTTCTAAGTTCAAGGGACGTATGTTGAAACTAGCCTGGGCTTAGTCTGCCCTAAAAATGTCTATTTGTGTCTCAACAGTTGTATTGGTATGAGTGTATGCTAGCAACATCTATCTGGCAATACCGTCCTTTATGATCCAGGTGGTTGATTCGAAATTATTTGACAGCAGTAAAAACTTTATTACTGGTCAGCACTATGAACCTTGCTGTCATTTGTTTTTCTTCTTTATGAGGTTATCAGGCTTACAGTAACAATAAATCTGCAGCTCAGAAACTTTTGAAACGGTAAAGATTAGTTTCATCTATGATACTTCCGGTAAATCCGTCTTGTGAGTATGAATGGATCCAGGCCTGTAGCCAGGAATTTTTTCGGGGGGGGGGGAACATTTTTTTTACTTAATTTACTGTAAAATTGGCATGTCTGACTTGACTTTTTCTTGAAGAAAAAAATACAAAGTTACCTTTGCCCTTTATAACACTCAAAACATTTCGGGAACCATGGCACAAAAGACTATTCTTTTGTTTTATATTGAATTTTGATATTAATCTCGATCTCAACCAAGATCGACCTAATCCCGATCCCGAGAAAACGTGATACCATCCGAACCCACACGGATACCCCCTGGGTCGAAACAAATCGTCAGATACCTCCCTGAACTCTTTTGAAGAAAAAATTTTTTGATTACTTCCCGTATATTATATATATATATATGATGATAATGCTTATGGAAGTCTATTTTTGCTTCTTTTTTTATTCATTCATCCCCCCCCCCCCGATTAAAATTCAAAGTACCTCTCCCCTGAAAAATTTTTGCCGTACATTTCTGACCACAACAGTAGTCTAATGGTGGCCTCCTATAAGCCAGCAATACTCGACCTTGATTTGGCTATTCGCACTTCGGCCAAAAATAGGAACACAAGTGAAATGAAGAGAGGTAATACATCCAAAAAAGATCCGGTTCTATAGTATAATTTCAATTAGCATGAGTATATATCAATGCACTGATATTTAATCGCAAGTGTCATGAGAACATTCAAGACGCACGCTTATCATTGGCGATGTTCGTCAGATATCCGGATATGAAAAATTAACCGGATATTTTACGGAAAACTTTTAACACGAATGGCAAATAAAAAAGGGTGGTCAGAGAACAAAATTGATTCGTTGAACAACCGAGTGAAATCAAATAAAACTAATTTTTAAATGACATATATGCAAAATGATCAAACATGTAGCGAAGCCCCGACGCCTTGAGGGGCAGGCGAATTTTTTTGATGCCAGAACGGAGGTCATTGATTCCCAAAAATATTAGGCGTTCCCTGAAGAAAAAAACCCTATTTTTTCACCAAAAAAAGTCTGAAAAAAATTTCAACCAATTATAATTCTTGTTTTAAAAAAGCGTCAAAAATATGTTCATTGCACGAAGCACCAAGAAAGTTAACGTTTTAATCATTTTTTGTTCAAAAATTGACCTTTTTCATCAGAAAATTGACATTTTTCAGTATTTTTCCGACCAAAAGTATGGGAGTCCCTATGACTACCATATGGCTTGTCATAGGGTTGGAAAATCCGATAGTCATAGGATTGGAAAATCCTATGGCTAGCCATATTGCCGACGATTCATGTGTGGGAGGGGTCCCTATAGCGCTTTCACCCCATTACATGTTTGAGCGATCAAAAGAAAAAGGAGAGAGAGGTAATGATGAGCATATTTTTTTTATTGACAAACTTGCAGTTTTCCTGTCTATTTTCAGTCTATTCTCTTCTATGGCTGACAGTTTCTGCTTGTTTTTTTAGGTTTTTTACTCTGATTTCCCACATCTGACTGTTTTTTTTTTATAATTTATGGTTTTTCGAAAACTTGACTCAAAGACGAAAACTTTCGTTTTCTAATCAATATTTTCCTATCAAATCACAGGATGTACTTTGAATTTAGAAATAAATTTTTCTACAATGGCCTTTGCGTCAAGGTAAAATATAAGGCACTAAGTTACGACAAACACCATGTTGTGAGACAATCGGCTAGACATACCAAACACAGGCACTGCTTTTTCTTATTTATACCTGTCGAAAAAAGATTTAGGCTCCTTTCATAGAAGAAAAATTCGGCCGTCAAGATCAAAAATTTGTCTTCTGATGCGCTTAAGAAAGTTCTTCTTTAGATAGAAGAAGAAACTCTGGAAATTTTGCAGCGCATCTGTCATTGATAGCCAATAAATTTTTGTCTGCATCAGCAACGATTATCCCCTCTGAACAATTATTAAGTAATGCTGGTAAAATTTATGATCCTACAAGAAATCAGCACAGTGCTAATACAATCAGAGCCGAGCTAATGGAAATTTTTTGATGTTACACGCGTGCTAATGCTTATTCTTGAAAAATTTTTGAGAAGAAAGTCAGATAAAAGATATCACCAAATTGTGGTGAAAAATCGAAAATTGCTATTTTTACAAGTAACAACTTCCTCAATATCCTCATTCTCTTCGTCACTTTTGCTTAGTGAACGACTGGGGCTCGAATCTGAACCACCCTCGTCTCTAACTATTTAAGTAATTTGAAAACAGCTGTTTTGACATATTCTAAAGTTTATGCAAATCAGTAATAGGGAGTAGCGAATATTTCGATTCTAAAAGTATAACTGTCAAACTAACTGGGTATTTACTTGTCCGTTACTACTGAGTATTTACTTGTCCGTGGGTCAACTAACCAGGTGCATAATATATGAATGAGCTAATTCAATTAGAATCAGATGAGAGTATTATTCCTTTTGAAAATAGCAATGTCAAGCATGATTTCATGAGTCGATAATACGGTAAAAGCAGGTTATTACAACTGATAAACTCACACATTAATTTGAGACCAATAAAGTATCATTTGTCAACCGTGCTAACTGTGCTGACTCGTGCTTCAAAAATCCAGGGTGATACTGCTGAAAAATTGCTGTTTGTCCGGCTACCTTTGCTTGAAATTTTTGTAAAACTTAATGCAAAATGAAATCAATAATGATCCGATTATGACCGGATCTTAATCTTTCACAGCAGCGGATCCGGATCAAATCCAAAAAGATCTGATTCAGCAGATCCGGATCTATCAAAATTTGGTTCAGCGGATCTGGATCCAAAAATTTAGGCGGATATCCGCGGATGCGTATACCCGGCCCATCCCTAGTAGACATTTAATATATTTACTCTGAGATAGTGCGAACTTCTTTTCAGTATTTTTTTGTGCACCGCGTGGGGTGCACGGCGCACAAATTAGGTCAAGAGCTTTGCGCACTAAGAGAAAAAAATCTGCACTTTCATAACACAAATTCATGTAATGCTGCACCACTGTTGCCAGTGTTTTTTTCTGCACAATGCAGACTTTTTAGGCTTCGTGCAGATTCTTTTCGTTATTTCTGCACTAGTGCAGATTTTTTTAGTCATATGTTTGATCAGGTATATTCTTCTATAACGTGTCAGTCATTGAAATTTGGCGGCTGTCGAAGATTTTGATGGAAATATTTTGTGAATTTATGTCGAGAATGAATAAAATTTTGGTCAGACGCAGTGTTTTTTTCTGCATCATACCTGTAATTGGGGGGAGGGTTCGGGGACCCCTTCCCCAGCTTGGCCAACCATATACCCAACCACCCCCAGACTTGAAAAAATTGGCAGAAAAGTCCCTTTTTGGGAAAAATTTCGACTTTTTTTGACCCCCCCCCCCCCAACTGGTCGGACCTCTTACACGTATGTTCTGAACCGGGCTTTCTGCTCAGTGCAGAAAAGTCAAAAAAAAAGTTTCTGCACTGCGGTTTTCTCCTGTTACCACTGTTTTTTTCCTGGGCCTTTTCCCCAAATAGAGGAAGGGGTCAAAGTTTGTTTCCCAATTTTCCCGAAGTCGTTTTTCGCTTAAAAATGCTTTTAGACGCTTTATTTATGTATTTTTGAGCTTTTTCAAACCTTTTGCTGTTTTTAGAGCCTTTAATTCATTAAAATTAAGGAAATATTTGAAATTTTTGAGTTTGATCGGTGTCTAATCTACTAACATTGTGGAACAAATTTTCCAGCAAACTATCCAAGAGCATAATGACTTTGAATTACATGAGAAATCGACGGTCAAGTCCTCTACGATGGCAAGTGAGAGCCCAAAAAAGATATTGATGTTTTCCAAACATTTATTTTAGGAATTAGATTCGAGTTTTGTGTTTAATAGTCGTAACTTCTAGAATTTATATTTGAAAAATTTTTAAACCAGTAATTTATTCGCTAACTCTCATGAGCTTGGCCGGAAAGGTGTGAGTAAGAAGAGTAGAAATTTCCGAAAACTACTTCCATGAAGCTTTTCGATTGATTTTACGTTAAGAAAGGAATAGTCGTTTCAAAAAGTTTAGAGACTTGACGTATTGATCTTTCTCAAGAAAATGTGTCAAGGAAATAATGTGAATCTTCATTAAATATCAAGGTAAAATATTGAAGATTAGCAATTAAAACATTAGATAATACGTTACAGACGAGGAAAACTATTAAAGATTGAATGATAAGTGAAGGTAGACATGTTAGAAGCCGCGCCTGAGCTATGAAATAAATAATAATGGCTATTAAAGTTATTTTTAATTTAAAGATTGTGACCTTCTAAAATGCACCAAAATGCATATTTTCTTTATCGGATGTGATCAAACACACGACTCAATAAATTCTGCACCAGTGCAGATATCACCAAAAAAAATTGTGCACGAAGCCTAAAAAGTCTACACTGTGCAGAAAAAACCAGTGGTTATATGTGTACGCATTTCTGATACCAATGAATTACATATTTAATTTGCTTTTTTCCTATATTCACTATTACTGTATTGTGATAGGAGAAAACAGCAATGCAGAAACTTTTTTGGCTTTTCTGCACTGTGCAGAAAGCCAGGTGCAGAAAAAAACACTGACTGTCGGTGACATTTGAGCGCGAGGCTGCATGGTAAATAAGGGTCGGTGCCAGATCCGCTACCTAGTGCACATCCGCTACCTAGTGCAAATCCGCTACTTTCTGCTGAGGTATATAAGTAACACGTTACATTTACTTTTTGCGTTGAATAACCTAGGCAGGATTTCATTCATTATGGAAGAATGTACAGTATACATTTACAAATTATTAGGCTCATTTAATTTTTTTCACCAACTAGATGGAGCATGTATCGTGAAAATTAAAAATTTCATTCCTTAAAAATTGAGAAATATGCGGTTGCAACCGACGCGACTCAAATTTTTCAATTTGCCCCGTATTTTCAGAAGTAAATGCAAGAAATTGTGTTCTGCCAAATGCGTGTCACGGACCCCGGTGAGATGCAGGAGTTTGTTGTTCTAAACCCACGGTTATCCCAATAATTTTCGATAGAAATGGGATAATTGCCATGGATCCACGTTTGCGGAAAATAATCAGTCCTTGGTCTACTCGGGAGGTATATTCAACAACAGTTTTTTTTAAATTTTGAACTCAAAATGATAAAATATTTGGAAATCATTGAAGACAGTATTTGAAAAAAATTAAAAAACAAAACGAAAACGATATTTTCATCACTCGGATTGGTACAGGTAAAGAATGAAAAACGTCCGTCTAGGCTGATTGTTCTGTCACTCGAGATGCTATTTTTTCACGCATTAGAATGTGGTTGCATGGCCATTTTTATGATTTTATTACGTATCTTTACTCATTAGTGACTTATCTTTAGGTAGAATCTCTGTAGTATTACGGTTTTTAACTATTCTTGCGGTTCCATAAGAGTGGCAAACAAAATATTTTTTACCACGCAGAACGCCTACCGTATTCCATTTTCTTTTATTCTTTTGTCGTCGGAAAACCCTTATGAAAAAAATAGCAAAACCTTTTCCACATTTTTTGCTGTCTAGTAGCGGATCTGACTATGGTAGCGGATGTGCACTAGGTAGCGGATGTGCAGTAGGTAGCGGATCTGCTACCCAATCGGTAAATAAGTGGCTTTGTTGTTAACTCGTGACTGCGAAAAACTCTGAGAGAAACCCGGTTTCAAAACAAACCCCGAACTTTTCAGATCACAAAATATGTATGGAATACTAACAAAGAATCACTTTATTTAATTCAAATGAAGTTAAAACACTGTTTTTCATGCAGATATTTTCGCTGATTGGCGAAAAAATTCAATTTTTCCAGACAAATAATTTTTTCGCTGGAAAATACTCCCACATGCTTTATTTATGTTTTATTGAGCTTATTGGAACATCATCATGCTTCTGCAATCGCGAATTTACCAAAAATAGGGATGGACAAAATTTTCGACTTTTAAGTTAGATAATGATAACAATATAGCCAAATAATAATAGAAAAGCAACCACAACAAAAAATTCTAAATTGCCTAGAGGCAATGAGATGATGTTTTTTATCAGCTAATCAGTTAGAAAATCAGCTTGAGGCGAATGATGTTTAATAAATTTAGGTCAAACCGCAAGAATGATAAAAAAGTTCCAGCGCGATGCCGGGCCAACCTAAAATTCCTACTTGTGCTTGAAAGAAGTGGTTTTTTTTAAAATACCATCAATCCATTTCAGATAGAAATGATGTTTCTGGTATTTTGGGTGTTTTTCGTATTTTACGGTATTTTTTAGTATCTTATGGTGTTTCTTGATATTCTACGCTATTTTTCGGAATTTATTACTTTCTGCTTATTTTTTTCTTGTGTTTCTCCATTTTAAAGTTTGTGATTTTTCATTTTTAATATTTCATGTTTTTTCCAGTAATTTTTAATTATGTACAGGAAATTTTACACTGTTCTTATCGGCTGAAGTTGTATTTACGCATTGTGATTGCCCGGATCATGTTGTATACAATTCTTTTAAGCAGATCTGATTTAGAAACAATAGATATGTAAATTCACATCTGCTTCAACGTTTCACCGCAAGCAGAAAACAAAATTCAAATGTTTTCACATTGATTCTTTTTCGCGTTCATAAACACGGAAAATTTCGTCATACTTGGTCCAATCACTGACAAAAGACGAACATCCAGATGGCGGCTGATGGGCAATATTTTCTTGGAAAATTCGAGCGTATTCGACAACCGACACGTCATTTTCTTCAAGACAGTCAGTAGATATCTTTTCGGGTGATGCTTTGAAAAAAACATGATGTTGTTTCTGTTCCACCCACACATATCTCTTTGTAAACACCTATAGAGACATGACCGCCTTGCTTTATTTCGCCTGAATTTTTCATAACTGTCACATAGTTATTTGCGTCAACAAGTGCTTTTCTGATAAACATTGATGATGTAACAATTGGGCCAGGAAACTTTAAGATCATATTGCATATGTTGGGTGATTTTGAATTTGCCGATTGATTTGTAGATCCAACCAGTTTTCGTTTCGTAGATTCATCAGGATCTTCGAAAATCATATTAAGATAAATTTTCAATTGACCTTTAATGATGGATATTAATTCAAATGAGAGGAAAGAGCATTCACGCGAATTTTGTTCTTTGTTTGCCGTGAAAGTTTACAGCAGATGTGAAATTAAATATCTGTTGTTTCTAAATCATATCTGCTGTAAGAGAATTGTAAACATGATCCGGGCAGTCACAATGCGTAAATACAACTTCAGCCGATAAGAATAGTGTAAAATTTCCTGTACATAATCAAAAATGACAGGAAAAACCAGGAAATATTAAAGATGAAAAACCACAAACATTGAAATGGAAAAACAAAAAAGCAATAAATAGGCAGAAAGTAAAAAATTCCCAAAAATAGCGTACAATATCAAAAAACACAATAAAACACCATAAAATACCAAAAATATTAATAAAATAGTATATAATACCAAAAATACAATAAACTGCCAAAAACATCATAAAATACCATAAACACCCAGAATACCATAAAGCATCATGAAAAACCAAAAATACTAAAAACGCCAGAATATACCAGAAACAAGGCCGTATTTAGGAGGGGCGGGGGGCGGCCGCCACCCCCTTGGAACTTTGTCATATGTCGATTTTGTGTCTATCACCGAGAAAAATCTCAAAATTTTCCGGCGCTTCGCGCCGGTCAATCAGTATAACAGTCATTATTTTCAATCAGACATCGCCATTATCATATCTACTTCGACTTACTAGTTAAACTTCAACAGTTTCAGTCAACTGAATTACCTCATCTCTTTTATTAGTTACAAGACAAAATGTTGGGCATGTTTTTCACAGAGGGAACACTTTTTTTGATTTAAAAACCGAAATGATGCATTTTGGTGAACTTCAGAAGGTCAAACCCCCAAAATTTTCCGGCGCTTCGCGCTGGTCCTGAGTATAATAGTCATTGTTCCCTATCAAGCGCGGCCATTAACATATCTACTTCCACTTTACTAGCTTTCATCAGTTTCTATCAACTGATTCACTTCATCTCTTCTTTTATTAATTAGGAGCTAATATTTTGCCGATAATTCAGGTTTCACTTCTTGAAATTTTATTCTCTTACTTCGTTTGGAGTTTTCCAAAAATTTTGAAACATGAGCCTTCGCAATCCGCATTGAAAACTGATAAAAGTCATTTTAAGACTGTAAATTTAGAGCTCCTATCTAGTAAATTGCTGTGTACATTCATTTTCCAGCATCTTGGAACACAAAAATCCGAAAATTTTTTCGGCGCTGCGCGCCGAAATAAGAAATCTATTACAATATATTAGTTTAATTCCAATTTATTATCACTGTCATGAAAAGATTAATTTTCCACCTTTTAGAGTGTAAAACCTAAAAATTTTCCCGGCGCTGCGCGCCGGAAAATTTTTTTTTGCACTGTCCGCCTCCCCCTAAAAAAATTTCTGGCTACGGCCCCGACCAGAAACATCGTAGAAACTATTATGTATGATTTACGAGTATTAAGAAATTACTCTTTGAGTTACTCAAGGCTACTGAGACATTCTGTTCCGTATGTTTTCTACAGCGCTATGCTTAACCATACAAGTAGAAATTTTAGGTTGGGCCCGAAGCGCCGAAAATTTCTATGGATTTTGATATTACAACGCTGAAAAATGAATTCTGTAAACAGTTATTTCCTGGATAAGTGGTCAAATTTGCAGTCAGTTGAACCATTTTTCATACGAGAACAGCATGCAAAAATCATATTGAAAGCAAACTATAACTCAAAAATCAAACTATAGGAACCAAAAACTTGGATTCTTCAAATCTTGATTCTGATCAAATAAAGAGATGAAAAATCAGGACCGTACCCAGAGAGGGCGGGGGGCAGCCGCCCTCTTAGAAGATGTGTCAGTCAAGGTTGAAGAAGTTCTGAATAGGTTTGCTGCGCAACACAAGCACTGCATTGATTTTCTGATTTAAATTTGGTATTTTGTTTGATATTTTTGAATGAATCTTTTGAAGAAAATGATTTGTTTTTTAGTACTCATTTTAGTACGCTACGTAAAATGATACTTCCTAAAATTTTCGCCCCTCCTCAGACAAATCTTGGGTACGGTACTGTCAAAAATGACAGACAACATGAGACATTCCAGGTTGTGAAAGAATCGGCAAAAACGAGAACATACGAACCGCATCGAAAACATATATGTTACGAAAATCGACTTCTGCACCGTGCACAAAACGCCCTAAAAAATTTGTGCACTTGCTCAAAAAACTGTGCTCAGTGCGCAAAAAGCCCGCTTCTGTTTGTGACTACGGCGTCTAGTGATTTAGGCACTAATTTATTTTTCTTACCTCTAGTTTGTGCATCAACAGCGCAACCCGAGCCCGTAGCACCACCGCCTATGATTAATACGTCGAACTCTGGCGTCGACTTTAAAGCTTCCAGAATATCAGAACGCAACGGTAAGGGAGCCGTCGGGCGAACGTTCAAGTTGTCGTCGGCTTTAGCGATATTGAGCAGACGCTGTAAAAAACCTTCGAGATAAAAGATAAAACAAGAATATTTGTCTCTAGCGGTCAAAAATCTCGACGAATGTTATGTATGTATACGCACACAGTCGACCCATGCTAATAATTCAATCAATCCACGGGTTTATATCGTTTAGCAAATCTGTTGAGCCCTGGTCCGGGAAACAAACCCATATCCGACACTGTAACTCTCAGCATGAATTTCACAACAGGCATTGATATTCGCAGCATATTTTCATGATTGTGTCGCGAACAAAATTTGTAAGTGCACGATTGGTCTTACTTTTCGCCATTGACTTTCAACAATGGTATCGTAAATTAACCAGCCACCGCCGACGGAAGCGCATACTATCCCAAGCCCAAATGTAGATCGTTTTAATAAACGTGTCCAAGACATAGTTTAGAGGGATTTGAGACCATTCGATCAATGAATGACCGGAAAAATTGAACAAAAGTTAAGGAATAATTCAATGTTAAAGCACCACAAACCAGAGGGCACGGGGCCGAGGAATCTGGAAAATAGAGCCGAATTGGTTCATCTTTCGTGGGCAGAACTACTCTCATATGTCCTCAAGTCTTTCTTTCATCTAATCAGGGTTTTGTTAAGAAAATTCCGCAAGGTGAATATGTTTTGGGCTCTTCAACTGAACGGTAAAAAAATTGGGCTCTTCTTGAACAGGAAAGACACATTTTGGTGCGTTAAGAATACAACAAGTTTTCGAAACTTCGTGCCGCCAGTGGTTCAAATCCTCACTAGTTACTGTAGTTGAGACTTTGGTTTTTTGGTTTTGGAATCTTTTTGTACTTTACATTTTGTAAATTCATATTTGTAAACAAAAAATCAAAAAATCTACAAATCAATCAAAAGTCAATGGATTCATCTGCAGCCGGTTCTACGAATATTGCTCTGCGAGAGCCAGTTTGGTGCAGAGGCAGAGTCAGCTTTTTGGCTCGGATGAGACGGTCGCTCGTGAGACGGCTCTCAGTTATCTCTGGAAATCCGTTCCACAAATGTGCTTGCGAGCTTGCTCACGAGAGCCAAAAAAAGAGCAAAAATACGGTAAAAAGAGCTCTGCGACAAAATTGGCGTTATTTTTGACGCTTCATCGCTTCCCCCATTAATTTTTCATCTCTTCCATTGTTTTAAAACGATGTTTGCGTGCGTTTATGTGTTTCTGCTAATTTTCCATGGCTGACTATTTATAAAATAAGTAATTCCATTTTTCGGTAGTGAAGATTGATTTTTGAACAAAAAGCGGTGAAAAGTATTGATTTTAAGTAGAAAATGCTTATTTTTGAACAGAAAACGGTCAGAATGTGAATTTTTCGCTTGAATATAATGATTTTTTGAAGAAAAACGATTAAAAATATCAACTTTTGCTAGAAAATGGTGACTTTCGAACTAAAAATAGTGCAATTGTCAATCTTTGCTAGGAAATCGTCAAAAATAATAATTTTTCGTGGAATAGGGACATTTTTGAACAAAGAAAAAGTAGTTAAAATTATCCATTTTTTGGCAGAAACTAATAGTTTTTGAAAAAATCAAGAAAACGTCAATTTTGTTATACAAATATCAATTTTCGACTAAAAACAATCAAGTCTTTTGGTTAGAAAGAGATCATTTTTGAAAAGAAAAGGGTCAGCGATGTCATTTTTATCCGGAAAACAGTCATTTCTCGTACATAAAACGGCAAAAAAATTCAGTTTTTTAGCAGAAAATGGTCTGAATATAAAATGATCGAAAATGCTATTTTTTCGGAAGTCAATTTGGATCTTGCAACAGAAAACGATAAAACATTACCTGTAGTTGGGGGCATCGGGAGGAAGGGTCCCTCCAAAAAACTTTGTAACCGTATAGACAGTTGTCGACGACTCCCTCCCCTCCAACTTCCAGTTGGCGACAGCTGCCTTCCAGCCGGCCGCAAATCGACGAAAAATACGTTTATTTGGTCAAAAATAACTTTTTGGGCAAAAATCTATTTAAAGGCAATAATTTTTCGGCGCTTCGCCCCGAAATGATGCTCAGTATCATTTTTAAAGCAAAAATTCATTGATCAGGTACGTTATTTGTCCATTTTATGGTCAAAAACGCATTTTTGAGCACTGGCTGACCCTCTCCCCCTTAATTTAAGAAAAAAATAGCTTTTATCGTGTACTCAACGGTCAGGACCTCTTACAGGTACGGGATCAAAACGTTCAATTTCCTGCTAGAAATATAAATTTTTAAAAAATGAGCTTAAATGCCAATTTTTTGACAGGAAACTTGGGAAAAAAACTGTCAAAAATGTCATTAGTTTGGTTTCCGTCACTTTTTCATCGATTTTTAGATAAGAACACTTTTTAAAGTGATTTGCGGACTGTTTAGTTGAAAAAAATCAATTTTTTCTTTATATTCTTCGCCTCTGAAATAATTCTTGACTGTATAGAGGACCCCATCTACAGAAAAAGTCTTTTGTCCAAGTCGCACCGTTTTTGGCAAAAATGTCAATTTTGGGATATGAAAAGCTAAACAAAAAAATCAGTTATCTTATAAAATTGTCCTTTAAAATCGCAGTATGGGGGAAACATCACGAAAGAAAGTTGTTATGAACAAGTTAAAACACAAATTACTCTGGAGCATAATAACAAAATCTTACATAGTTCATGACCTAATACGTAGTAAAAATATGAGAGACAAAACAGATACAGTCGTAAGTCAGCCCCTAGCAGGCATACAACTTTTGGCTCTGCTCTTGCTCGCCTGAGCATGGTTCGTGGAATACATTTTTCTCTAAAGCGTCTCTTGCAAACGCCGTCTCGCAGAGCCGCTCTCTAACGGAGCCAGCTCTCAGAGTATAACTCCGTCAGAGAAAATTTTGTGGGATTCATTTTCTCTCTCTTGTCTCTCCGAGAGCCAAAACTAGAGCTTCACACGACAAAAATTTCGTACCCGGGTACCCGTTTATTCATTACCCGGCAGAGCACCCCATGGGGGGTATTACCCCCGTCTTAGATTTGGAAATTCATTTACTACCCCCATAAAAACAGCTCACTATAGCAAAAAATTTTGGTTGACTTCATCCTCTCCCCAGTAGGTTATTCAAGAATTCAAGAAGAATTTATTCAGTAGGTAATTCAAGAAAAACTGTAGAATGTGTGATTCTGAGGAATTACTCACTGCTCTTTTTGACACATTTACTGAGCAAATGATAATGGGAAAGTATGCAACTTCTGTGCCATATAGCGATTTTTTAGGAAAGGATATCAGCACATTAATATATATACTACCCTTGTAGGAAATCATTATATATATAATTGAGAGATGAAATAATGACTTATGTATATGTGATTTATCAAAAAATCGCCCCTTGGGAAGAAAAACATTATGTTCTTAAAATGCTTCCTTTTCATGCTCTCCTTTCCTTTTCCCCGCTTCTTCCTTGGGTCTTCTGCGCATATGGTTACCCAAGCTGTGGCATACTTTCCTGCTATGACTTGAGACATGTGAGGTCTGTTGACGTGGATCAGGAGTGGTACTTGGTTTCAAACTCGTAGTTCACAGTCTAATGGGATTAATAATACTAAAGCCACATTCAGCATCAGGACTTTCAATTGGAAGCACTGTTCTAAGCCTAATCAGTGATGGGATAAGCCGATACTGCTGAAGATGCTGGTTGAAACAATGTTTCCAAACGTATGTTGTGCCTGATTCTTGAAATGTGCAGGAATCAGTTGGCACAACAGTCTTCAAAGTGTGACTATTCTGTACGTATAATTAGTGCATTAAAAATGGAGTTGAAGCAGTAAATGTTTTCTGAGTGTAAAAAGCATAAAGTAGGGGCATTATCCTTTTTTGTAAGTCCTATGTGGTTAGAGTACTACAACCCCCCCTCCTTCGCAAAAAGTCGGGAGCAAAAAAAAAAGGTCACGGCATATTTCAAGTACTACCGTTAAAATTTACGATTTTACCCCTACCTAAATTTTTGACCTTGGGGACCTCTGTTACCCGGGTACCCGAATTACCCGGGTACATGTTAAAATGAGTTGTAATGTTAATGTACATATATAATATTAGACAGATACACTGTGAAAATAGAATGATGCATTACACACACTCTGTAGTCCCTACTACATAATATTTTTCAACACTTGTGTTGAAACACTGGTTGTGTTGTTGTATACAATAGGCTGCATAGGTAGGTATATTGCGAATATAATGCTAGAGATGATGATTGATACACATCATCGACGCACCTACGCTGCAAAATACTACACATCACATCACGTTAGCTCAATATTATTGACGAGACAAAGCAAAATTTGCATACCTCTAGGGTTTTTTTTGACATACGAGTCACAAGCCAAGTGGCTTGTTGACCTTAAATTTTACAAGCCATTCCAAATTTTTGCAAGCCAATTTTATAATATCAGTATACGTGAATAAATTCCAATGCTAGGTTATTTTTTAAAGAAATGTATATATTGAGCATCACGGCAATCGATCAAAAAAGAGATGTCATTCAACATTTATTCAATAACATTGTAGAGCCTTCAATTCATTAAAATTCAGGAAACATTTGAAATTTTTGAGTTTGATCGAAGTCTAATCTACAAGCATTGTGGAAAAAAAGTTCCAGCAAACTATCCAAGAACATAATGACTTTGAATTACATGAGAAATCCACGGTTAAGTCGTCTATGATGACAAGTGAGAGCCCAAAAAAGCTATTAATCTTTCCTGCCTGAAACGCCGGAAAATTTTTTTTGGTATTGACATTCTGCGATACGGGAAAATCTATTTTCCAACCACTTGTTTGAAGAATTAGTTTCGAATTTTCTGTTCAAAGGTCGTAATTTCTGGAATTTCATGTTTGAAAAATTTTTAAACCATTAATTTATTCACACACTCTAATAAACTTGGCCAAATAGATATGAGCAAGAAGAGTAGAAGTTTCCGAAAACTACTTCCATGAAGCTTTTGGATTGATTTTACGTTGAGAAAGGAATAATCACTTCAAAAAGCTTACAGACTTGACGTATTGATCTTTCTCAAAAAATGTGTCAAGGGAAAAATGTGAATCTTCAGTAAATATCAAGATGAAATATTGAAGATTACCAATTAAAACACGAGATAATACGTTCAAGATGATTAAAACTATTAAAGATTAAATGATAAATGAAGGTAGACATGTTAGAAGCAGCGCCTGAGCTAGGAAATAAATAATAATGCTTATTAAGTTATAACCGGCGCGAAGCGCCGGGAAATTTTGAGATTATGACCTTCTAAAATGCATCTTTTCTGTATCCGATATGATCAAACACATGGCTCAAAAAATTCTGATTCTACAAGCCATTTTGTCAGTCCAACAAGCCATGGCTTGTAAAAGGCTAAAAAACTATGCGTACACCTCTACTCTCAAGTCTACATATTATACGTGATACAAAACGGGTACCCGAATTACCCGTGTACCCGCTGGTACCCGGGTAATAGTTTTCATTTTGTACCATACCTGAACTTGGGGGGTTGGGGGGGACCCCCCCCCAACTTGGCCAACCCTGTACCCAAAATCATTTACCCCCCCCCCCAGTTTGGAAAAAATTAAAAAAATTTGCCAAAAAGTGTATGTTTTTTGGCCTTTTTTGGGAAAAATTTCGACTTTTTTCTACCCCCCCCCCCCCCAACTGGTCGGAGGTCTTACAGGTATGTTTTGTACCCGGGCACCCGGGTATATCCGGGTAATTCGGGTACCCGGTGTGAAGCTCTAGCCAAAATAAAGCAAAAATCGAGAAACAAAGCCAATTTTCACGCGAGAGGCACTTTATTGGAACCGGCTGCAGGTAGATAAGTTAAATTTGTTGTAGTTTTTACCGATAGAAAGACCTAAAATTAAACTTCTGACACATCTCAAATGTCTATTATGTAAATAAACTGCAATCTGTAATGATCAATCAATTCGAAACCCTCTTATCAAAAACAAGAGATTTGAAAGTTGTCTGTCATTTCATCTTTTCTATGCATTGCTGACACAATTTTGTGGTTGGTTTCGTAAGAGCTACAATTAACATTACATTACATACGTAATTTTTATTTCCTTTTATTTGTCATTTCTCTTCTTTTTTCTTGAATTTTCTTCTCATCATGGCACGTTCTCCTTTTGCTTCTTTTCTTCCTTTCTTCACTTCTTAACTCAATCCTTTCTTCTCCTCATGTTTCCTCCCCAACACGAAAAATATGACTTTTTTGGTCGAAAATAACTTTTTTGAGCAAGAATTGGTCAATTAGCCAGAATTTTTCGCCACTCGGCGCTGAGATAATGCTTAGTGTCATTTTTAATGTAAAAATTCATTCATCATGGCATTTTTGTCCATTTTTTGAGGCTAAAAAACGCATTTTTGGAGCATTGGCCAGCTCCTCCGCCAAAATTTCGGAAAGTTGACTACTCCCTCCCCTAAAAATGGCTTTCATCGTGTACCCAACTGGTCGAACCTCTTATTGATATTGTAGTCGGTTTTTTCGGCTCTTTCCCACCTCTTTCTCTCTTTTTCGACATTTTAAAAAGTGTAAAACGTGTGAAGTACAAAATTATAAAAAAATTATAAACGCACTGTGCCTTGTACGTAAAACTACACAATATAGCCGATTATTAGGTTTGATTAATTTCCAGCTTATCACTCAAGATCGAACTTTTCAGAAACTAAGTCTTAAAATGGATTTGAGAGAGACAATATCATTTCGAAATCGTATGATTTGGTTGACTAATTTACTTATACAGGGTGAGCCAAAAAAGGCGATCGGTGCTGACTTTCATGGCTTTCGAGTGGATGAACCTTTTTTAACGTGGTTCAAGTTTCAACCAGGTTGCACAAATATTGACTGATTAGAATTAAAAATACTACACGTCGACTTTTTTGGCAAATAACAAAAAAGGGGCGACTTTGATCAGAGTATGGCATTTGATAACTATTTGAGATCAGCAGGTCATTTTTGCTGTGTAGACAATCCCTTAACAGCAAAAATGACCTGTTGATCTCAAATAGTTATCGCTTGCCATGCTCTGATCAAAGTCACCCCACTTTACCTTACCCAAGTTTGTTTAATTTTTATCCCGGCGTGGAGCGCCGTAATTTTTTTGGATTTTCACGTTCTAAAACGCTGGAAATTGAACCCTCACAACGTTGGGAAATAAATTAAAATCCGACTGATGAAGTATAGTTTGTTCCCCATCCTGGCGCGAGGCGCCGAAAAAATTTTTTAGTTTTTTATTCTAAAACGCTGGAAAATAAATCTCTGCAAGGGATATTTGTGAATTCGTGAATAGAAGTTGTAAAATCACAGTCTAGAATGATGTCTTCGACTTCCATTTTCAATAAACCCAAAAGTTCATGTTAAAAATGTTGGAAAAATTCCTAGCATAGAGAGAAAAAATTAAGAGAATTGATGAAAAATTGTTTTTTTCAGCGAAATACTGACTGTTAACGATTAGAAAATGAGATGAGCTAATTTAATTGATAGAAACTGTTGATAATTAATTAGTAAGGAGAAGTAGATATGCTAACGGCCGCGCCTGATAGAAAATAATAAACATTTATAACTGCCCCCTGACACCGTTTTTTCCCTCAAATAAGGTCTTTTGAGGAAAAAAATTTTGGGTATGGTTCTCATTGTGGAAAAAAATTTGCGGAATTCAAGATCGAAAAGATGCGTTTTGGTGGACTTTAAAAGGTCAAAATCTCAAAATTTTCCGGAGCTTCGCGCAATCATTATTTTCTATCAGGCGCGGCCGTTATCATATCTACTACTTCCACTTACTAATTAATTATCAACAGTTTCTATCAATCAAGTTAGGTCATCTCATTTCCTAATCGTTAACAGTCAGTATTTAGCTGAAAAAAATAATTTTTCATCAATTATCTCAATTTTTTCTCTCAAATGCTTGGAATTTTTCCAACATTTTTGACGTGAACTTTTGGGTTCATTGAAAATGGAAATTAAATAATCATTCTAGACTGTGGTTTTAGATCTTCCATTCACGAATTCACGAATATCCATTGGAGAGATTCATTTTCCAGCGTTTTAGAATATAAAAACTGAAAAAGTTTTTTGGCGCTTCGCGCCGGAATGGGGAGCAATTATACTTCATTAGTCGGATTTTAATTTATTTCCCAATGTTGCGAAGGTTCAATATTTCCAGCGTTTTAGAAAGTGAAAGTCCAAAAAATTTTCCGGTGCTCCACAACGGGACAAAAAATTGATAAAGTTGGATAATCCTACTTGGAACCACACAAATACTGATAAAGGATAAATTCATGACAACTCTCGTTAAAATGCTTTCTCTGCTCTTGCAGAACACCAATATATTCTTCATCAGCTCATTTTGACTAACATAACCAGAATTTTCTCAATTTTTTCCTAAAGTTTGCAGGTTTCTGAATCCAAAAGCAACAAAATGATTGGGTGTGCTCCTAAAATGCATAAAAGCATCCGTAGGCACATTATACACGTTTTTAAAAATGTGAAAAATTTTTGGAAAATGAGGAAAAAATTTTGGGTCCGGTTCTAATGAGGAAAAAAAACGGTGCCCCCTGACCGGCGCAAAGCACCGGAAAAATTTGAGATTTTGACCTATTAAAGTCCACCAAAACGCATCTTTTCGATTTTGAATACCCCAAATTTCTTTCCACAATGAGAACCATACCCAAAATTTTTTTCCTCAAAAGACCCCATTTGAGGAAAAAACGGTGTTGCCCGGTCAGTAGTGTTTTTTTTGCTCAAAACTTTTTGCCCCATTTGAGGAAAAACCCCCAAAAAATTTTCCTCATGAGGAAAAATCGATTTTTTTAGGTTCCTTGCTTAAAAATCTCTCAAAATCATTTCTGATGTGATTTTTGAACGTTTTTCATAAATTTGCATCTTATTCCGCCAATACACCGACATTTTTTGCAAAAAGGCTCGAGCTATGACCTGTTTATAGATGAATATTTAAGTGAGTTTACATGAGCAAGAGAATAATTCAACAGCATAATCTTTATATCTTATATTTTTTTGACGACATAAAACAACCCAATTTAGACATAACAAGTAAATCATACAGTAAACTTTGATAAAAAGATAACAATGAAAAATAGAATTTTAAAACTGAATCTGAATAGCTGACAATCTGGCATAAAGGTATGAACTGAACCACAGGGCTTTTTTCTGGAAAAGCCAAGTTCCAATGTGCAACTTGGGGAAAATTTTGGTTGCACAGATAAATTTTTGGTTGTTCACTCTAAAATCAATAAATTAGCTTAATTTTATCGGAAAAAATACCAAAAGCTGGTTTCTTCTATTCGATTCGCGTCGGTTTCAGGCTTTTGAAACCAAATTTTTTGAGTTTTGAAGAGAAAATGGAAAGATTAGTTTGAGTAAATTGTTCGGCGCCTACTGCCACTGTTTTTTTCCACAAATGTGAAAAGGGGTCAAATTTTTTCTCCACATGTAGAAAAAATTTTTTTTCGTCTTAAAATCCTCGTTTTTTAGCTTAAAATTGCTCACAGACGCTTTATCGCACTGTTTTTGAGTTTTTTCAAGCCTTCCGGTGTTTTTAGAGAAGTTAATTCATTAAAATTGAAGAAAAAATTGAAATGTTCGACTTAACAGCCTAATCTACAAGCATTGTTGAACAAATTTTCTAGAAAACTATCCAAGAGCAATTGACTTGAATTACACAAGAAATCAATAGTCAAGTCCTCTATGATGACAAGCGAAAGCCCAAAAAAATGGTAATCTTTCCGGCGCGGAGCGCCGGAAAATTTTTTGGGTATATTGTCATTCTGGGATGCTGGAAAATCAATTTTCCGAACATTTATTTCAAGAATTAAATTCCAATTTTGTGTTCAAGAGTCGTAATTTCTAGAATTTTAGTTGAAAAATTTTGAAATCTGTAATTTATTTGTAAACTCTCATGAACTTGGTCGAAAATATATTAGTAAGAAGAGTATAAATTTCCGAAAGACATTTCCATGAAGCTTTTAAATTAATTTTATTGTTAGCAAAGAAATAATCGCATCATAAAGCATAGAGACTTGACGTATTGATCTTTCTCAAAATGAAAAAATGCGAATCTTCATTAAATAATATGATAAAACATTGAAGATTACCAATTAAAACATGAGATACTACGTTTAAGATGATGAAAACTATTATAGATTAAGTGATAAATGAAGGTAGACATGATAAAAGCAGCGCCTGAGCTACTAAATGAATAATGATGATTATTAAAGTTATAACCGGCGCGAAGCGCCGGAAAATTTCGAGATTTGGACCTTCTAAAATGCACCAAAATGCATCTTTTCAATATGAAAACCCCAAATTTTTCTTCCACATTTGTGGAAAGACCTCAAAAATTTTTTCCACATTCCAGATTTTTTTTCCACATTATAGTGCAAATGTGGAAAAAAAACAGTGCTTAGTGCCAGAAATTTTTCTGGAATATCGATATTCTAGAACGCTGGGAAATGAACCCTTTACAGTTTTTTTTCCTAGACAGACAGAAGGTTCAATTTTTCAGTGAATTCATATTCAATGAATTTTCAGTCGGGCAGACTACAATTCAAAAACTAGGGAAACAACCAAGAATTTTGATTCTTCAACCAGCAAGAATTCCCACTTGGACTCGAAAAGTTTTAATCAGGTCGGAAAAAACCATTCATCGGCCGCTTTTCGTCAAATTCTCAAAAAAAACGACACAGGATCAAACATTTATGCATAATATATTGATAATTAAAAGCTATAAGCATTAACTGGAATTAAATTTTCTAACCGCGCATTGGAATAATGAAGAAAAAGTATGAAATAATTAAAATTCGGCGCAAAGCGCCGGAAAATTTCGACAATTTTCGGTTTTATAACGCGTAGAATGCATCTCCAGATAGGGAACGATCGAGAAATTTTTCCTCAAAGTAGTGCCTAATCACAAAGAAATTTCCCTCAATTTCAAAAAAAGTTCCTCAAAAAGCGTCGATTGAGGATAAAAGCTGTGCCGGCCAGGCCAGGGCATAAATCGAGATTATCATCATACAGTAATTTGTAATAGCTCTACTCATTTTCAAGTTTATGACAAAACCTTGGGCGGAATTTTTTTAGGAACGAAGTCTAAAACTCAACAACATGGATATTTTTCGGCCGCTCATCATCTGCAATAATCAATGAGTTTTCCTCGCGTTCTAATCATAGTCACCCTCGAGCCCAAAGTCTTTTACGGCATTTATTTCAGCTTCAGCTGAACTGCATCCTAACGGCAACATTATAACATATAGAGTCAAGCTACAGGTTAAGCTGCTGCACAACTGGAGCTTAAGTCCCTCTGATGAAACCAGCCCCAGGTCAATAAATCCCATGGAACCGATTTATTGTGGCCGAACCTAAACTCTCCAATCTTGAAAGAGTGAGTTCGCTGTACTCATTTTTGAATTTTTCAGAAAATTATTGTTTTCTAAACATTCTATGCTTACATTACAATTGCATAATAATTTTATGGAATTAGTGATTGAAGATTCGATTCTAGTTAAGAGAAAATTGAACCGTATTCTAAGATTCGCTCTGGGCTCAAGTAGGAGACTATTTTGGACTAAAAAGTGTAAATAACGAGCCTTTTCAAAACATATTTGTGCTTTGAAGGAAAGGAATACTGAAGAAATGATTTGTTCTCACAGGGTCAAGTTGACTTGGTATTTGTTCTTCGGAACATTATTTATTTTTTGACTTAACTGTCTTTTTCCAAGGAAATCGCCTTCCTCAGCATTTTGGACGCGCAGCAACGTCAGTTATACTACTTGCAGCACGCCCTGGTAGACAAAATTCCATACAGCCTGAGGTGTCGGAAAAAACCATTCATCGGCCAGCCGTCATGTGCGCTGAGAATGGTCCCAATTCCAATCTATTTTATGAAGTCTCCTGCAACGGCCCGTCGATTTTGAACAAAACTCGTCACGTCCGAGATTACCCATCGATTATTGGCATGGCGCCTCCGTTTCGTACTTGCACTGTAGCTTTTGTCAACGGTTACCAAGCCGACCTCACACGTTATTTTTTTGACGTGCCCGACGTTAGTACATACTACGGTCGATGCTAACAGAAACTGACCCTTAATATCGTTGTGTCTCCTTACCCCGACCATCTCGTTACCCCGGCTGTCCCTTTATCCCGACCATCCCTTTATCCTGACCATCCCGTTACCCCGACTAATGCATTAAATTCCCGATATTCCGACCAATGCAAAATTTCATGAAAGGCTCCTCTTTTATAATAATCCCGTTACCCCGAGTGTTGTTTTTTGCAAGTCTGTATTTACGTTGTAATTTGGAACTTACAGATTTACATACTTTAGTGCAAAACAAAATTAATGAATTGATTATGAAAAATGATATTACAGGTACTACAACGTTTCTGATTCATTTATTTTTCATATAATTCAAACCAAATCAAAAAAATAAAGACGACCTTTAGCCTAATTACTGTATATGAGTTGTTTATTAATTTTGAGCATGGATTTCTGTGACTAGTGAGTAGGCATTTATTTTTCCTTTAAAATTTTCCTTAGGCTTAGGGTACAGTAGCTGTGCCCCAAAGGCGCAGCACTGTTGAGGCTCTTCCAAATGAAGTTGTTAGTTAAAATAGTATCAAGGGAGTCGGGGTAATGGTACGGTCGGGGTAAAGGGACGGTTAAGATAAAGGGACGGTCGGCATAAAGGAATTTTTTGTATTTCACTTTTAACATTAGTCGGGGTAACGGGATGGTCGGGGTAAAGGAATGGTCGGGGTATCGACACACAATACTTAAGACATAATTTCTGTAAGAATCAACCAAGGCCTGTAGTTAAGTGTGATAAGTAAAAAATTAATCATACCTCAAAAAAACATATTTTGTACAGTATTTTGTGCCCAACAATGTGCCAGTATTCGTTTGATCTAAAAATCAAAAATCTTTTTGCAACATCCGTTCAAAGCTTCTAATTTTTTGCAATTTTCAGAATTTTAGGTCACAATCATTGAAAGTCTATAAGTAATCGGCTATGCAATGTCAATCAATAAAACTTTGTCAGTGAATTTAACAATTTTTATTGTATATGCTTGACATATATAGATATATGTCGCATCAAAATTTTAGTTTACACTACACTTTGAATTCCAATTTTCAGCAGTTGTCAATGATTCAAATTCACATATTTTGCACCCTGTAAAGTCAAATAATGAGTGTCATTGATTAAACTCCACTATGTTATGGCTAGACCTTTGGCCACATACCGACAAAGTTTTATCAAAATAAAAAAACCATTGAGTGTGCCACAGCAAAACAAGTGGAAGCCATTTTTGAATCAAATTATAAAATTTTTTGTTTAAAAATGCAGTCCTTCACCCAAATTTCTAAGAATCCGACTAAAACTTTTAAGCATTGTAGGCTGACATGTTGGCTATCTACCCATAAGGTTTGATCATAATATCATTATCCCTTACATGGGAAATTACACAAAGTGAAACACATTCTTGATATTGTTGAAAAAACTTCAGGTGCGAATTAGTGTTCCATTTAGTTGGAATATTATTAGTTCTAGTCCAAATGGACTACTTTGCAGTCACAGTATGTGGCTACATACCCACCAAGTTGCATCATGTTAAAAATTAGAAAAGCCATGTTCTCTTGGTTAACTATAATGATGAAAGATTGTTCAAATCGTTAGTAAAAACTGATTAGGTAGTGAACCAACAAAAACTTTTTGGATCTTTCTCGGATAAATGGGGCCCACACAGACACAAGAAACTATATCAAAGCTAAAAGAAGCAAAATTGTATTTAAAAGGTGATTAGCAACTCCACATAAAACTAAAGTCACATATTTCGGATCAGTGTTCATGGCATAGTCTTAGTGATCCAATCCATCCAAAGAGAAATTTACAAATCACATTCATGCCATAAAATGTAACAATTGTGAGCAGTGAAAGAAGACACTGAAGGATATCAAAGAGGCATTGACTCAATTCCAATTCGCAAACCCAATTGATAAAGTTGAAGACGAATATTTAGCTGATGAAAGTATCAATAGTGTATTAGAATGGCATCAAGATCAGCTTAGTTTAATGCACTAAAATGAAGCATGGAAAAACATCATTGACAACCTCCAGGACAATTATGTTTATCTCCAATTTGATTGGGCAATGAAATTTCTGCCTTCCAGTAGATGGAAACATTGGTCAAGCTGGTTTGGTACGTGCAGTTTGCCATGGCACATCACATATTATGTCCTTGTTATGAAAAGTGGTTTCTACACCACTACACATTTGTCCATTGCTTGCACAAGACACTAATGCAAATATTGGAATACTGACTGACACATTGACAAAAATCAAGGCGGAGCAGCCCATAATCAATACAGCTTTTGTGTAATCTGTTAATGCTGGATGTTTTCATGGCTCCCCAATCTTGCTCATGGTGCCAACAGTATCTCAGAAAACAGGCATGACTATAAAGAACTAGGACTTCTCTAAGCCTCAATTTGTTAAAGGCTCATGTGACTGAATTGCTGCATTAATAGAGAAGCAAGTTCAACTGTTTATAAATTAAAAAAAATCGATTTACAACTGCTGAAGAATTTATCAGGTGTGCTACAACGTATAGAAAGGTCAAGATAACATCATTCCTCACTGGCGATCTTAAAATCCTACACAAGAAGATGGACCTTAAAGCAGTTGGTATCAGGAGCTATTTTAATTTCCAGTTCACATCTACTGAAATCAAGGCAACTGAAACTTGCAAGGTTGATACTGAAAGCATATTCAAGCTGAAGATATTGAATTTTGAACAGTTACCAAAGCTTTAAATCTATCATGTGGTTCATAAAGACCAGTCAGAGGTTTCAACCCTTCAAACATCAAAGTTCTGGATTGCTATCGATCCAAAAATAACAATCACCCACTTTGAAGAAGAATCTAAAGATCTTCCAACCACCACTGATGAGCCATATAAAATGAAAAGCAGTGCCTTCAACTATCCTGAAGAAGATTGTATGAAGGCTTTTGTACTTCATCACAACTTGTTCCAGCATCTTATTAACCACAAGCTAACGCCATAGTGAACAAGTTTATGTGATATGGCAATACAAAGCTATAGTAGAATACTAGAAAGTGTTTGCTTGACCCCTGGCTTGCCTGAAGTTGAAGAAGCTCTTCAACTGTTTTATGAAGCTGACTCATTTGATATTAGGGAAACAGGTTGGACTTTAAAGCAGCATGAGATATGCTATTCCTTGATAGAAAAATAACATCAATATTTGCTGGAAAAACACAACAGTGGTATTGTATATCATCAAAAATTCAATGTTGAAGTTGTCACTGAAGAAATGAGGTGGAATCTATTTTTTGTCATTTCTGAGTTCCTTACACCACAACAAATTACTTGATTCTGGGCTAGGGAAGTCAGCCCTCATCAGGAAGAACCTACTACATTTCGATGTAACAACCTGAAAGGAAAATGTGGTGTTGAGGATGAAGAAGAACTCTAGGAGGATTCAGCAGTGTTTGATCCTCATTCAGAATATGAAAGTGAACTACTGAAATCAGCATTGTTTGAATAAATACTATGTAGATCTAACTCTTTAAAAATGTCATCTGGTTTAGAGCAGCAAATCTTTCGAAGAGGTTGTCACTAATCCGCAGAATCCACGTGCGGATG
Organism: Romanomermis culicivorax; assembly: GCA_963922205.1. Taxonomy (NCBI): domain Eukaryota; kingdom Metazoa; phylum Nematoda; class Enoplea; order Mermithida; family Mermithidae; genus Romanomermis; species Romanomermis culicivorax. The sequence continues at coordinate 246,525 of CAWUHX010000197.1, forward strand.
CAGATGGCAGACATGGTCTAATTCGTGGATGTGGATATTGTCGGAGGATAAATATCCACATCTCCGCTCCCTAATTGGTGGATATAAAAGGCAGAATCCGCCATTTTCAAGTGGATATAGATGTCTAATCGGTAGATACAAAAAATGCAGATTGTCAGAGGGTCAATTCCTCTGACCTTTGGTCCTCTAATTACCTCATTTTCATTTCCTAAAGTCTCTTTGTTGTTAAAGTGTTTCCATTTATTATTAGGTAAACAAACTGATAAAACGGTTTGTGTCACACATATTTTTGGTCCAAAACAAATAAATGGTGAGTGCGAAAGTTTTGCATACTACTTGCAAGGTGATGTTAGGCGCATTGCAATGTATATTTTTCATTCTTATGATTATGGTCGTTTTTATTATTGTCGGAGAAACATCTCCTTTTGCACACTTTGTTGTCCTATCCTGAGGATCAGACGTTTTTTGGTCAATACCCGCGGTGACTCCGAAAGGACTGTGGTCGAATTCGCCGCTTACGTCTATTTTGTATTTTTGGTTTCACATCGCGTATTAGCCTTGAGAGCCTATGCGGCCTGAGGGGTTTCGATGCTCAGTTTTGATCAAGACAATTAGTGAGTTGTTGTTCTGGAGTCAGGTTCATTTGTTTCGTCTTTTGACAAGTTTCAGCTTAGGCCGCGAAGTGAGATATCCTGAAGTCCCAGTGGCGCTGTGCACAGGGACGAACAGAAGGATCAGCGAAGCAAGGAGGGGTCAGGCGTTTGTGTTCACGTATTTTGGCACTTTGCATATTCGTTCCCCACTTACTTTCACTGTTGTATTTTACTACACTTTTCATTTGCTCAAAATAAATATCTTCGTACATCAAGTCTCAGCTAACTGCAGTAGGATCGTAATTAGTACCGGGTTAGCGTCAGGGGCCATACCAGATTGGATCTGCCAAGAACCCCAGCTAGGTAGCCGAGGGCATACAAGCAGGCAATACGACATTGGTGACTTGTACAGCTACAAAGGTAAATTATGAAGAAATTATCGAAACCGAAATTAAGGGTGCGGAAACAGCCTGGAAGATGACCGAAAGTAATGTTATCGCAAACTGAATTGGCCAAAGAAGATCATGCCGAGCGAATGGCAAACATGGAGGCAAGAATCGAACAAGTAGCAAAGAAATTCACAAATTTACCCGATGATAGCGACGAAGATCAAACTATTGACCCAGAGATATATGATTATGCGGATCAGGGGATACAGACATCCTCAGACTCAGTATCATCATTTGAGAAAATTAGTCTACCTCCATAAACGAATGTGGTATCATTCTATAATTCAAGATATACGCCAACAATCCCAAAAATTGACGCAAAAATTGATATCCAAACAAAACCGAAGAACAAAAACGAAAGGATAATGAACGGAAATATCCAGGATGTGGCCACTTTAGCCATCCTGGAATCAATGCAAAGAGCTGTTGACAAATCGATGAATGCCGTTAATGTAGAAAGAACGAAAGCGGCACTTCGGGAACAAGAAATACTCGAGCAACTCATGCGAGAAAGAGCAGAACGCAAGTTATGGGAAGAAAAGTTTCGGGAACAAGAACAGCAAAACTCAAGAAAGATAATGGAAGAAGTTGAGAAACAAATGCAAGAATTGATGAAGAAAATAGATAAGAGACCCGACGAAAGAATATCGAATCCTGGAGATATGGAAATACTTCCGTCTGAACCGGTCAAGGACCATTTAGATAGGAGTTTGGAAAGAAAAGTAAATTGGTTCGAAAACCCTTTCGCCCAGGCTCAGGTTCAAGGTGCCCAACATCGAATGATTGAAGATGAAATACCGATGACATCATGGAATCCAGGAACAGAACAACCAACAGTAGGAGGCATTCCTCAAAATCAGATGGACGATACTGCAAAGATCCCAAAAAAGAATGAAGATAATTCTGAGTCGAATGAAAAATAAAGAAATATCGGATAAAATGGAGGCTGCAGAAATACTCAATTTTTTCGCGTGTTTTAAAGGCACATTCAAGCCTGAAGACACAGAAGACCTAAGAATTGAGGTACTCTGGCGGTGTTGCGATTTTGAAACCTCAACGTATGTGGACAAGAACGGTAGTTATGAAGAAGGAAAGGCAAGCATCATTAGAATGATCACCCCCAAAATGGACACTCCTGCACTCAGAAGGGAGCTACATGATATGAAAAAACGAAAAGGGGAGACTACAAAAGATTTTTTGCAATGAATAAAGACATATGTCCATTTATTAAATTATGAAAAAACTGAAAATGAACGAAATTGAATTGTTATCGAAACATATTTTCACAAAGCTCCAGTGTACGTTCAAACTCGAATGGAAGGTCGGCTTCACGAATTCAAAAATATTGCCTCTTTGGCTGAATTCGTAAATAAGTTGAAAGCCAATATGACTGCATGGAAAGAATTCAGCGAAGATCAAGAAGATGGCAAAGATGATTGGTTGAATCGAGTCTATGAAAATAGAAGATTTAATAATTTACAAATTCGTCAGCAGGATAGCAACACCGGTCAACAGCAGCAAATTCCACGGCCTCAACATTTTTCCACCGCGGCTAGCATTTCAGGCCCCCGTATCTCAACAGGATATTTTGAAAATGGTCAATGATGCAATTAGGAATCAGGGCCCTCCAGCTCTTAATTGTTGGGGAGTCAATAGTAATCCTAATAATGTTCAATACAATAATTTACCTGATCGAGTTTTGGGAAATCCATATCATCGACCGTATTGCTCATACCATAAATCGAATAGTCACTCGTCCGAAAATCGTTTTATTCTCCACCCTGAGTTGATCCAGCCAATGGATCAGCGGAGGTCGTGGAATCATGGTAACAATTTTTGTAATCGAAATTTTGACCAGCATGGTGGCTTTGTAAATCGTGGACGAGCGGGTTTTGTTAATTTCGGTCAATGAGCGCCATACCATAATAATAATATGGAGCAAAATTCAAACGTGGCTTATTATTATCGTCAAAATAATGTCCGGCAGCCACCACCAAATATCGTATCAGCAACATCGTCGCAACCGACCAATAATCCTCCGAATAATTCCATAAACATTATAAATTCACAGGAGGCTAAAAAACAAGACAAACCAGAAATTATAGCCTTAGATGGAGTTCTTATAGAAAATTACGAGTTAAGTTTGGCGAATGTTATCAATTCTACTTCAGAAGCGAAACCTAGACTCACCAATGATAACGAACATCTATTTTTAGAAAATTTTCGCAAATGTCAACCATTATTAATACCCGTTAAAATACGCGGAGAAGAATTTAAAGCCTTAATCGATATGGGAGCACAATCTAGCTTTATGAGGACAGATACAGCGTCGAGACTACTGAATACACCAAAGACAAAATTTCCTATCTTAAATTCAGTAGTAACAGCTGTAGGAAAACGTGTAACAACATATGGTCCTACATTTATATACATTGGAACCGGTTTTGGAAATTTTCTCGCTAGATTCCCATTGCTAGATAACCTGAACGAAGGTATTATATTGGGTCTAGATATTCTAACTCATCCTAGTATACAGGCGTCTATTGATTTTCGGAAAGGTCACATACGCCTAGCGAATGTAGAAAGACAGATAATTAGTGAAACACTATTCGACGATGTGCAAATACCGTCGCGGTTGCCAATTCCTACAAATCCGATGGTTTTGGATTATGTACCCCTACAGGAGGAAGCTAAGGAGGAAGAACTGCCTGAATTGGAAAGCGATGATGAACAAGAACAAGTCATGCGAATAACGGAAATGGATGAAGAAACATTTATATGGACAAAAAACAGGACATATATTCCCCCAAATACCACTTCTTTTGTGCAAGCTGTGGTTTGGCCACAGAAAGATTGGACAAAGGGTCCCATAGTGGTAGAAGAAACGGGGAAGGATACTTTATTCGACGTCGATGCCTCAATTGTGGACACTAGAAATAATAATTTCCGAATCCTACTTATAAACGAAACAAATAAAGGGATAAAATTGCGTAGCAATGAGTTGATAGCAAAATCCAGAACCAAATTCATGGGGCCAGAATTCGAGGAGAAAATACATCAACTTCAGACAGAACCTCAAATTCAATAGCAGAGTGAACCAGAATTCATCAAAATCGTGACGCAACTGGTGAAAGAATTGAGTATCGATCGAGAAGGCCAACAGCAACTTATGAATGTCCTACTCAAACATAGGCATGCATTCAGCATGAAAAACGACCCTTTAACGATGACCCACGAGGCACAACTAAAAATCGATACAGGAGACGCATTACCGGTTCAAAAACACTACTGGAGAGCTCCCATCATGCAAAGAGATATTATTCGTGAACATGTAAAAGATATGATGGAAAAAGGTGTTATTGAGCCCTCTAGAAGCCCTTGGGCTACACCATTGTTTTTAGTGGGCAAGAAAGATGGCACCTGGAAACCAGTAGTTGACTACAGAGGAATTAAACAAGTAACGAAAGATGATAAATTTCCGATACCACGCATTGACGACTATTTAGGCGCGTTGGGAGGTGCACGCTATTTCTCAACTTTGGATTTAAAGTCCGGGTACTGGCAGGTGCCAATGCACTCCGAATCGAAGGAAAAGACAGCATTTATATGCCAAGAGGGTCTTTTCCAGTTCAAAGTAATGCCATTCGGGTTAAAAAATGCTCCCGCAGAATTCCAGGGTCTCATGGAGCAAATTCTGTATCCATATGTATGGAAAATATGTTTAGTGTATATCGACGATGTTATAATTTTTTCCAAAACCGTCGAGGAGCATTTAGAAAATGTAGAGACCATTTTTTGATGCCTGACAAATGCGAATCTTACATTGAAACCTGACAAATGTTCCTTTATGCCAGCCAGCATAAAATTTCTAGGCCACATATTGGACAAAAACGGAATGTCAGTTGATCCACAGAAAACAGAAGCGGTTAAAAATTTTGAAGTACCTAAATCCATCAAGCAGCTACAGAAGTTCTTGGGATTAGTACAATGGTCCAAACAGTTCATACACAACTTAGCTTTCATCGCCCAACCTCTATTTAAAGCCCTCGTAAAGAAAAATAGGAAGGAGAAATTTGAACTTTCAAAAGAACAGTTAACAGCTTTTGAAGGTGTAAAAAACGCCCTAATGACAGCACCCTTCCTTCGGTACCCAGTGTTTGACCGATCTGCAAAATTTTTAATTCAAACTGATGCCTCAGGGACAGCTATAGGTGCGATTTTGTACCAGGAAACAGAAAGTGATCGCTGGACAATAGCTTATTCGAGTAGAGTTTTAAATGATGCCGAAACAAGATATTCGACAATGGAGAGAGAATGTCTAGCCGTAGTCTATGGGTTCAAGCAATACCGACATTATGTTATGGGGTTTAGGGTCACAATCAGAACAGATCATAAACCACTTACGTGGCTTTCGGCGGAAAAACAACAGAATCAAAGGTTGTTGAAATGGGCCTTATACCTTGAACAATTTAATTACACATTCGAATATGTAGCCGGACGTGAAAATGCCTTCGCAGATTTTTTATCAAGATCCGAGGAGAAAGAAAAGATTCGAAACAAAAAACAAGAAAAGAACAAACAAATTGAGGACGAGAATGTGAATGTGGAACCCGAATGCATGGCAGTAACGCGAGCCATGACAAAACAAATGCTTGAACCCGAAACACAAGAGACATTTGTCGATCCTCCACCGCCAACTCAGCAGGAAATAGATCAAACGCCAGAGGAAGCAAAAAAGGAGTCCGAATTATTCTCTCCGGAATTGATTAAGAAACAACAGCGACTAAATTCGAAATTGATGGATATTTTTCGGAATATTGGCGAAAATAGTTCCAAAAAATACTTCAACAGTTTTCACTTAGAAAACGAAGTATTATACCAAGAAAATATTCATGGAAAAAACCAATTGGTAATTCTATGGAAACTTAGACACCTCGTTTTACATCAATACCATGGGGATACCTTAATGGGACACCAGGGAATAGACAGAATTATTGCCGCAATCAGAAACAAATTTTGGTGGTCGAATATGGAGGACGATATTATCAAGTGGATAAAATCCTGCGTCGTATGTCAATTATGTCGTCCCATATCAAACCCGATTCAACCGCTCAATCCCATACCCGTTTCTTACCCTTGGGAAATAGTAGCTACGGATGTGGTCAGTATTTCGCCTCTACCAGAAAAAAGACCATATGTCATCGTATTTATGGATTATTTTATGAAATGGGTCGAAGCAAAATGTATCCCGGACCAGAAAGCTGACACAATAGTAAAAGCATTTATGGAAAAAGTTATTTACACCCACGGGACGCCGAAACATTCGCTGAGCGACCAGGGCTCAGCATATATGTCTCAATTAATGGGGGATGTTTGCGATCTTTTGAAAATAAAGAAGATAAATACTACACCATACCACCCGCAATGCAATGGTATGGTGGAAAGATTTAATCGAACCCTAATTGAACAAATTAGGAGGGTGGCGATAACCGATCCAGATGATTGGCCTCATTATCTAGAGCAAATTTTATTTGCTTATCAGATTACGCCCCATAAAACCACAAAAAGCTCCCCTCATAGTTTGTTGTTTGTTTAGGCGAGATTTCAGATAGACAACGATATTGCGAGGCCAATAATTGTGCAAAATAATTACGATACCTATAAATACATGTTAACGGAACATCTCCTTAACATGTACAAATTTATAAACGAAAATCACAAAAAAGTGGTGGCCGAACGAAAACTACAGTACAACAAGACATTCCAAATTGGTGAACTTGTGCTCTACCAAAAAAGAATCATAAAAGGGAAAGCCGACACAATGAATGACGGTCCCTACAAAGTGATAGAAACGCAAAATTTAGACAAAAATGTCATAAAAATACGCCGCACTGGGAAACCAGATTCGCGAGTACAAATAGTTTCCATAAATCGCGTAATGCCTTTTGTTACACGGACACCCGATTTTTACTGTAGCTCATAATTTATTTTTATCGTTTTATTTGTGCATTGTGTTCGAATTTTGTTTTATGTGTCTTTTTTAATGTTCTATGTATTATATCTTTCCCATTTTTTCCCTTTTTCCCTTCAAATTTTTCAATTGTTCTGACTTATTTTTGGCAATTTTATGGCAGTTTTAGGCATTTATCAAAAATTACGACACCGGAAAAATTTTAATGGGCAAAATTATATTTTTTCACACGCTTGGTGTGAAAGAATCAAAATATTTATAAGTCCGGAGAAAATCCTCCCAGAGTTATAAATCCCATAAATTCGAGGTGTTATGGAGCTGTTTTTTAGATTTAATTTGCAAAATATTAGTATATTGATTATTTTCGTCGATTGGAGAATTTGTGAAATTCAAATCCAAACGCATTATGGCTACGTCCAGTATCATCGAAATGGATAATAGTTTCGGGCAGCCACAAGACCGCCAGGATAACACCAATTTCTTAATTAGTAGTAAGTTTTAAAAAGGTAAAATATGTGGTAAAAACGTTATTCGAAACGGGACTCTAAATTGACTGCGCGGCAATTTATATGTCGAGGATTTTGGGTGTTTGAGAGCCTGATCAACTCCCCTATGTCCAAATCTATTCTTGAGCATTTGAATCATTTTTGTTTTGAAATTATTATCAAAAAAGGGTAGGTAAAAAATTGTGTGAAAATTTTAAGATTATAACGTGGGAAGATTGAATTTGGATCTTTCAACGGGCAAGAATTTCTAGCATTCATTCAGCATAGTCTTACTCTCAAAATGCTTTAATCACATGAAAATCAAAATTTGTATGGAGATTGCAAAAAAATTTTGGGAAAATGACCAAAAAATGTTAGTTTTCAATAAAATTCTTCAAAAAACAAAATAGGATCAAACATTTATCAATAATAGTTTGATAACTAGAACCTATAAGCACTAACTGGAGTGACATATTCTAAGCGCACACTAGAATAATATAAAAAATACCCGGCGCGAAGCGCCGAAAATTTTTCTTTTTTTTCCCATTTTAGAACGCATAAAAATGCATCTCCGGACAGAAAACCCTATAATGTAATCAAAAGAGACGTCAGGCCTAGTTGCACCGTGCAACCTGGCAGAACAAATTTGGTTGCACAGCCCGAAATTTGGTTGCTGTATGCAAAATAACCCTGGGGCGAGCACCACCGTTTTTTTCCTCAAATGGGGTCTTTTGACGGAAAAAATTTTGGGTATGATTCCACTGTTTTTTTTAGTGGCACACCCATTAGCAGTGCCGCTAATGGCAGTTTGACTCCATTAGCGCAAAAAATTTTATTAGCGCGCAGTAAATCATTTCTTTTTACAATAGTTATCAATTTATTAGTGGGTCGTAACCGAGAAAAAAAATTTTGCGGCGCTTAGCGCCGGGAAAATTTTTACGTTTTTACATTCTAAAAGGCTGGAAAATGAATCTTCATAACAATGAAAATAAATCGGAATGAAACTAATGCACCGTAATACTTTTCTTATTCCGGGGCACAGCGCCGGGAAAATTTTCGGATTTTTGTGTTGCAAAACGCTGGAAAATGTATGTTCCCAACAATTATTCCTGGATAGAAGGTCTAAATTTACAGTCTTATAATGATATTTTTATCCTCTTTCAATCGCAGATTGGCAAGGTTCGCGTTTCAAAACCTTGAAAAATTCCAAACGAAGCGAGAGAATAAAATTCTGAGAAGTGATGAAAAATCTCAATTATCAGCAAATTATTGACTCCTGACTAAATTAGTAAAAAAGAGATGAAGTAATTCAATTGATAGGAACTGATGAAGGTCAATTAGTAAGTAGAAGTAGATATGCTAACAGCCACCTGTGATGGAAAGCAATGACTGTTCGACCAGCGGAAAATTTTGAGGTTTTGACCTTCTGAAATTCACCAAAATGAATCTTTTCGGTTTTGAAGTGAAGAAAAAATTCTTTATTCGAAATTCTATTCCCTAAAAGATTGCATTGAGGAGAAAAACGGGGCTTCAAACGACACGAGAAAAAAAATTGTAAAGATTGATGGAAAATCTCATTAATCGGCAAAATGTTTTCTTGTAACTAATCGAAAAGAGATGAGGTACAATTCAGTCGATTGAAACTGCTCAATGTTAAGTAGTAAGTGGAAGTAGATATGCTAATGGCCATGTTGGATAAAAAACAATGATTAATATGTATTAAACATGCAAGCACACATTTAGTAAACAGGATGAATTTCTATAGTTTGTTCACAAACAATAAAATTAGACGCTAAATCTATTGTAGAGTGTTTTCCGATCCAAATCATTAACGAAACTTAATGAAATAATGATAAAGTTTAATATTCTACATATATTGCTACACTAAGATTTTTAATTTTTTTAGCTCTGCTTTTAACAGTAAAACAGAAACCGAAAAAATCCAAATTACAACCTGCTTCAGCCACCGAAAAGTCCGTCAAAACTGTTGTTACATAATTTCAAATCCTGTCTTCGAATAGATCTCAACGATATCTATCGATTGGTATCCAATTTATTGCGTTTTTCAAAAAATTTCGTTCAGGAACTATATAAAAATTTTTTTAAGTTCGCAGAAACTTTAATCATAATTCTGAAACCTGTCACTACAGCCTTGGAAAAGCCATGGCCGCCAAACGTTTAGCCTGCGGATCGATTTCGTTAAAATTGTCAACATGGTGTCGCGTTTCAGAGCCGCCGATGGAGCTTACGTTAAATAAGTGGCAATGATCGATGCGCCACCAAGTATAATGAAAAATTTGTGCTTTTAGCCGTAGATTTTTGACATTTGGTTAGAAAATAGTAATTTTAAAACAAAAACGGTCAATTATATGTTGTTTTTACTCTTCGCACCTTGAACATAATTTTCCATTCAAGTGTAAAGTGTAAAATTCATTTTTTACCTTACAGTTTAAAGCGTTGAAAGTACCCTACGCCAAAGAACCGACCAAAGTTACGGATAAAATTACGAAGGGCGAAAACTAATATAGGTAAGGTTGAACTGGCGACTAAAACATTCTGGTGGATCTGGAAATTTTTAGACCCAAGTTGCATGTAAAAAGTTTAGAAAACATGCTTTCCTATGTTTCAAAGCATGCCCGACATTTCTAAGCTAGTTTCGGAAAATTTTCAGAAAATTTGAAGATTTTAAAAAAAATTTTAAATTTTGAGAAAATTTTAAAAAATTTCAAAACCTTAAACTTCCGGTTTGTAGCTATTCCAGTGATGACAGGAAGTGCTTCTAGCAAGTTTCCAAAGAATTGGTAAGGTTTTTGAGTTTGAAAATTGGGTGATCCGTGGGGGGCCGATCCGGGTTTTAGTCGTGCACGACTAAAACCCGGATCACTTTTCCACGGATCGGGCATATTTTCTTCCTGAAAAGTGTGTTCAAAGGTTAGGAAACTTCTTTTCCCACATTTTCAAGCATGCCCGACATTTCTAAACTAGTTTTAGATTTTAAAAAATTTCAAAACCTTAAACTTCCGGTTTGTAGCTATTCCAGTGATCATAGGAAGTGCTTCTAGCAAGTTTCCAAAGTATTTTTAAGGTTTTTGACTTTGAAAATTTGAGGGAAAAACACAGATTCATTTTGACGGATCTGCAAATTATGGATCCAAAATGCATGTACAAAGTTTGAGAAACTTGTTTTCCTACGTTTTTAAATATCACTGACAATACTAAAGTGGTTTTAAAAAAATTGAAAGAAAATCTTAAGATACTTAAAAGTATCCAAAGTATCAAATTTTTCATTTGTAAATGTTCAGATGATAGGAAGTGATACAAACAAGTTTTCAATTTTTTTTAAATTTCCAGCCTCTAATACTGGATTGATCCATTGAGGTTCAGTGTCGGATCACTTGAAATATAAAACAATTTATAGGAGAATTGCATGAATATTGTGTTTAAACTGCTTTATTATTTCAGTAAAAATAAAGATGCGAGGACGCGGGACGATTAATTGGTGGTCAAAGCCCGTCGTCAGGGTCTTTGTGTACTCCCTGATATATTTTATTTGTTTTTGTTTTTATTTATGTTACTTATTTTACTGTAATTTTTCTTTCAAGTAAAATAAGTTTCAAATTCCATATTGATTCACTGATAACTGAGTATGACTAGAATTCTAAGACCAAAAGTGAGTGGACATTTTCGGCCATGTTGTAAAACATTCAGCTTGTTTTGACCATACAAATTGATACAAGCATGTATTGTAACCGTTTTCGAGTGATCCGGGTCCGATCACTCAGAATTTGAACCAAAAATGCATTAAAGAAAATTCGGATCTGAATACGTGATGCCAACGTATGTGCCATGATGACGAAGAATTGCAGTCTGGTCAAAAAATATAAAAAACATTGATTCGGATCAAAAAATGTGATGTGGATCAGAAATTGAAATTCGAAAATTTTCAGTTTGGGTCAAAAAAAGTTGATCCGGATCAAAAAATAAGATCTGGATCAAAGACTGAATACGTGGCGCGGAAATACTCATCATGACGAAAAATTTTGATCTAGGTGAGAAATTGAAAAAAACTGATCCGGATCAAAAATATTGATCTTGATCAAAATCCGAATCCGTGAGATGGAAATACTCATCACGACGGAAAAATTCGAAAAAATTTATTCTAGATGGAAAATTGAAAAAAATTTGATTGGGATCAAAAATATTGATCTGGATCAAAATCTGAAGATGTGGCGTCAATTTACTCATCACGACGGAAAAATTCGAAAAAATTTAATCTACGTGAATATTCGGAAAAAAATTTGATCCGGATCAAAAATATTGATCTGGATCAAAATCTGATTATGTAGAGTGGAAATACTCAGCACGATGAAAAAATTCGAAAAAATTTGATCCGGATCAAAAAAAGTTGATACGGATCAAAAAAGTTGATCCGGATCAAATAAGTCGATCCGGATCCGTGGACCCGATCCGGGTTTTAGTGCTACCCAAAAATTTCTGGATCCGCCATTGCGTGGTTCATTGATTAATATTGAAGTAAAAATCGCTTTTGATTTCAAAGTAATGCACAAGAGACAGGATGTCTCATCTAGCCTATGCATTAAAAATAAGAGTATCGCTATTAACCAGAACAGGAAACTGAAAAATGTAGTTCAAATGCGAAAAATTATGTCATCCTCAAAATATGTGTACTCATCTGCATTACTGTGTTATCATTTTTAAGTCCTTTTTAAAAAACTTGGAATAAAAAATCTTGAGGATAATTAGTTGGCCAACACTGTATGTACATTTAATTTGCATAATTTGGGAGAAATTACTGGATTATATATGATGTGTTGTATACTAATTGAAAGCTGTTGCTAAACTGTATCTAGTGAAAAATTAATTGCTGAAATCTGATAAATATTAGCTACAAAACTGCAGCCTCAGCTTTTTGATCATTTTTATTCAATTTAAGTTTGGAATCTAATTTACGTATTGGTGACCAATTATCTGGCAATGACGTGTTATATGTTTTTCGAAAGCTCTTGTTGAGCTGTATCTGATGAAAAAATAATTATGAAAATTCGATTAAAATATTAGCCATAAAACCGCAGCCTAAAGTTTTGGATAATTTTTAATTAATTCTATTTTTAGAACATGTAGAAAGTACGGTTGGTCTCAGCGACTCTGGTCCTCATCGTACTTTGTGGACAAACGTGTAGAAAGTACGTCGCGCCGTACTTTGCATTACCTGCAGAAAATGTGGTCGGCGGACCCTCTTATACTTAGCGTGTGTGTAGAAAGTACGGGGGTCCGCCAAACTGCAATTATGCCGAAAACAGCGCCCAACAGCAAAAATCGAGAATTATTTGCGTAAACAAAACTTTATTTGGTTTGTGAAAAACAGAGTAATATAGAGAAAAAAGTGCCGTGAACGGACGAAAATTAGTTCCACTATATTCATTTTCAAATGGTCGTTGCAGTGGTCGAAATTTCGGCGAACGCAGCGTTACTAGAGATCAGGAAATCCATTTTGACAATCTTGAAATGGTTAGAAAAGTGATCATCAAGGAGTCGGACGAAAATATAACCATGGCATTAGGGACCCTTGAATTTTTGGTTGGGAGTCAAAAGCGCAGCCGGATGTTTTTTCTTTATATTTTTTCATTACTTTTTTATGGATTTTAAAAATATAGTTTTTTCGTCTATGTTTTCAAAGTGTCTGTATTTGCTCATAAAAACATAGAGAATAATGAGACGCAAAAGAAAGGGCAGAAGGATGGTGAAATGAAACAATCGAGTTGCATAAGAAATCAGACACGCTTTTAAAGATTTAAATGGATTTAAAGCATAATGCGCTTCACCGAAATTCATTTTAAGGTGTTCACAGTAGTGATGTGCGCCAGAAAAATTTCCAATTCAGCGATTCCCATGCGAGCAATTCCCAGACGAGCGGTCCCAAGTGAGCAATTCCCCACTGAGCGAATTCCCACCCCAATTGAGCGATTCCCGAGTGAGCGATTCCGATGTGAGTGATTCCCAAGTCATCAAATTCCCAATTGAGCGATTCCCATGTGAGCGATTCTCCATTGAGCGAATTCCCAAATGAACGAATTCCCAATCGAGTGATTCCCATGTGAGCGATTCCCAATTGCATTTTTATCTTTTGTCTCTGCTTTCTTTAATTTTCTTTTTTATTGTCATCTACTTTTTTCGTTTTTACTCATGAAACAATACATTACAAGTTTTCATTTTTAATGAGCATTGTCTCCCAAATAATTCTTATACAATTCAACACTCTCTATTTCCTATTCAATTTTATTCTTTGTGATTTTTCTTCATTCTTACTTACTTTTCATCTTAGTTTTCTGCTTTTACTTTTTTATCTTTCTCCTTTTCTATTCTCCTGATTCTTTCTTTTTTTTATTTTTTCCCATTATTTTTTTCTTCCTTGCCCTTTGTCTATCATGCCTCCTCTTTCTTGTCACTTTTTCATGTTTATTTTCTTTTTCTAATGCTTTTCCACCTATTTTCACTAATTCTTAATGTCTTCATTTTTGTTCACGTTTCCTTTCTCTTGATATTTTGTTTCTTCCAGCATTCTTTTGTTTTTATTTTTTATGAAGATTTTGACACTTACAACGATGAAAGACTAGAGCATGCCAAACTGTACAAGAATTATCCGAAAGACTACGGTTATTTAATGACAACTTGTAATGTATTGCATCATGAGCAATAAAAGAAAAAATTAGATGAAAAGAAGGAAGAAAACGAAAGAAGGCACAGACAAAAGATGAAAACGTAAAACATGAACGAAAACATAAACAATAGACACAGAAAATGAAAGAACAAAATATTAGGTAAAGAAGGAAAGTATTAAGAAAGTGTAATTATTAAATTAAATTCTCAATCGCTCGTTTGGAATCACCCAATTGGGAATTCGCTCACTTGGAAATTCGCTCACTTGATAATTCGCTCGCTTGGGAATCGCTCACTTGTGAATCGCTCACTTGGGAATCACTCACATGGGAATCGCTCACATGGGAATCGCTCACATGGGAATACCCCATAATGTAGCACCTAACTTCTTAGTACTCTTTACTTCTTTTTCGAACAGTGAAATATTCGGATATATTCAGATATCCGGATATTTTTTCACATCCAGATATCCGTTTTTCAAAATATACGTCCGGATATTCGGATACCCGGCGCACATCACTATACTTCCAAAAAATTTTAATGACTGAGTTTTCAGTAATTTAGATCGAAAAAGCAGTCTAGGTTTCAGTTCGCATGCTATCTATTTTTTTCGTATGTTATCTATTTTTCGTGTGTTATCTATTTAAATTCACATTTATCTATTTTTTGGAATCGTGATGAACGCTGAAAACTTTTTAAAATGTTAATGAGATTGCGATTATTTCTGTTTGACATTTACACACTGTATAGATACTACACATGTACGAGTATCGAGGTGAAGCCAATGAAAATTCAATGACATCTTTTCATGAAGCCCATAACATGAAAATTTATGACTGACTGCGCTTTCGAAACACTTTTCCACCATTGGATGCACTTTTGAACCTTTTAGCATTAGGGTATAGACAGCACTGCGGCACGTCTGAACTTTTTGCATGTGCTGTGCTTCTGAACACTACTCGAATTTTTCCCATGTTTTTTTTTAATTTGTAGGTAAGTCCAGCAAGTTATTTAACATGTAAAGTATGGTTTTTCCAAAAATGGGGACTCCTATACTTCGTGTACATTGCCTATACCCACACTGTATATACCTTTTATGTTATTCTATTCAATTCAATTCTATTGTCAAAGAAACTTCAAAAGACAACTCTCGCTAGACTTTATGTTGATGATTGTACTAAGGTTGGGAGAATGGTCGTGCCTTAATGTTAGGGTTGGAACTGAGTCAAATGGCTCTTTTAGGTTTTTTCCAAAGTCACATGATCGATTTCAAAAATTTATGGAAGTGCTAAGATCTTCTATGAAAAAATCATCTGGATGTTTATAAATGAAAGCACTAAGGGTTTCGTTAACGTGGCTTGCTCAACTGCTGTGATATAATGAACGCATTAAGACACGATTTCTGAGAGGTTCTACTTTCCCTATGATAAGTTGAAAATTAATCGTACCTCAAAATCAGATATTTAGGGTAGTTTTGTGCGCTGAGTCCCATGGTACCATTTAGAGATGAAACGGATCCAAAATTTTCAATCTTCCAGATCCGGATCCGGGTAATCAACTTGCTTCTATCCAGTTCCGGATCTGGATCCGGGTAATCAACTTGCCTCCATCTGGTTCCGGAACCGCATCCGGGTAATTGAAAATGCTTTTTCCGGATCCGGATCCAGCTAGTAATAATATACATCTTTTGGGATTATGCAGACATTTATTCATGTGTCTTTGAATGATTCAGTTGAATTTTTTATCAGATAAGATCTAGTAAATCAACTAACTTATGTAATGTAAAGTTGTGAATATTGAATAAAAATTTTATCCTCATCCAAGTCTGATCTACTTTTTTTGTGACAAACCATATTTTATGATTCATATAGTTGTACTAATACAAATTAATATAACACTTTAGAGTTTATATTCACAGCAATACCTTACAATACTTATAGTCGTATTTGGGAATATTTTGAAAGGCAGGACAATGATTATGCTATTTGCAAGGCCTGCAGAGAAAACCGTGGTAAAAAAGTTGCAATTTCAGCTTCAAAAGGAAGCACTGGTGCTTTAAACAAGCATTTGAAAGCAATTCACCCAAAATTGCATAGTGAAATGGAAAAAAATGGGCGCTGATAAAACCGATGAAGGTAAAAAGGTTTCAATAAGACTTTTGATGTTACAAAATATTCAAATTTGCATCCTAGATGCCAGGAAAACCAAACGGGAACAGGCAATTGATGAAGCAAAGAGCCAACTTCTCATTCAAAGTTTCTTTGTTTCCAGGGTAGGTTGCATGAATTTTGTTACAAAATAATATTTTCTAATTACATGATTAGAAAAATTTCATCAAATTTCTCATGCATTCTTTGCAGTTACAACTGGCTGTAAATGATCCAAAATCGCGGGCCATTGATAAAACCGTTGTAGAGATGATAGCCCTGGATGATCAGCCTTTCTCAATGGTGGGAAAGTTGGGATTTACACGTCTCATGAAGCTAGTTTGTTAAGATGTATGCATTGCTTTAGTTAGTATGTAGTTAGTGATTACCTGCATTTTTAGGTAGCTCATGAGTACAGTTTAAAATCACAAACAGCATACAAGCAACAATTTGAAGCTTTGTACGAAATAGTCAGGGCAAAAATACAATGGTGTATTGAAAATAATTGTGCTTAAAATGGAATTTCATTTACAACAGACATATGGTCAAGTAAAACAGAAGCTTTGTTCAGGTAACTTACATTGACAGTAAGTTTTTCCTATAGTACATAACTAAAATTTTCATGTACTTCAGTCTCACGGCACATGCTATAAATGACAACTTTGAACAGATTAAATTTGTTTTACATGCTGAGCCAATGACCAAAGAAAGGCACACATCCGAAAATTTAGGATCCATAATTTTGAAAATGTTCGAAAATTGGAATATTGCAGCAGAAAGTGGAAGGACGTAGTAAACTAGATGGATATTGTTGGGATATGTTTATTTTTGTTTTTAATAGGTGCATATCATTCTACATGATAGCGCTGCTAATATAAAAAAGGCCATCTAAGACTTGGAATTTGAAAGCATGAGTTTGAAAGTTTGAAAGCATGAGCATGAGTGAAAGCATGACCACACATCAGCTAAATTTAGTTTTCAATGATGGTAAAGGGGTAGATCTAAATAAAATTATTTTACATATACTTAATTCAATTTTTCAGCAATTGGTAAACAATTTCTCGTAAAAAAGATGATCGGAGATTGTAAAAAAATTGTTGGTCTCATGAATCTGACCCAGCAAGAAATACCTTCAAAGTGATACACAAAGAAATTGATATTGAAAAGTTACCACTCAAGCTTTTACAAGTAAGAATAAGAAGAAATATAAATACAAAAAAAAACTGGGCTTCACTTCTGCTACTTTTCTAAGGATGTTCCTACTCGTTGGAACTCAAGGTTGGTGATGCTGGAATGAATTTATTCTCTACGAGAAGCTGTTGACATATTATGTCAACACGACTTCAAAATTGAAAATCGGCCAATTTCTGAAATTGTTATAAATTGGATGATTGTATCTCAAATAATTTAACTTATGGCACCATTTAAAGATATTACTGAAGAAGTAAGTTCCTCAAGATTAAATTTACCAATTACTTTGAAAAATACTTTCAGTTAAGTCGCAGCTCATCATCATTAGCAGATGTTATCCCACAAATCAATTTTCTGATAGAGGCCCTGTTACCTGAAAACAAAGAAGACGAATTTGGTGTTCGTACTTTCAAAAATCAGTTATGATCATCACTTGGAGATCGATTTGAATCAATAGAAGAAAATATGTAAGAATTTTAATTGAATATTTTTCCCATTTAAGAGCACTTTTTCCTGTTGCAGGCTGCTAACAGTTTCTATATTGCTGGACCCAAGATACAAAAATCGAGTTTTCAAACAAGTATCTACACTAGAAAAATCTGTTGTAAAATTTTTTGAGTTGTTAAAAATGAAAATTTAGGCATAACATCAATTAGTACAAATTACAGGTAACATTATTGAAGCAACAGGAATCAAAAAACTCAATAATAAGAAATGGACCAACAAGAAGCCAATTGAAAGCCAAAAACAAAAACCTTCAAAATTCAACGATTATTTAGCAGCCATAAGCAGCAGTGAGGGAAGTGCAGAAGAAGATATAGATGAAAATCCTGTTAGAAAAGTAATATCATCTAATTTGGATGAAATATATTTTTGATGAGAAAGGGTCTTGCAGGAAATAATGCTATATTTGAAAGAAAAACGAGGGACTCGCGATCCCTTGCTTTGGTGGAAAGCTAGAAAAACTGAATTCCCTTTATTGACACAAGTGGCTCATCGTTGTTTAGCTGCCCCAGCGACCAGTGTTCCCTCGGAGCAGTTGTTCAGCAGCGCTGGCATCATATATTGACCAAAAAGAAACAGACTATCTGGTGAAACTGTTGAAAAGCTTCTATTTTTGAAATACAATTTACCAGAAATAAATTTTAAATACTAAGACTGTTATCATTAAATCAATCAAATAAATATTTACCTTACCTTATAACATTACCTTAGTGTCAATACTTAATTATCATCAATTATGTCTAAACTGCATTTGGCATTATCCGGACCTGGATCCGGATCCGGGTATTTGAAAATGGTTCTTCGGGATCCACATCCAGGTAATTGAAAATGGTTCTTATGGATCCAGATCTGGATCTGGATCCTGAAAAGTTCCAGGTAACATGGACCTGGATCAGGGTACCCGTTTCATCTCTAGTACCATTCTTTTGCTTGTAAATGAAAATTCGCGCTGCTACAGTATGCCAAAATTTGAAAATTGATAAATTTTTGGCATTTTTCAGTGGTCTTGCTAGCTAAGAGATATTTTAAGATTAGATTGATCTTATTTGATGAATGAATACTCATTTTACAGAGTACAGAATAAGCACTATTCTGATGTAATACTTACCTCAAATAATTTCATATTACACTTTTTCATAAAGTTTGAAGTGTCAAAAATGAGCTGTCAAAATTGAAAAAATTTTGTTCATGGGCACTCCCGAGCACCTTCCAATCGGAAGCTACAGAATTTTATTTCCTTACATTGTAGCTCATCCATTTTTATGGCATTGGTTAAATTTTCATCAAAATTTTTGTACCGCTTTGGGAGCTGCACTGCTCTGAAGAAGGCATACTTATGAAAATTTAATAGAAATCATTGTATGTGCCAAGTGGCCCTTGTCTACCCCTTGTGATATATTCATTACGTATACTGTAGAATTATCAAACAACTAACAGACTATAGTTTGATGATCAATTATTCCACAAGCAAACATTTTACACTCTGCAAGAAAGTTTGAACAGACAAAAATTAGAAGCAAAAATAAAGAAAACTCCTGCTTAGAGGCACTCCCGAGCACCTTCACCTACAATGCTGCAGAATTTTATCTTTTTATTGTTTAGTTCATACATTCTTTCAGTAGCTGTGAAAGTAACATCTCATCATCATGTGCCATTTTGGCAGCTGTAGACATTTGCATACACTGCACTGTCATTCAAATGCATTTTTGAATCTGGATAAATGTCCCATCAATGAAGTTCTGGGAACACAGGATGCCTCCTAACCCAATATATTATGAGAAGAAATGTGACTTGAAGTCCTGGCAAATTTCCATTGATCTAGGTTTGATGGTTTCTAAACAAATTGCTTCAAATGAAAAATCGAAAAGTTGGAAAACTTTCATTAAATTTCAGAAATTGAGTGATTGTTTCAAATCCATTTACAGAAAAACGGCAAGAGTTATTTGGATACTCTTTGCTTTGTTGGAAGGGCACTGCAATCTACTATCCTTTGCTCTATTTTCGTTTGGTCAACCTCATGTGGTGTGAAACGTGATGTCTTCAACTATAGAGCATGTTCGCACAGCTTATAACATAGGTCATAGCCAGACAGTGGACATTTCTTTTGTAACATTAAACTCTCAGCTTCAATTTTTTTCTGGTCAAATTACTGAAAAGAGAAATTTTTGATGCATCTCTTCTGAAGCATCCTGTTGGGCAACTATTGTGAATTGATGGATGAAATTTTTCCAGTGATTCAACTCACATTTTTTATTTTTACTCGTCTAGTCTGAACGTTTTGAATTTTTCCTGCATCTCGTTGATGGCATATTTAGTGGAGTCAATCACCATTTTGGTATCAGCTTTCAGAATGTGCAGACACCTACAGCTCCCAAAGCTGTACATTAATTTGATTGAAATTTTAACACAATATGTCAGACATTAGTGGCTATAGAAATCAGAAAAAAAATTCTGCTGCATCCTATGGGAAGGTGCCCAAAATAGGCCCAAAGGACTTTTTCAGTTTATTTTGACATCAGTTTTGACACCTAAATGGAATAAAAAGTGTAAAGTAAGAGATGAGAAAGTGTTCTTCATACCAGCATACAGAGCACGGTCTTCTGCATGCATTCAACATTTGGCTTCAGAGTCATGTCTTTTCTGAGCTGTGATATTTCGAGACACATGTACAGATTGAAAAATGCCAAAAAATGTAAAAATTCCAAACTTTAGAGTACTGTAGCTATATGAATTTTGATTTTTGCGCAGAATGAATGCTGTTAGGATACTCAGCATGTAAAACTACTCAAAATGTCTCTTCTTCAGATTTTCAACTTATCATAGGTCAATGGAGCAAAAGGTAGAACTCTCAGAAATCATGTCTTAAAGTGCCATTAACGTCTATATTATTCTTGATGGGTGGTTTCCCTTAAGGTTGAATAGTTGTTGAAAAGATTACATTAATGGTTTCGTTAATAGTTCCCTTGTTGTTGCACATTCAGTCAGTTTTTTGTTGTAACTGGGAATCTGTGACTGTTAGTTGGTGTTGGGTCTTGAATATTGACTGGACTAAGTTGAAAATATATTAGCCTTAGGATAATTGGTAAATATCCAACTGGAATAATAGCTGGTAAATATTTAAGTTTAGTAAAGCTAACCAACACAACATAAATATATAATTTCCAAGTACTAAACAGCAGGATAAATAAAATGAATGACTGTACAAAACAACACACCTTATATAGTATCACAGGAGATCATGGAATATTCTAGAACCTTGTAGAATATAAAAGAATATTATACAATATTGTGGAAGGTTCTAGAACTTTCTGGTACAATGCAGTACATGAACTGTACCTGCCCATCATGTTACTTGCACATCATATTAAGTGATCATACAGTAAGATATGTATCACTCCTCCTCACCAAAATTGATTCACTCCATCAGAGTAAAAAATGATCAGCCTTATTCTTGTGGATTGACGAACTGGTGTCTTTCCTGGAACTTGATCTTGTTTATGGTGAGTGTGATTGTGCAATTCTGTGGCTTCATCCATTTTCTTTGCTACTGAGCTTTGCAGTCCCCGAGGTTGAGGAAATAGCCAATTTGCTGTACTTTCTGAGTAAATATTTGGTGGTTTGGACTGGTCCTTTCTAAGCTGGTTCTGATGGCATGGAATGGGAACCATTGATCCAATTTTCTTGATGACTTGAAGTTTCCAAGCCCAGAAGTTAAAATAAAGATGCTTGGGGTGGCATCTTTATGTTGACTTCTGGGTTGGAAGTATTCTACCCAATTCTATACAATGTCGCCATTCATGCTGTAGTTCAGCAGGTTATTTTCCAGTGATTGGATTTGGTGTTGTTTTGTAAGTAATCAGGATTTGTTCCAAGGCATCATCAATATTGCTTCCTCCCCATAAAGTTTTTTCCATTGCTGTTTTGAAAGTTGGGACAAAATGTTCAGCTTCTCCATTTGAGGTGGGATGGAAAGGTGCTGCTGTTAAAGGCTTGATGCCTCTTTTCTTGCAAAAATCCTGGAATTGGCTGGATGTGAATTGTGTTCCATTGTCAGAGACAATTGTTTCAAGTAAGCCTGCATCTATAATGATTTGCCTCACACTTTTCAGTGTAGCCTCTGTTGAAGTTGACACCATATTCTTCACAATGGGATACTTTGTGAATGCATCTATGCAAATGAACCACATGGCATTGTGAAATGGGCTAGCATAGTCGATGCAGAGTCTTTGCATTGGCCTTGTAGTTTCAGGCCATGTTGAAAATTCTTAGTTGGGGGCATTGGCTACTTTCTGACAAGCTTCACATTCTCAAACCACTTCTTCAATATTTTTCTCTATGTTCAGCCACCAACAATATTGTCTTACCAGGTGCTTAGTTCTTATGATTTCCCAATGACCTTTGTGCAGTTGCTGAATAATTTGGTCTTCAAGAGCTGCTGGGATGACAGCACATGGTGAATTGTCACTTTCAAGAATGATGATTTCATCTTGAATCCTGAGCTGTAATTGTTGGTTGAAGTATGGATGTAATTGAGGTACATGGATTGATAATTTGTTTGGCCATCCTTGTATAATGAATTGCTTGACTGTTTTCGAAGTTGGATCTTTGCTAATGCAACTTGCCAATTTGAATTTGCTGATCAGCAATTCATTTGTGTTTTTGATGCTGATGCAGTAGTAAGAAGCTTCTTTTTGTCCAATTCATCATCCCGGCTCATTGGTAGGCATGAAAGTGCATCTGGGTTGCAATGCTTTGCCATTGGCCAGAATCAAATTTCATAATTATATCCAATAAGAGCAATCCCCTATTGTTGGAGGCATTTGTCATAAGTGGCAGCTTCTTATTAAGACTGAAAATGGCTAGCAACAGCTTGTTGTCTGTGATCAGCTAGAAATTTGCATTCAAACAGGTATTAATTGAACTTTTTCACACCGTAAATGACTGAAAGTGCTTCTTTTTCCACTTGAGTATAGTGTCTTTCATGGTCATTGAGGGTCTTTGAAGCAAATGCAATTGGCTTCTCAGATCCATCAGGATATTTGTGTGAAATGACTGCTCCTATGTCATATGATGAGGCATCTGTTGCAAGGTCAACTGGCAATTCTGGCTGATAGTGAACTAGCCTTGTTGCTTCAACAATTTGATTCTTGAGTTGTTGAAAAGCTTCCTCTTCTGACTTTGATCACTTGAAGGGCATGTTTTTCTTGCGCAAAGCATTTAGAGGTGCTGACAACTGTGGAAGTTCTTGGATGAATTTGTTGTAGTAATTGACTTTTCCCATAGAAGACTGCAATTCTCAGAGATTCTTTGGGTGTGGCAATTGTTGAACAGCTTTAACACTGGATTCTGATGATTGAATGCCTTTTGCATCAATGATGTGGCACAAATATTCAACTTCTTTTTTGAAAAACTCACACTTAGCTTTGTTACAGTGAAGACCATTGCTTTCCAGAAGTTGAAAAATGGTGTCCAGTGTATTGAGATGTTCTTGATCATTTTCTCCCATCACAATTATATCATCCAAGTAGTTCGCACATCCCTTGAGTCAAGATACAATTTGCTCCAGGAAGCGTTGAAAATGGCAAGTGCCCTGGCAATTACAGCTTCACACGACAAAAATTTCCTATCCAGGTACTCATTTATCCATTACCCAGGTACCCAAATTATCCGGGTATACCCGGGTAATATTATAGTAGTAATATACAATTAAGTATTTAATAGCATGTAAGTAGTAAAATATACTTTGACCTGAAATATATAAAACTCAAGTTTTCATCAATTTAATGAATACATGGCTAGATCGAAAATCATAATAAGCATTAAGATGATCAACAAAATTGATAATGCAGCTCATTTGGGACTGTTCCAATTTTTTTTGTACAGGACAGGTTGGAATATGCAACTTGGGGAAAAAAACTTAGATGTACAGGTAAATTTTTTGTTGCTTGCCTCTTAAATTAGAGAAATTATTAAAAGCTAACCCCCTTGTATTTCATTCGATTCATGTCAGTTTTTGGCTTTTAAAAGTGAACTTCCTGAGGTTTGGAGTAAAATTGAAAGGTTAGAAAAATTAATTTGTTTGGGGCCAAGCGCCGAAAAACTTTGATTTTGAGGCCTCTAAAATGTCGGCAAAATCATTTTTTTCAGCACATTTTTGTGCAACTATGGATGATCAACGGTGATCTTTACATGGGCCAGTAATTTACCAATCATAATTATTCATCAGAAGAGATTATGTTTCTAATAATCTGAAGCATTAAGAAGTGCTATAGGTATTTTACCTCTGACTTGAATATTTTGGATTTTGATATCCTATAATACTGGAAAATAAATGAAGGAATCAATGAGTGAATTTCTATCTTTTCTTTCTTTCAATTTTTAATTTCTTCCATCTTTTCTTTCTATTTCATTATCTTTTTTATCTTTTCAAAATCTGGATGACAGGTCAAATTTTTCAGTGAATTCAATGAGTTTTCAGCAGGGTAAGCTAAAATTCAAAAATTAGGCACACACTCGAGAATTCAGTTTCTTTAGCCAGCAAAAACTTATGCTTTTCTGCTATTCTTATTATTTTTTAATCATTTGTTAACACAAAAAGTTTATAAACCCGGTAGCTTAAAATCGTGTAGGACTGCAAAACAATTTCACATGAATAATCAAGAAAAATGTATATTTTCATCAAATACGTCAAAAAACAATACAAGATCAAACATTTATGTATAACATGCTGATGTTTAAAAGCTATAAGCATAAGGTAAGCCGACTTTTCTAACTGTGCAGCATGAATGAATACCAAAAATCATAATGATTTTGCACTGGAAAGTTCTCAATATTAATGTTTTAAACAAACTAAAACAAACCATAATGCAAGACAGAGAAAACGAAAAAAAGAAATACATAGAAAAATATTATAAAACAAAGAAAGAACAGCATGAACATAAACCAAAACATGAACAAAGACACATAAAACAAAAGAAAAATAAATATGTAGAAAAATAATAGTTGAAGAAAGAAAAAGATATAAGAGATAAAGAAAACTGAAGAAAAAAATAAAATAAAAAGAAAAGCAGTTTGGCACTGAAACAGCTTTCACTAAAATAACTGGTATCAAAATAGCTAGCTCCAAAATGGCTAGTGCCAAAATGATCCAGTGCCGAACTGGCTGGGGCCCTAATGATAGCGCCCTAAATGAATGCCGGAACGTGTTTTTCTGTACTTTGTATGACCTTTACATTAGTCTGTTTTTAGATAAATCATTGTGTGATGATGAAAATTGAGGAGTGAGGACCAAAAATATATGTGAGTCAGTAATTCGATTCTATAACTCAACTTATAAACACTGCGTTAAAAAATGAAGCAATCTGATTTTTTGACACAACTTGGGTGCAGGAGATTACCCATACAGTTTCCCCTGTAGCACACTTTATAAGATTAATTTTTTTATACACGATAGCCATTTGGAGCTATTGAAAAATAGAACTTTGTTTAGGCCACTTGCACAATATATTCACATCAAACTGTAAAAACTATTTTTTGAGTATGGTTCTGAATAATATTGAAATCTTTTGAGCTATTTCCTCTACAATTTCACGGTTTGGTCCAAAACAAAGAGAAGTGATAGTATGGTGCTCAAAAGTCTTTAAGAATCCAAGGGAGTCAAAAGTTCTTGAAGTTTTGTGCAATAAAAACTTTCACAAAAATATTTTAAAAAGATCAAATCGTCTGCATCTGTCATAATTTTTGATTATTTTTTAATAAATGTTTAACTGTCAAAAAATTACTCAAAATCAGCTACTGATCCAGTCAGAATAATTATATGTACATATAGTTACCATGTAATTTACATTACAGTTCATTTAAATTACGAATAAAAACATTAAATATAAGTTGGAAAAGTTTCATCATTTTAATAAAAAAATTTTTGATAAAAAACAATGACAACTTTTTAACTCCTGCTTTTCTTTCCTTTTCTATTGTACCATAGAGTCAAATTTGCATATTGAAATACTTTTATAATGATTAGCTGCAAAAGACCATTTCAAACTTACTACAATTTTAAAAATTTATCGCATTCTTAGAGTGATGGGACACTTGGGTGTAATGGGACACTTGGAGTAGAAGTCACAGTGATTGTTCAATATGCACTCTATTACGTTTTTACACATACATGAACAACAATGAACACTACCTACTTTCCTTTATGAATAAAATTAATTACCCAAATTTACCTGGGGGTACCAAGAAGTGTTTCTCTGATTTTACCCGGGTATACCCAGGTAATGCGGGTACCCATTGTGAAGCTCTGCTGGCAACTCTAAATGGCAAACGTTGATATTGAAACAGGCCTCAGTGTGTGTTGACCACCATAAGCTTTTTTGATTCATCATCCAACTCCATTTGAAGATAGGCATCAGACAAATCAATTTTTGAAAATCTTTGTCCATTCTTGAGCTTCTGGAATAGCTCTTCTGGGCTTGGAATTGGATATTGATCAACATGGAGCTGTGGATTGACTGTGACTTTAAAATCTCCACAGATTCACATCTTGCCATTTGGTTCTGATGCTGCTACAATGAGTGCTGCCCAGTAGCTTGTTTTGATTGGCTTCCATAGACCTTGATCTGTCAGACAATCAATGTCTGCATTGACAGCTTCGACTTTTGAAAATGGAATGGGCCTTGGTTTGAAAAATTTACGCCTTGCATCAGGCTTCAGATGAAGGCTGTTTTGCCCAGAGCTTCCACTTGAACATTGATTATTCCTTTGATTGGAATTTTCAGGCCATTGTAGACTTGCATTGTGCATTGTGCATTGAGTCTTTGCCAGCTTTGGGCGTCTAAGGGTATTGTAGCCAGTCATGCCAATGAGTGAGCATGTGGCACCAGAGTTGACAAGGAATTCCATTCATAAGCCATTGACTAAAGCTGTGTGCTTTGACCTGTTGTTGGGCTTTCAAAAACAGCTATTGACAAGCTTCATGCAAGAGATTCCATGAACTTGATGCTTCTTGGATGGATCTTTAGCTTGGCACACTGAAGCAATGTGGCCAAATCTATTTCACTTGTGGCATATAGCATCACAAAATGTGCATTGACTGCATTGGTAGTCTTTCTTGCAACCTGGACAGGATTGAATTTGTCTGATTTTAGCTGCTTCTTGGATCCTGGTTGATGTTCACTTGCCACTTTCTTTTTTGCTTTGTAATGACCAGTGGTTTGTTGAACTTCATGAGTATAGTTAGATGACCCGCCTTAGATAGTTTAGACCATCTTGAGAGTTGCTTCAAATGCTTGAGCGATCTTGCGAACTTCGTCCAATGAAAGATCAATGTGTTGAAGAGCTGCTGTGCCAACTTGATTATGTGGTGTATGAGCAATAATCATGTCTCTGATTAAACTGTCCACATATGATTCTTCACAACTAGCTTTCTTGCAAATGAAATGGCAATTCCGACCAATTCCACGAAGATCCACAACCTGTTGAGCATAGGTTTGTCCAGGCTATATGAGTTTTGGCCTTGAAATGGGCAGAAAAAGATTCGACCAGTTCAGAATACTTCTTTTTGCTGATGTCCTCATTGCCATGGATATTTGACAGCAATTCAAATATTTTAGCACCAACCCGTGAAAGAAAATAAGCTCTCCTTTGACCATCATCAATAACTTTGTGGGCTTCAAAGTGTTGATTGAGCAGGGAAAGATAGGTATCCCAATGGTCTTGAGTCTTGTCCAATGATGGAAATAATGGGACATTTGGCCCAGTTGCTGGTCCCATTGCACCATCAGCATTCTGTCCAAGAAGGCAATCAATCAAGACTTGTTGGGCTTTTTGTTGGTCCAAGATCAACTGTCCCTGGAGTTTCTGTTCTTCCCTTTGAGCTTTTTGTTCTTCCCTTTGGGCTTCCTGTTGCTCCATTAGCAATTCAATTATCTTGGCCAAATCTGAGGCTTCAATTCTTGAAGTCAACATCGCCAAATGTTGTGTCTTGAATAATGACTGGACTAAGTTGAAAATATATTAGCCTTAGGTTAATTGGTAAATATTTAACTGAAATAATAGCTGGTAAATAGCTAAGTTTAATAAGACTAACTAAGACAACATAAATATACCTAAGTACTAAATAGTATCTAAGTGCTAAATAGTACAATAAGTAAAATGCATGACTGTACAAAACAACACACCTTATAATATAGTATCACAAAAGATCACAGAATGTTCGAGTACATTGTAGAATATAAAAGAATATTATAAAATATTGTGGAAGGTTCTTGAACTTTCTGGTTCAATGCAGTACATGAACTGTAACTGCACATCATGTCCTGTGATCATACTGTAAGGTATACATCACATCGTACTTGCACATCATATTAAGTGATCATACTGTAAGATATGTATCAGCTGGTAAGTGCTTGATGGTGTGACTAAATTTTTTGCATGGCTAAGGAAGATCTGCTGAATTGACATTTCATTTCAAACCAAAATCTGGATCGAAATTTGTCAGCTGATAGGACATCTAACGGATTTATCCTTTCTTAATAATGTCTATTATTTAACATCAAAAATCGAAACAATTGGCAAATGAGCCACATTGGAAAACAAAAGATATAAGTTGTTTCGAAAGTGCATAATGACCTACACTCAACAATTTTCCTTAAGCTTAAATGTCTTAAGTTTGAGTTGGGGAAGCACAAAAACCTTTATTGAAACTTTTAAGTAGACCACTGAGGTTCCAGTCGAGCAAGCCATTTTTAATGCTCACGTTGATGCAGCCATAAGACACATTAAGGACCAAATCGAGCAAACCTAGTTTTTAGAAGATTTCAAGGTCAGTTTTTTTATTTAACACAATCATTAACAAAAAATCGCGTTAAAGCCGACCTTAATGTTAGGATCGACCTTAATTAGGGCCCAAGTTGGGCAAGCGACCCCTAGTGTGCTGATTACTGCAGATGTAAATTGATTGAAGTTTGAACATATTGCATAATTAAATCATAAAAAATCTTTTTTCCACAAATGGTTAAACTTTAAGAATAGCATTTTGTTATCCATAGTCTTACTGTAGCTTCTGTAAGACCAAAATAAACTCAGACTTTGTCTTTTGCAGAGACGAAATATTTCGTAGGAATGATTCGAGCTGAAAAGAGTAAAAGAGCGAAATTATCTCAACTTTTCTTTGAAGAACTGCTTTTTAAATGTGGGAATTTCACATGGCATAATGGCACCATTTTACCAAGCAAAAGGAGCAAAAGAAATTGTGTGAGTGTGTGTGTGTGTGTGTGGTAAAACTTCGGATTACATGCACGGTAGATACTATGGTGATACTGTGTGCTGTTGATTCTGTAAAAATGTTCAACTACGAAAACGAAAACACGGTTTATTCAAAAGTTTCCATTTCAGAATTCCGTACTCATATTTTTAATCGGCTGATGAATAAGTTGTAATTAACGAAAGTGTACTCATCAGTAGTATCTCCACATGTTGTAATCTTTAACAGGTTCTTTATCTGACCCGTAAAGTTTTATTTTGTGAAAGTGTTCTACGCAAGATTGATGATTCGCACAAACGTAGTAATAGTCAGAAAAAACAGGCTATAAGTCGTATTGAAATTATCTTCCGATTCCTAAAAACTGTGATCACACGAACATGTAAACACATGATTTACTCCAGGTCTACCAGTTTTGTATTAGAAAAAACAAGATGACCTTCATCAATTATTAAATGGAATCGAAAGCGAAGAATGGCGAACAATTGACAAGGCACAGTTAAAAATCTGTTGTTTATTGTACAGTGTAGCCCACTTCGGTATGGACCTTGGTCCATAAAAAAGAATTTTTTCCATATCCTTGTAAGTCTTCTTCCATGCCAAAAAACGAAAAAATATAAATAGGACATTTTCTGCTTGGGAAATTATTTTTTTTCATTGTTGGAAAATTT
The DNA here is from genome assembly GCA_963922205.1 of Romanomermis culicivorax. NCBI lineage: Eukaryota > Metazoa > Nematoda > Enoplea > Mermithida > Mermithidae > Romanomermis > Romanomermis culicivorax. The sequence continues at coordinate 276,477 of CAWUHX010000197.1, forward strand.
TTTCGAATATCTTCAGAGATGTTTATCTCTCGACTTTTCTTCATATTCGTCATTGTTTTCTGCTTCGTTGAGGTAAAAATATTGAAGAAACAAGAAGGTGTAACGATGTAGGTTTTTAGGTATTCGGCAGGCCAAAACCCGACAACGCCAACGGTAAGATATTTTTTGTAGAATTTCCCATCACCTTAAAGGTCCTTTTGATCGAAACTGAATCTACCTGACTTTGTTGTAATAAGACGTGAGTATGTAGCCAAATTGCCATAATCCTTAGTGGGTTTCTTTGATTTTATAAATTATCTTTGTTTCTTGAATGCTTGTGACCATACACTCACATGAGGGCAGTTTACTGGGGTCTAGACTCGCCGCAAATTGGCCTTTACACCCAAAAGATAAGGCTTGATCCCCAGCAAAATAAAGTATTTTTTAATATAAAATTCAAAATTTGTTCGATTTCTTCGAAAAATTTTGTTCCCTGACCCCCGACAGATTTTTTGCCTTGTACATTTATGCTTGTCATTCATTACACGGCAAATTCTTGAAACTTCGATGATTTCATCCCGGAAATGTGATATGTCTAAAACGTGGGAGATTATTTTCGATGTCTTCGAAAGCCATCCCTAATGAAACTGTGGAAGCAAGAATTATTTCATAATTTCACCGTATTCTGCCAAACCAGACGTCACATAATGGCTGGAAGTGAGCTTATTGAACTAACCTCGATTTGTTGAATTGAAAATGATATATTTTGGTTGCAGTACTATTTTCTTGGCATTTTTCAATTACGAGTGGAAAGCAAGTACTATTTCATATACTACTAGTGTTTTTTTGCTAAACCGTATGTATGTAGCATAGGACTGAGAATTTGTGAGCCTACTCAACTAACCCTCAGGACTAAGGCTATGGATTGAAGAAAAATACACATAGTAATGGGCCTCAGTACGTTTTTGTTTTAGTGAATTTATCCTTCCGTTGCTCATCAGAAAGGTCAGAATGAAGCAGCCGCGTAGGAGAGACGAAGTGTTTTCGAGTTTAAGATTGAATTTTCTGTAGTAAATAGGAAAGAGTCCTTTCGTTCGAAAATTAACAATATGACACCGCTTTGAATTTTTCAATTTTCGAGAAGTGTCGAGGTGAAAAGATCATACATACTCGGAAATAATTTCGAAAGACATTTGAACAAAGAAAACCAAATTTCTGCTTCCTTTTCAGGTGGTAACGGGAGTGATGACGGCGAGTGCGAAGGTGAGTCTATACGCATGAGCAACTTTTGCAACAAAATTTTCGGTTTTCATAATTCTTGCGGAGGAGCAGACCACAAAATTAAAAATAAACGTACATTTTCTTGCAGACGAGTGCGAACCGTTGAGCGCCGAAACTTCCGTCGCAACACGGATTCCTCCGCAATCAGGTCAGAACCCATATATTTACTTATTATCTCGAAAAATATGAATCACGAGTGCGTATGTGGAGAGAAAAGAGGAAATCACACAAAAATTCTCGAGGATAGAAAAATGCTTTCAGCTGACCTGTGTAATAAGAGATTTCTCTCTAAGATGACTAAACTGTATTTCAGCAGCTTGAACGTGGGTAAATCCCATTAACAAAATAGTATAACACCGATATCACAGGTAGTGATGGACCGATGGCCAAAAATTTGCCATCGGCCGATGCCGATGCATCGGCCAGGGTCACCCGGGGCATCGGTCGATGGCCGATTGCTGATGCGTCGGCTCTAACATGTACAAAATGCAACCTGAAGTTGCTACACTGTAATAAATTTAAAATTATTATGAATTATTGACCAAGTTCTACTGATATCTTCAACATTCAATAATTAACAACATTTCATTCATCCAATTTGTCATCAACAAAGGCATCTGTTGTACTACCTTCACTTTGATTGCAGAGTTCACTCGAAGCTTCTTCAACTTCAGCTTGTTTTTCCAGTTTGCACTATTGAATCCAATCTCAGCAATAAGCGATATCTTTTTCCACTTCTAGCATCTTTTGCTTTTTAAAATGATCATTCACTAGCTACTGACCCTATTGGAGCTGATAAAAATTTTATGGCAAGCTAAATAAATTTTTTCCATAATGAAACTTATTTTCAACTGCATACTATTGTGACTCACATTAGCTAATTCTGGTTTTGTTGCAGATTTTTCTTCCATTATTCTAGTAATCTATTCCAAAACAATGGCTTTTGCTTGCTCAAATGTTGACATTGCATATTTTTCGGGCTACGGCTCATCTTCAGATGAACTTGCAATGGTCTAATAGTGCCTGAAATCGGTCAGTTTTGTGTAAATGCTTGCATTATTTACATTAGTATTAATTGTGGCTTACTGAGAAAGTTTGGAGAATGAGATTGAAGATTCATTCAAATTTTTGAACGATATTTTCAGAAAAGCGTTGATTTTTTTGTTTTTGATCGACAATCATTCTAACCAAAGCTAGTTCAGCTTTGTCTTCTGCTGGAGGATCACAGAAAGCCTAAATTATTTAATTTTGATTTGTATGATTAATATGTGTTATATTTCAAATTTCAATCCATCCTTTTTAAATCGAGGATCTAGTAAAGATGCCAAAGCATGAAGTCTATTGTCTTCAATGAGTTTAAAGTGGGCTCGATTACCGTTTCTATAAAAATATTGATTCATTTCCCCGACAATTGCTTCTTTAATGGACCCAATCCAGGAAAGTTGAAATAAGGATTGAGTGGTGTAAAATTCTCAATCTACGATTCTTTAATTTATGTTTTTCAAAAAAATTTAGGCGTAAAATCTATCCTACTTTTCTTCAGCTATTTCTTCCGAAATACAGGCGTTAATAGATTCATAGATTTTTACAGTTTCTGCAAAAGATTTTAACAAATTTACAAGCTGCCAAAACATAATTATCTAAGGTGTTGATACATTATACATGTATTAAAGTATATTCTTACTGCCGTAGCTAAAATATCCCATTCATAGCTTGTCAAATTCTTGTTATTTAGTTCATCAATGGCAACACAGGGCAAATATACCAGACATTAAAACAATCATTTTCACAAAAAAATTATGTATTTACTAAAGTAACTGTAAAATATATACGTGAACAATCTGTTTTTAAGCATAAGCATATGCATTCATTGTAACAAAAAGTTGCCAAACAATCGGCCATCGGCCGATTATTTGGCAAAACATCGGCCGATGGCAGAAAAACGCAACAATCGGCCGATGCATCGGTCCATCACTAATCACAGGTGCTCCTTGTGTAGCATGGCTTCTCCTTCATTAGGGTCATACAAAACCATAGATCGATTGTCATCAAGCAGCAAAAATAAAAACTAAATCGATAAAAAGTTATTTTATGAAAATATTCGTATAAGTCTGCAATTTTAAATTTTGCAGTTTTTTATCGTCTTCAGGCTCAACAAATGGTGGAAACCAGGACGATAACTGCGAAGGTGCATGAAAGAATTCCCTACCGTCTGGTAAAAATTCTAATTTTTTTCGTTGCAGACGAGTGTGAGCCATTATCTGATACGACGGTCAAAACCGCCGCTGACGCCACTCCCCGTCCGCCGCCATCACGCTCTGTCCAGAGTAAGATTAAAAGCTCCTATGATTTCGAGAGTGACACGATGAGTTACCTTCCGGTCTTATTTACGGAAAAATGCGGTTTTACTGAAAATCGTTTCACATTTCCGAATTAATTGAAGCATCGGTGAAAAATAGTGTGTAAATTGAGGGAAAAAGCCTGAATTGCTCAAAAATATCGACTTCCGAACAAGGAACCAATTTCCTCAGTCGTTCTGGTCTATTTTTTTTAAATGAGCCTCGGCGCGCAGAAAGATGTCCATGCATATAATAAAAAAAACTGCCAATTAGGACACCACTTTTTTCTCGATTTGTCTATGGCAGTTAAGCCCGATTCAGAAGTGAAAAATTCCTAGGATTTTTGTCGCCGACAACCAGCGACAATGGACGACAGTCGGCGACAATCCGCGACCGTCGCCGATTTTAATCCTAGAAATCGGGGATGAAATTCAGGAAATAAATCACCGTTCTGTTTTTTAGGACAGTCGCCGACTTTTTATATGCTAAGCATAGAAAGAAAAAATTGCTGAGGCATCACGAGGTTATTTTTGGCACTGTCTAAACAATATAAAACTAAAAAAGATCCGTGCATGTTTGTACAATCCATGTGCGTGGGAAGAAAATTTTGTTCTGTTATTCAGGTGCAACTTTATTTTGTTTTCTGTGAGGGCAATGTTTATACTCGTTTTCCCAAAAATTCCGATTAAATCCTAGGAATTGGTGACAATCAGCGATTTCAGTTCTGAATAGGGCTTTAGGCGAACAGATTGGGAAGAAACATTTCAGCCTACGATTGAAAGTTTTTTCTCTGTTCGCCGATTTTTATCGATTATTTAGATTTTCGACCCTCATTTGAAAATAAGTAGAGTATAGTCGAAGAGCCTTGGAAAACTTTTATATTTTTTTCGTGGAATAATCTAAATCTATAAGCAAGCAGCGCGAGTGAATAAATTACTTGAAAAATCATAGTAATATTCTTCTATAGCTTTTTCCGCCGACTTTTTGCCAATCATCACGCACTATATTGCGGCCACTTGAAAAAAATCATTACCACTTGAGGAAATGTGTTACCGCTCGAAGACAAAGAGTTTTCGATGTTTGATTTCCTTCTCAAGTCATCACAAGATAATCTTGAAAAAATCAAGATCCTATATTGAAAAAAATCAAGATCTAATCTTGGAAAGAGTCAAGAGGTGGCACATCAAAATAAAATCAAGGATGCTCTTCTCCAGCAAGCTCTGATCTAAGAAATCCCTTTGAGGGGTACTAAGGAGGCGTAACAACACCTTTGATTGGCTGGTTTCAGAAATTTTGATCCTTCGACGTGCAACCCATCTTGATTTTTTCAAGATTGGATTTTGATTTTACCGAAGAATATCTTGAAAAAAATGGCGATACATTTTGAAAAAATGTGTGCATCATGTTTGAAGTAACGATTTTTTCAGATGGTAAAAAAATCTTTCGAGTGATGACGATTTTTTCGAGTATCCCTTCTATATTCCGTATTATATATTTTTCAGCGACGACTATGAGCAATAATCAGGTTGATGGATGCGAAGGTGAAGGAATTCATAACATGGCTCATCTCCTGAAAATGAGGTTTACAACATTACCTGATATTTTTACAGATGAATGTGAACCGCTTGACAATGGTACTCCAGGATCTTCGGTTCAATGTGAGTAAAATTGGCTCAGAATGGGAGGATTGAAATTGTGAATTTTCCACGAAATGCAAAACGTGATTCGAATTGCATTCGAATCCATAACATTAGATCCTGCATCATCGAACGGTTTATAAGCACGTGGAAAGATGCAGTCAATTCCTAACCCTTGTGAAAGTCAGCATTTCTAGGAACGACGCTGAAATTTCATCTAGTTCCTAGTCCGAACCCTAGAAAATTTCGTCAGCAGTGAAAAGTCAAGTTGATGAAAATATAGAACTAGAATTCAAAGAAATCTATGAAGAGCATTAGAAGAAAGACGAAAAATCACAGCATAATTTTAAAAAATGTCTTAAATCTATGAAATTCTATTTTATATTATTGGATACTGAATACTTTATCTTAAGAGACAATGTCTGAGAGGATTCAGCTTCTTATACAGAGAGTTGTGATAAGTTAAAAATTAACTCTACCTGAAAATCACATATTTGGTGTAACTTGATGCGCTAGGAACGAAAATGATATTCATTTCGTCTGAAAATCAAAGCTCGCATAGCTACAGTAAGACGAAAAATGAAAATTTTCAATTTTTCGATTTATGACATACACTTCTTTCAACTTTTGCAACTTTACGTATGTCAGACATCGTGTTTTAAAAATTTACCCAATATTAGGCCAATAGATGGGTTACAATTTACTGTAGGATTCATTAGTGTAAAGTGTTTATTAGAAATTATATTACATTATTTGTTATATTATTACCAAAAAATTCATTATACAGTAGATAGCTTACGATGTCTTCTAACGGCTGACAAAAAAATTACGGAAATTCATGTGCTGCTAGAGGGTCGCACAACCTGAAGTTTGAACACTGTCTTATAATTGTATTTTCTGGAAGTCCTGACCTCCACTGTGGAACTAATAGAGCTTGATAAATTTTAAAAATGAGACAGTAATACAAGTTTCGTATGGTGAATATTAATATAATTCCCAAACTTATTAAAAAATAAAACTCACCAGGCTACAGTATCCCAAAGTTAGGAATTTTCGCATTTTTTAGCGTTTTTCTGTCTATTTACGTGATTTGAGATGTATCGGCCTAGGCATGAAGTAACTTTGTTATTGACCGTGTATTTGATACAGGATTCAATGCTCCATAGTGGGATTTGAAAATGTTTTTTGAATTTTGCATTTTACACTTTTTACGAAGTTTTAAAATGTCAAAAATGAGGCTGTAAAAATAAGAAAAAGCAGGTTTCTCCCCACAACAATGACTATATGCATTGCTAAAGCCAAAAGCACCTAAAATTTCCCTATATAGTGGATATTTTACGAATGGTGCATTTATTATTTCGACTTACGAACAGCTGAACTTGCGGCTTCAACAGTGCTGCAATATGATCACAGGGTCCTTTGCCAAACTGAGGTTCAGAAAAATACCATCGTCTAACTGCCAAGCCAAGCCCATTTTTTTAGAGATTACATGCATGGAGCCTATAGTGTTGGATCCATGATAGCAACCAGCATTGTCCGAGGGGATATAAGCCAGACCTATGTTTGGAAGTTCTTGTTTGACTCGCAGTATTGTATCACAGTATTGTACCACCAATGATTGCAATGACTGCTCTGATGATTGCAATGATCTTGTGATAGTGGATCAAATACATGTATGTAAGTCCTCGAGCGGAGCTAACCGCGGATATTCGCCAGAATGAATGTAATATGCCAAGGTATCTCTCTCTTGCCATACTAGTTCGATTGATCTTCATGGCGACTGATTGGTAGAATTTTCATGGCCCAGTCTAGCTGCATGAATATTTCATCATCCCCTATTCTAGTGGTCAAATCAGGCTGTACCATATCTTGGTGCACTGCACAGAGAAATTTTTCGCATGCAACTAGCAGACATCGTAATATATCCACAGTATAGATAAATTTTGTGTGCATTTGGCTCAAGCAGTACACATAGTCATTTCTGTGAAGAAAAAACTGCTTTTTCATCATTTTTATGATCTCACTTTTGACATTTTAAAACTTCATAAAAAGTGTAAAATGCAAAATTCAAAAAATATTTTCATACCACACTATAGCGAATTGTATTCTGTATCAAATACACGGTCAATAATAAAGTTATTTCATGCCTAGGCCGTTCCATCTCAAGTCACGTAAATAGACAGAAAAATGCTAAAAATTGTGAAAATTCCAAACTTTGGGATACTGTAGCCCCGCGAATTTTATTTTTTCATCAGTTTGGGAATTATATTAATATTCACCATACGAAACTTGTATTACTGTCTCTTTTTTAGAATTTATCAAGCTCTAGTAGTTCCACAGTGGAGGTTGGAACTTCCAGAAAATACAATTATAAGATAGTGTTCAAACTTCAGGTTGTGCAACTCTCTAGCAGTGCATGAATTTCTGCAATTTTTTGTCAGCAGGTAGAAGACATCGTAAGCTATCTATTGTATAGGGAATTTTTTGGTTCTTCTGAGCTTTAGCAGTATATGTGGTGATTTTTGTGAAAAAATGACAATTTTTGCTCTCAAAATTTAATGTTTCAAGCACCACTGTATTCTCAATAAGCACTTTACACTAACGAATCCTACAGTAAACTGTGGCCATTGGCTTAATATTGGGAAAATTTTCAGAACACGATGTCTGACGTATCTAAACTTGCAAAAGTTTAAAGAAGTGTTTGTCAAAAAAAGAAAGAATCGAGAATTTTCAACTTTCGCCTTACTGTAGCTATGCGAGTTTTGATTTTCAGACAAATTGAATATCGTTTTCGTTCCCAGCGCATCAAGTTACACCAAATATAAGATTTTCAGGTTAGAGTTAATTTTTTACTTATCACAATCAAAGCTGAATCCTCTCAGAAATTGTGTCTTAAATATTTTTCATGCCCATTTTCAAATTATAGTGCAACAGTTGAAATTTCAAAAAGATAGTCATCACGAAGAAAAAACTTCCATCAGGCGTAATTTTGGATATATGAGCAGCTTTTCTAGCTTAAAAATGCACGAATTCTTCGATTCCAGTTCCAGACTCATATTTCGAGTAACTAAAACACACCACATTTTAAAATAAATTCTATTTAGCTACCGTTCCGCCATCGAACGACGATGCCGATGAATGCAGCGATGATGATGAAAATACGGAAAACGATTGTATCCCGTTGAGTATGAGGAAAGTTGCAAAATAGAGATTCCGGCTTTTGAATAATCTATGAAGATATAATTTTTGTGTGAAATAAACGATTAGTTCGTGTCAAGAATCAATCTGCGACAGTAAATTTGACATCAGCGGAAGTTATTGGTCGTGACTGTTAACAATTTTAGTTTTCAAACACCAAGTGCGTAATTTTACGGTAATTATTCTTACCGACGAACTCTACTTGCACTTCTTGAATCTATTGATATCAATTTCCCAGAAGGTGTAAGCAAGTTCATTTTCCAAGATCATAGACGGCAGACATGAGCTTGATAAATTTTTCTGACAAATAAATGTTGGTCGTACATGCAGTCAAGTTTTTTGGGACACATTGGAAGTTTTCTCAATGTTTGGAGTATTCGAACTTTCGTAATTATAGAATAGTAGGGTAATTCAAATAATTCGAAATTTTTTTTGCGGAAAGTCACATTCGTGAACACTTATCCTTTCTCAGAGGCTACACTTGTAACCTGTGCATATAAAGTAAATAAAGTTGGTCAGTATCGTACAAAGATATATTTCAATGGCCTGAATCTCAAGAATATGACAGTTTGTTTAATAGACAAATAAATCCATTAAAGCCGTTTATGCAGACCACTTACATCATAATTTTCGATTCAAAATTGGAGAATCATCTGCGGCCGTATTCATAAAAAGGCTAAAGTCTATAGACTGGTCTGTAGACCAAAGTCGGGAAAAACGGTATTCATAAAAAGTCTAAAGTTTAAAAGGCGGTCTAAATTAAAATTTGGGTGTTGAGACGAGAAAGAGCCTTAGCTTTTAAACTAAAAATGCAAAAATTTCGTTTTGATCGTCAAGACATATTGAACATTACCGAATTGATTTGCGGAGATATTGAAAGTCCGACTCAGATAAATTGACCTATTTCTGTGATTTTGCTAGTTTTCATTACTATACGTAGCTATTCTTGTAGGACAATTCAAATAGTTATCGGTGACTGATAGTATTAGTCAACCAACATCATGTCGAACTATTCATAAAGTTACTGCTGCAATTTTATGTCATTTGCCACAGTATATCAGTTTTCCAAATGGAGATCAAATTCAAAAAGTTAAATCTGATTTCTCTCAAAAGCTGGTTTTCCCGGTGGGCATTCATGTTTTTCTCTAGAACTTTTGAATATGGCAGGAAGGAATTCGCCAGACATGCTTACTCTGCTGTTCTAGTAGGTGAGTTTCAATGATAGAAGTTTAAAATTATTTCGTTACTGTAGGTATAATCGTTTTTCTATTGTTTCCCTTCTTTATGAGTACATTGCAACGTTCTTGCTTTCTCATCAGCTGTAAATCTTGGTCTGACGCTCACTGTGCTGATCAGGGACCATCGAGATTATGACTATGTCCGTTAGTTTTTGTGTTTTTTATTCATAATCGAAACTATTTTCAACTTAATTTATTCAAACTTGGGGCTGAGGAATGGCGACGCTCACTTCTATGCCTTATTTATAGATTTGAAAGGCATATAGACTTATCTTACTTTTTCTCTTCATTGATTGAAAGTGGAATTTTTTAGAAATAGTGACATTATTGTGACCATTCATCAGTGAGGAGACTTCAACAGCTATTATATTGCATATAAAAGTGTTTGGAAGATATAATGACGATAAAATATTCGATCGAGCAATCAGGAAATATTAGTATTTTCTCTTATAGCATATTTGAACATTTTGTATTTAAATTTACGGTATCGGAAACCTTTTTTCTGGGCGTGTGAGTTTTTTGTTCCAGAATGCGACAAACTAGGCATCGATTTGTAGATTTCCCTACGACCAACCCAAAAAGATCTTTCAAAAAGTTCTATCTCAATTATTTATAGTTATGGCTACTAATATTCGATTGTACTAGTAATATCACAGTTTCTACTGGTCATTTTCTGACGGGCTAAAGTCTATAAACCGATCTACATTTAGACAGCCAAAAAAATCTCTTATGAATACAGACTTTAGCCCCGTCTAAATGAAGACCAGTCTATAGACTTTAGCTCGGTCTATAGACGTTAGACTTTAGCCTCCTTTATGAATATGGCCCCTGACTCACAAATTTTCAATTTCATATTGTATGCAGGTTAGTAGAAAAAAACACGATAAACTAAAATAATGTTACCGTTTGATTCATGATCTACAAGCATTGTGAGAAAAAACAGACAATGAAATGAATTGATCCTGCAGAGGCTACAGGAAGATCATGAACACGAAATGCGTTAATTTTTATTTTCATTATCTTTTTTCTCTTTTTTTAGAATTCATAAAAGGATCTAGTTTTTGCTGCAGCAGCAATAAAAAACAATTATACTTACTTACTTAATGTGAAATTTTACTGAAGTGGAAAAAATTATGATTAAGCGAAGAACGATAACTTTTTCATGTTAGTCAATAAGGTAAAATTGTAAAAACCCATCATGCTTATCCGCTTTCTGTTCATCCCAAAGTGCAGTTCTGATTTCGCTGCAGTTTGTTTTACAGAATAAGAGGAGAGCAACTTGAAAAAATCCTTACCACTTAAACAAGTTTGTTACCGCCATGCATGTACAGCATAGAAATTCTGTTGGGGGTCAGCCAGAACAGGGGATGGCATAGAATTTTTTTTATTTCTCGATAACGAAAAAAAGATTTTCTAACATTCAAGCAGCACGATCTTCAATCTGTATTAGTTAAATGTGTGGAACAATTCGCTTGGTTATCAATTTTCAAAGTTTTAATCTTGTTTGTTAATCGTTAAACTACGGCGTGATTATCATTCTTAAAGCGCTTTTCTCTTTTCTCTTGCTATTTTCCTCTAACATCTTCTCGATCAATGTTGGGGCGGGAGGCGAATCGGCTGGGGTCTGCAAGAGTCTACTTAGGATCAGTCAAAATCTGTTGGGAGTAAATATTCCCAAACCTCCTTCAAATGGTTACCACTTGAAAAAATTTGTTACAATCTGAAAATAACTGTTACCTTTGAAAATGATACAGCACATTTTTTCAAGATATACATCGCAAAAACATCAATATGTAGGATTTTTTCGATGTTTGACTTTCTTTTCAAGTGCATCGCAATTTTGTAGAGTGGTAACAAATTTCTTCAAATGGTAACGATTTTTTTCACGGGTCCTTTTTCGTATTCTGCATGCTTATAAATGGATGAATGCCGACAAAAATTAGTACTGTCATCGAAATCGTCTACAAAAAACTTTTACTGTGGAACTCCTAGCTCAAAAAATCTCTCAGGATTTATTTGAGTAGGTTCACAAGTTTTCCCTTCTATGGGAGACATGGTTTAGCATAAAATCACAAAAATATGAAATAATACTTTTGATTAGTTTTTCCTGAAATTCTTGTAAATAGTAAAAGCGTAGAACGAGTGTTGTTTCATATTTTTACTATTTCATTGTAAACCATATGTCGCACAGGATTGGAAATTTGTGAACCTACTCAATTAACCCTTGACATTTTTGGTTAAAAAATCCTACCACAGAGGCTTTGTGTAAGTAACCATACAGGGGTACTAACATTTTGTCACTTTTCAATTTACAGACATTTCATGAAAAACCGACTATAATTCCAGTTTGATCAATTAGAATCACATCAAGAAAAGCAGCCAATAGGGTATTCAAAGGGCTTGGTTCCTTGCCGCTGGTGAACAAGAAAATTTCATTCATTGACTGCAGTAATAAACTTGGTAATTTTTCCGTATTGAACTATAAAATTCTCTGCAGAATGTTTCAGAATGAATGGACTATAGCTTTTTTGGAAAAATGCCTGATTTGTCTTGAAGATTAGGAGAAATAGACTTGAGACAAATGAAAAAATTATCTAATTGATGTGTTTGCAGGTGCACATCATGCTGGTGCACCCGCATGTGTTTTTTGGGCATATGTTTTTCACCCACATTTTTGTGTATTATTTTTCGTCCACCGTGGACTATGTAAATTTCTGTGGGCGTCGTTTTCTGTATATAAATGTGTAGGCCGTTGGCCAACTATTCATTGGTCTCCTTTTGCCTTCTTTTCCGTCTTTATTTACTATCGTTTATATAGGAACAAATAATATTAATGGGCTAGCATCATAATGGATACTTCCACTACATTGTATATGTGGGCCACCAGTAGAAGATAAACCTACTGACCCACACTGTTTTACCATCTTTTAGTAGATGCATGGCACTGTATCCTCAACAGTCGAAGTTTCCACACTATTACCCTATTTATTTTGGTCTTTTCATCTTTTAATTTTTTGGTGTGATTATTTGAAAATGTGTTTTATTATACTACTCCATTAATTTTAAAATTATCGATACAAGTCGAAGTTTTGGCAGAAGCAGCCTTACTACTGACCAGGAAATTAATTTCGATAATCCTGACATAATTGAAAAAAGTGATCATCGAGAGTCTGCATCATGAAGGGAAAACTATTTCAATAGAGTCAATGAGCCTCCCATAATTTTGAATAAAAATTTGGCTGTGACCTCACTGCCTCAATCACTTCGAAATGAATGGAGTATTGGCTGGTTCTATTTTTTCACAGGTCAGTGAGCATTACATGCCGAAGATACTGAATAAAAATCGTAACTGTTTTTATCGAGTTTGGCTTCTGAACTTAGGTAACATAGAGGTGATTCTTATTGCAAACTTCACTGGAAGGCACTATTTTTGATTATGAGAATAAATGAGATTCCATGGTTTCTCGCCATTTTCACATTTTCGGTCACATTTTGCCGTTTTTTCGTGGTTTGGCTGTCTGGCGTTTTTTGCCGTGGTACCACCTTATGTGGTTATCCCATTTTTTACTTTCCACACATGTTTTTTTGCTTTTCTATGCATTTGAAAATGCAAAATACTAAAAATTTCCAGTGCTCTATCCCTGATTTTAAATAATTTTTAATTCTCCATCATATTTCTAATCTGTGATTTTAAAATTACATCACTGCTTATGCTTATAGCTTTGAAACATCAACATATTATGTATAAAAGTTTGATTTTATATTGTTTTTTGACGTATTGGACATTTCCGAGATTTTCCTCGATTATTTTCATGAAATCTTCTTGCAGTTAGAACATGAACTTTTTTGTATTTGGCAAATGATTAAAACACTATCGCATGGGAGCCAGGACAGTGACAGCAGTTTTTGCCACTTGACAAATTCATATTTTTGGTCCCTTTTCTGATTTTTGAATTTTAGTTGCATGCTTCAAATATGATTTTTGCATTTTGTCCGAATAGAAAATGATTAATTTGACTAAAAATTAGATTAAAGAAAACAAATGTTGAACAGTCTAAGAAAATTTTCGGGTGCTACAAGCTGGAATCAGCAATATTTTAGTCCTGATAGTTTAAGACTTGGTATATTTATGGGTTATGGGGTTGGTTGGAGAGTACCATGAACTTCCAATGGTGTGGTTTACTGTATGTTTTTGTTCCTTCCAGCCATGGAATGCAAGAAATGATTAAAGACCAAACTGAATGATGTCAATAAAAGAGAGAGAGTCAGGTAAGTGGGCAAATGAAAGAACAATAAGATCAAACTTAGAATGGAATAACTTTAACTTGGGAGGGATCTCAGGAATCAAATTTCAACAGGAGATAGAATAGTATGTGGATCAAAATAGGAGATTACTTTCAACCCAATTCACCACTAAGTTTTATATGCATATAGAAGGGAACCAAAAAATACAAAAAGATGATGAGTATTTATACAAAAAGACAAGTAAGAAGTATGATGATATGACACAAATATGAAATATTTCATAATCTTTCTTTTAGGGTTTTTCTTCAAGCATTTTGGCAAGCAAGGTGGGCGATCAGTTCTAATCCAGCAATTGACGTCAATTTTGGCAAGATAAAGATCCAAGAAAGTAGAATGTTTTTCAGGTATGTTTTTTATGTGGCCGTGACTTGTCTCATTTTATGTTATTTAAAGTTTAGATAAATTTTGTAGATAGGGAATACAGTAGGAAAAAGAAATGGGTAGAAAACATTTCATTTATTTGTAGAAATAAACAGGGTTTCTCAAATAGGAAAGTGGGTTTGCTGGTTTTCTTGAAATCTCACAGTAGTAAGTTATCATGGATGAAAAATTATTGATTCACCAAATACCATGTGTATCCTGTTATTTTATGGAAGAAAAAAAGAGTGGAGATTCATCAACAAGATACTAATGATTAACATGTAGAAGAAACTCAGCCTATTTTCTAAAAATTCATAGAATACATAATAAGAAAAATATATAAATCGTCAGAAGAAATATAAAACTTGAATAAGAAGAACCTCAAGAAACAAAGACTTTTCCAGTGATAATCTGATTATTGTATGTGTTTTACTATATTTTAGAAAATTTACAATTTCTTGTCCCACATGTTCATTATCATACGTCTGCATATTGTTGCTTTATATGTACGCGCTCATTTTTAATGCCATTTTTTCCTATTCCTTTTTCTTTCAAGCTATCGCTACATTATTGTATTATTGTACTACTGTATACAATTGTGTTTAGCCCAATAAAGGTCAGAATATAATTTTGTATTTTTATTGGTTTTAAAAGTAGTGATAAATCCAGAATATAACGCCTGCCACTGAATTTTTTTTCAATTTGTTTTTTATGCTTTAGATCATTTGAAAATAATCTATTTTGTTGTGTTATTATGATTATATATCTGACCAACAACATAAAAATTCAACTTGTCTTAGTTTTTGGTAAATTCTAGGGGCCAAATAACCTACCTTAGAATTAGAATTGCCATGACTATTTTATGCAAATAATTGTTTATTTGACAAAGTCATATTATTCTTATGTGGTGGTTTTTCATATCTTTTGTGGCGATTTTTGACCGGTTTTCAGTTTTTTTCAGAAATGCAGTTATTCACTAAATCCACCTGGCAAGACTTCTATTTTTGTGAAAAGTTCAAAATATGAAGTTTACAAAAAAATTTACAAAATATCAAAATCCATGTGTGGAGTTGTCAAAGTCTTAGACAATTCCTGACTGACCCATGGCCAACTTTGCTGGTGGGGCAAAAGAATTTGCGCCTTCTCGATAGAATTTTCCAAGATTCTCCAAACATTTTCTAGTATAATGTGAACCTGATTCCTTGGTATAATTCGAAACAATTCCAGAAGATTACCGCCTGCTTTTTATACAATGCTTGTGAATGAAAAACGACACAACTTTGTATACTTTCAACTCTATTGTTCAAGGGTACAGAATAAAATTCTTGCGCAAAAACTTTCTTAGATCTGGTCGAGTTGTTTTACAAATTAGCAGTTCTATGTGACGTATCGTTTGGCGGAAAGAAACCAAAACAAAATTTTACTTGTTTTCATTTTTACTGTTCGAAAATATTAAAAAAACAGACCATAATCCCAAGGTGCATAGACTTGATCGTTAAAAGAAACTGATTGTATGGAAGGTACTACAATGAGATTTGTGCTACTGATGAGAACCTGATTGAATGAGTCAAAAATGTTTGAATCAAAGTGCATTGCTTAATTGAAGACTGGCAAGGTGTAGTAGGCCTCCCAATCCGCAGTCGGGAGGCTTCTCCGACGCGCAGTATCAAATTGTATCTGGAGGGTCCCCTCTGCCATATTCTTCTATGTCGGTTTGTTGTTTTCTATTCATCTGAGGCATTTAAGCCATTTTCAGGATACAAAAATCTTTTCTTACATTATATTGTTGATATCCAAGAAACGCCTTAAAAAAGCACGGCTACCGGTTGTTTTCTTTGTAAAAAGCTCGTTTTAGTCCTCATTCTCGAAAGTGGCTTTTTGTTAAGGTATATCATTTTTACTGTAGCTTTTTGATTATAGTGCTATTCTTCCTAGTCTAAGCCTACATTTGTGTCGTAATACTATCACAATTTATTGCCATCTTTTCAACAGAGCTTTATCGGACATTATCATCTTCCGGTTGAATGAGTAATTCAAAAAATTATAGTATACTGTATCTCATAGTCATAAGAACACATTATAGAAATTGATTTCCCGTGAAACGCAATAAAGATTAGTTTCGTAACGAGAGTCATCGTCAGCCGACTTTCGAAAGATAGTCAGAAAGTGTCGATAAGTTTAGGAATGAGGAATATAGAAATTTCGAATATCGATCAACTAGATGAAGTCGAAGGTAGCAAATTTAGAATTTTGAGCACATGAGAAGCATGTCTTATCAAACTTTTGTAAAATATTTTTCAACTTGCAAACCACGCGCCCGATGCTTATTGTAGTGACTTGCCTTTTTGGTGCAACTTTTATGCGATGTAAAACCTCTTTGGTCAATTGAAAGATTGTGTAAGGTAACCACAATATATACTCGAGTTTATGCCGTAATCCCAGACGATTCGTACTTTACGTTTCAAAAATATAAGCAACGTTCTGTCCTGAAAATTTATAAAAAATGTTAACCACATCGTGCCCAAGCTTTTATTAGCAGTTTAAACTATTACGTCGTAGAAGTTTCTGAAACTTGGTTCCTTACAAGTCGATTCCACAGTCTGTTAATGTTGAAGCTATGAGTTACTGTCAAAACGATGAAGTAATTTCTATTTTGAAGACCCAGAAAGTTTAACGTGCAGCGCGCGGCAGCGGCGCTAGCACATTATGTTTGTGCAAAAAAGTGAGTTCGTTTTCTTTGAACTCAAAAATCTCGAGAACGGTAGGAAGTTGAGAATTTAAAAAAACACCATTAGATAGATAATTGAATACGCTTTTATAATATGGCTTAAACAATCAAAAATTACGTTTACGTCCTAAGTTATTTACTTTACACTACAGAAAAAAATCGAAAAGTGTGAACTCATTTTAAACAACGTCTAGCTGCTTCTGGCAGATAGCTTAAGAGTCATTCGATAGCTCTTCAAAAGTACTTCATTGACTTTTTTTGAACATAATAACCCAATATTTGCATTGAACAGGGTGTCTCAAAATTTCGAGTGATTTCAAAAATATACTTTTTCCGCCTGCAGCTCCATCAATATTGGTCCCAAAAAGTCTAATCTAGCTTAAAATGTAAATCTAAATGAAATTTTTAGTCTGGCAGGCACATGTCGAGAGAAAACTGTAAACTGCGTTATTGCCGTGGAGTCATATGTCAGAAAATTCGAGATTTTTACCGTAAGCTGTATACCGGGCATATCAATAAATTTCGGACATTCTTCGTCAAATAAAACACCATATGAAAGAAAAATCAAATTTTATCAAGCTCATGAATTTTCATGGAGTCGTTCGTGAGAGACCTAATTCCAAAAACAAAAAAAATGATAATTTTTCAGCGTCGAAACTTCGAAAAAATTGCGATACTTAATGAACAATAGATCAAACAGAAAATTAACTATGCTCATTAGATTCCTCGTAAAAAGTTACACTAGAATCTGAAGTTCATTTGTTATTTTGCTGAAATTTAAGTTATTGTCAACATCTTTATTGACGACAAAATTTGACCATAATTTTCTTTTGAAAAAATTTTTTCCGAGGATTATGTTGCATAACTTTGCCAATATCAAATATAAAGGTCTAAAACTTGTTTCATTGAATCCAGCGTTCAATTTTCTATTTGCTGATGGAATATATAATAATTAAACTTTTTTTGGTAGTCAGTTATTCAAATTTGAAGATAAGGATGTGGTGTGCCAAGCTTTTGTATTATGGTTTCTTTTTGAATGCGAATATTTTATGAACAAAGGCGATAATCAATAATGATGTTGTGCCTGGCTCCAGAGTAAAAAATCTACTCTGATAGGGCACTTGCAAATTGGATGGGCTTTGCATTGATGTATACTAGTTCTTTAGATCTGCAATACTCAGTTAGTAATCCTTAAAATGCGTCCAAGTTTTTAAAATTTTCGGATATATTTACCTGATCAGACTATGTAAGTGTTAGATATCAATGTTAAGCCCTTTTGAAACCTCATATGATGGTGCAACATTTTTTGTTCTCCGATGCATCCCGAGAAACGCCATCACGATTGGCGAATTTCTTTATCAGTGTGCCACACACTTTATTTATGGTGTTGCACGCACTTATCAATTCGTGGTGTAGTGGTATGATTCAGAGTCAGGGCTGAATTCCAATGCGATCGAATCTGTCAGAGCACGGAGTTTTTTTGAACTTCGAAATTTTATTTTTTTAAATTAATTTCCTATGAAATCTGAGTATTTCAAAATTATGTACTGCATAAGCAAGAAAAAGAGAGATACATTTTCCGCAGTTCGTACTAATGTCGGAGAGATTTTTGTTTTTTGTTTAGAAATGTCTTTAGAAAACTGATTTATGTACACAAAGGCCCTGGGTCTTATTTTAGGAAAAAATTAGTGTTGAGGTTTGTCCGCCGGGAAGCTTCCTTTCTCGCTTTTTCGAAAAAAGCACTAAAAATGGCGATATTTCCAAAAAATGCCACTGCATGCAAGTAGCATATCTCGTATATTATGTTTGTGGTGAGGTCGTGATCGTCCACTTAAAAGGGCGATATCTCAATTTCTGATCCACTTTAAACATAAACCGCCCCTGAAAGACTGATGGAGTGTCACTTAGTTTGTTTTCCTCAAAATGCTTGCAATGAAACCAGCTAGCTATTTTATACATATTCGTACGATTTTCTGCATAGTCAACAATATTATACAGAACAGAAAACTTGTGAATAATTATAGTTTTTTGAGTGAAAAATGAGGAAGTCTCATGTACATAAGGTAGATTTGGATGTACATTACAATAAATAAATTTTATGATAAATGCATAATCATTTATAATTTTCATTACTCAACTGAAGTGGGGATACTGCACTGCATCTTACGTTTTAGTTTGAATTATGGACTTCTATACTCCATTCAATTCGAAATGATTGATGCAGCGGTCAGAGTTTCGAGAAACTCCTTACTGAAGATCAAGACCTATTGTGCAGGTCTTTCCTTAGAGGCGCAAGAAAAGATGGAGGGTTCGGGTCTGAACTGACCTGTTAGAACTACTCCCTTGGCTAAGCCTCAGTGATAGTGCAACAGTCTGTTATCCCCGACCTACAACAACAAAGATACTTTAACCTCAAATGCGGGGCCTCACAAGAGAGCTCCACAGTCTTCTAGATGAGACAAGGAATCCCCTCAGGGATAGACTTACTTGAATAGAACCCTTAGCGGGTTTTCCAATGCTTGCTGACTGCAAGCTGGCGCCTGGGCCTTTGGCCCTCCGCCTTCATCGATCGATAATAATATCTAAATAATAAACAAATATGTAAATCAATATATCCGACAAAATATTAAAAAATGTGGAATGACCACAGTTGAATAATATGTAAAAATAGGACGAGTTTGCTGGGAAATATTTTATGGACGCCAGCAAAATATATCAAGAATATAATAAAAACGTAATAAAGTGAAAGAATGATTTTCACTATATCTTTTTGGTCTTTCTTTGGCGCTCCACTTCTATGCAAATGTCTGCGCCGCTGGTCGTCCATTTGTTCGATTTGCATGGCGATTTCCCCATGCGACTTGCCATCAACAGGGTGCCCAATATACCCTTTAAATCCTTAAAAAAGTGAAAGAGTGGTTGTCATGAAGGAAAAATTCATTGAATAGTCAACGAACCTTCCATAATTTTGGACAAAAGTTTATCTGCAACCTCCCAGTATGCTACATGCCTGAAAAAGAAAATTACTATCGTGAAATTTCTGTGATTTGTCTTCTGTAGTGGTAAACATTGACCATGGATTACAACATGAATCAATGTTATATGATTTCGACTCTGTAATTTCAAGATTCATAATATTTTTAAAAAATCAAAATTAGTATGGTATGTATACAGCTCAGGTCCGGAAGAATCGAATGGAAGTATTGAATTGTCTAATTCTTTTACTAAATATGCAATTGATAGATTACAATACCAAATTTATTGAATAAAAATGCAAGAATACTTACTCAGATTTGAAAAATGTCTAGTGCGACAGTTCACCGACGATATGTTTTTCAGGGGCGGTTTATGTTTGGAGTGGATCAGAAATTTAGATATCGCCCTTTTAAGTGGACGATCACGACCTCACCAAAAACATAATATACGTGATATGCTACTTGCATGCAGTGGCATTTTTGGAAATTACTGTATTATTGAAGCGTATGTAACTTCTGCATGATAATTTTGGCGTCTCTAACAATGTGAAGAAATTCGTCATTTTTTCATAAACATAAAAACATGTTTTTTTATGCAAAATTTCGTGTCAACTAAAAACTGCTTTTTTTGTCACTGCGATTCTAAGGTACCGGTTGCAATGGTTTTCACACAGTGTAGCCTCTTTGAAAAAAAACATAAGACTTTAAGTGCAGCTAAGGCATGCTAAGCAAAACTAGTAGCTCTACAATAAGTATTACTTATTTAAAACTATTGATGCTTTGGAGCTGCGACTGTTTCATATTAATTAATCGGAAAGCCAGAACAAATTTTATGGCACGTCGAAATTGTAGTTAACCTTACATATACAAGCAAAGTTTTTTGGAATAATGTTCTTTATGAAATTCAGCATTTCTTAGTTTTTCGCATAGCCGTGTCTCTAAATGCCCTTGACTTTAGAAACACAGATTATGCCAAGTAAACGTGATGAGGAAATCTGCATTCAAATAAGAAAAACTACTTTACGCCATCTCAAACAGATTCGAAATTTTCCCGCAAAGAATTTTCAAAAACCACCCCTAACGTGTGCTTTACTCCATTCAGTTTTAAATGATCAACGCAGTGATCCCAAGAAAATAAGTTCAACACGGGAAAACGGGCAAGCTAATTACTGTAATCGATGATAAAAGATTTATGCCATTGAGCAGCAAACAAAACAGCTAAAAATTTTCTCCTACAGTCTCGTTAAATGATCAGTTTCTAGAATAACACTCAAGTATCGACGCGTTCTGCCCAAGTGGTTTTTCAATGATTTTGGCCATTCCCATTCACAAGAAAAAATTTCGCGTTTTTCTACAGTACAATGTTTACGCTAAGTGAAAATTGCGAATCAAACTGAACTTACTTGTTTGGTTTTCGTTGCGTCTATCATTTTAAATCAAATAGGCTATAACACCATACATAACTGAATCCCATGTTAGGAATAGAGTTGCGAGTTCGCAGTGACAAAATGGGATTTTCTACAGCATATAAGGTTCATCGGTTTTTTATTTTGCATGCATTAAACACGAGAAATATATTTTGAAAATAGAGGTATCGCAGAGGTCAGGCATACCACTTTTTCACTGTATAGTTCATATCTGGCCAAAAAAGCTTCGATATAAGTATTTCTGCGATTGATGTGTGTACAGGTTGTACATTTTTGAATTATTTGCACGCAATTGATTCTCATGTAGACTGACACGTTCCATTCTGAAAACAACTTTAATTGAAATTCCGGTCTTTCCTCAAGTGGCGCACAACAGACCTAATTAGTTCTCCATTTCTCGCATACTCTACAATAAAATAGTTTTCGCCATGTTCAAAGAGGAAAACGAAGGAAATGATGATGATCGTCGCTCGCACTATAGTCCCAGATCACAAGAAAACGTCCGCTGCGGCAGAATGCGAAGAAAAATGATATCCTTGAAATCAAAGATCGTCCAATTTTTTAAGGTACGTAAAAATTAACACTTTTTCAGCTATTTTTCGTTCCGAAACGAACATCAGCGGTTCTAAACAAAAAATTCTGCTCCTTCAAAGACATACAATTCCTGAACAATGACGACGTTCATCAAATGGTTAAAACTGCGCTGTTCTCCTAGGCTTTTTGCTATACTTAATGATCATTATTTGTTCCCTCGGCTAGGTGATATATTTATCGGCTTCCCCTGTGTCCCTAACCAGTTCTTATGGATTGAGATTTGATCCTTTCAAACACATTTCCAACGCTTTTGATGGTTTTTATTCAAACCGTCGAGGATATAGTTCTCCCAGTTCAACGTTCTCAATTGCTTTTTATTTCGTACTTTTTTGAATTTTTTCATCATTCAACATGTACGGTTTTCAGTGGCCTGGCACCGAAAGTCGTGTAAAAGTAAGAAATTCAATATTTTTTTCAGAAAAAATTTGGTTGAATGATTTTCGTCTTTCTTAAAAATTTACCCGCGCAATTTTTCTTGAAATTCAGAGCAGGGAAAATCCCACAGAATAGTTTAAGGGCATCAAGCTGAATCAAACTGCGAACAAATGAAGTCAGTCGGCCTTGCATGAGTAAAATTAGGAGAGATCTGCGACTAGAGCCATAGAGCCGAGTTTCATAAAGACAGTCCATTTGACTTGTGATCCTGATTCCAGATATAAGTTCGAGTCCATTTATTTCCAAACGAGCATCGGAAAATCCAACCCCATCTTTTTTTATTCGTTTTGTAACAGTACAAACGACCGGCCCAAAATCGTTCGAACTTACAATTTTTTTGCACGTATATATGTGCAGGAAAAAACTCCTCAAGGCCTAACGCTGAAAAAATTTTCGTATATCATGATAAAAATTTATGTTTTCGACGTCCAATTAAAAAATGGAATACAAAGGATCCATCAACTTTGTCTCGAATTGAAAACTACGCAACGTTTTTTGTTTCCTTCCACGAATTTTAAAAGCAGATCAAAAGCAATAATTCCTTTAAGGCCGGTTCACACGGCGACATTTTGCGCAACATATACCCGACATACATGTCGCGACATATACGCGACATACGTATGTTAAGTAAAATTGTCAGGTGTGAACGGGCGCGACATGAGCCCGAAGCGACATACACCCGAGATACAGTTTGCCTTTTCGCTCAGCCGGCTATTTTAGCCGACATACAGCGCGACATTTGGTACTATTTGTGTGCTTGGTGCATGTAATCGTGACAGGCGCAAAAAAACTCGTCGTCCAAAAGTAGAGGTGGAAAATGTCGCACTGTATGTCATATCATATGTCGCACATATATGTCGCACGTGTGAACATCTTAATGTCACGACATTTTTGGAAAAAGCACATATGTTGCAACATGTATGTCGGGTGAAATGTCGCCGTGTGAACCGGGCTTTACGACTTTGCACCAGTTCAAGGAACAAATGAGAACCATATTGCTCAGGGATTTTGTTAGCCTTATGAGCCTATAAGAATGGTAAAGAAGCAAAATTTTTCTTGCTTAGACCACTGTACAGTTGAATATATAATTGAATTTTTATGAGCTGATGGCTTGAAAGTACAAACGCGGTCAAATTTTTCGTTTGTACTCGAGGCCATCAAACTTTAAATACAAAAAACGATGATTAGCTTTGATTTTTTCACGAAGTTGGAAACTTTATATTGTGGAAAAAACACTGAATTCCATGAGAACAACGAGGAAGCGAAAAGCATACGTAGAAACAACATCATGTTTATTCACTTTTGATTTACATATAAGGTCCATGTTGAAGTTAAGGCCCTGTCATATTTCACCGCGCGGTACCGCGCGGCGAAATATGACAGGGCCTTTACTTTCATCGATTCGCTGGATTTGTCATTTCAAAGTAAATAGACTGACAAATCGACTAGTATAGTTATGAAACGTGGCACAGGAATATTCACTGATGGCTGCGGTATGCGTGACACGGCATATTAAGTCGAGGGCATCTCTCGGTCTCGATCTCAAGTATATAAAAATTAGGAAAAATACACGCACTCTGAAAAGCGCTTGTACGGCACATGAAAAGTTGCATAATTCCACTAAACTGACAGTGGGAAGCAAGATTTTCATAAAAATCAATGCACCATTTATTTTCAAACGAGCCTTGGAATGCAAAGAAATCGTGGGAAAATTAAAAAATCTTTTTAGGGGATGTTTGCAGATGCAAAATATTGTACTGCCTTCAAAGGCTTTCATACAGATCTTTCGATTAGAATTTTGAATGGTCTCACGAATTTTGGTTTCATACCACATGATGTTTAGTTATTATTTCACTCATACATCACAATTAAAAGTGACTTAACAATTATTAATGGCGATAAAGTCAACAAAATATAGAAAATGAAATTTTATTCTTATCTCACTGATAAGAAGGTTTTTTCGCGCTCATGATTCATTGATTAGTAGTCATTCCAATTTTCGCTATCTGTCAGACTTTCAAACTCGTCTTCCTCCACGTGGCGTTGCCTCTACTCACTTGGATATACATCATTTTCGGCGCCTGCGTTTTTTATAATATCGAACAGCCACATGAGATCCTGGTAAAAAACCAGAATTTGGCCGACTTGCGTCATTTGCAAAACAAAACGATCGGTCAGTTTTACGATCGAATGAAGTTTTGGTCGTGCAGAAAGGATGAAGAATTGATTGAGCGATTGAATTTTTCCGAAACGTCATACATGCATTTCAGATTGAGGGAATTCGATGAATTGATGCTCTTTACATACAGGTGAATACACTGCAGTAGTTTTGGTTAAGGCATTTTATGAAAATCAAATGTAAATTCAGAGCGTTCCAAGGTGGGCTTTCGGCTAAGGATATCGATGCTAAATCACTCAAACTTGATTGGACGTTTTTCTCGTCGATTTTTTTCTCAACCACGGTAATTACTACAATCGGTAAGCTACTCCCTTACATCATTACCTTTTTTCCGATGATGCAGATTCTTTGAAATGATAAATTTTCACTACTTTCACGTATCTCATCTGAAGAAAGTGAAACATTTTCTGTATTCTAAGATCAATGGCCTGATCAATCAGAGTTTATAGTACTTCGTCAATTTTTCACGCCATTTCTGTTTTTATTAGAGTCAAATACAGTATGCAAAACAGGACCATAGTAGGAGTAAACGCAGGACCAGTATCTACTTTTGCTGATTTGATGTCATTTGGCCAGCGTTATTCCCTTGGCCAGTGTGTTCGTTTGTCAAGCGTAATCACTGGTCAGCGCCCAGTCAAACGGCCAGCCAATACGAATATGATGGCCAGCATAAACATAATACAGTGGTGCGTACAGTATGTGAGAATATTGACGACATTGAATGAATAAATCTTTATGTTAAAAAAACAAATATATTCTGATAATTCTACTTTATTCAACTAAAAAATCACGAAAAAGTTTGGGATTAGTCAAATGAGTATATTGCCTGTTTTGATGTACTTTAAAAATATATTTATTCGAATAACTTACCCTGAATCTGCAGCTTCTAGACGAATTCCAGTTGTGTTTTTACCGAGTTTACCAAGTTTTACCAAGTTAAGGAGAATGATTTCAGCACATAAGACGAAGTTCGAAAAAGTGCCAGTTGATCTTTTTCATCATACACTTACAAGCCTGTAGCCCAGAATTTTTTTCGGCAAGGGTACACACATTGTTTTTCACTCAATTACATTTCGGGGGGGCATGGTCCCCCAACCACCTGCTTACTGGCCTGTACACTTAAATTGACAAGGATAACAGCAGTAATAACTGAACATTGGGGAGCTCAGGAATAAAAAAAATTTCCATTTAGAAACGTTGTGTTCTTGTCGTACCTTATCTAGTCTACCCATCGAAATTTTTCATTCATGATCTCATTTTGCAGATCACAAGCTGATTTTTTCAGTTTACGGTTGCTATGTATTTTTTGTCTAGGACCCTGTGGAAAAGTGGTTCAATGTTCTCTACTTTTTTGTTTTATATTCATGGGTTCTGCCGAGTAAACTGTCCATGTTCTGATCGTGTATGGGGTATGGGGTCAAGTTATGCAACAGTATGCTGGCTATTGTATAAATGCACTGGCTGGCCATCTTGCCGACGATCGGCCAAGTGAAACCTACCCACACCCTCTGCTCCTACATTTTTGTTCCTTTTGTTGTATATCATAGAGCTGTAAAACAGGAACACCTGAAAAAACTTTTTTCTGGTCACAGAGGGCGGAACAAGTAGCAAAATAGGAGCAAAAATGGAACAATGTTGCAGAAGTTTGCGTCAAAACTTAGGGCTATATGCTTAAAGGCGGGTTAGCATTAACTCGTGTTAAAGTCATCCATTTTAACACGTGTTAACGTAATCAGTATGCATAAAGACGATTTAGCGCTTATCCATGTCAAGTTAACTTATGATTTTAATCTTGCTCTTAGCAAGATTAACGTCGAGTTAAGGACGATTCGCACGAATTGAAAAAGGGACCCAATCTCTTCTCGCGTTCGTTTAATGATTCTTAACCTTCTAGATCAAATGCATGCTCTAAGGTTTGAAAGGTAAAAATGTCAAGACATTCAAGAGTTTTTGTGATCTAAACGACGAAAGTGTTCACAAACTGAGAAAAGCACTCTAACCCAGGATGTTAACACACATTTTGTTGGGCTAGCTGACTCTGCCCTGTCCCATTTTCCATAACAGTGATGGAGAAATTCTCGGACTGCACAGTGGTCCATTGTTGGGCTAAATGGCAAGCTGAATCGAGAGGCAAATGCCAGATTGAATCGTGGGGCAAATGAGGGCCTAAAATCTGGGGCAAATCGCAGGACAAATCTAGGAGCAATTGGTGTGTTAAATCTAGGGCTATCAACTCTCGAGACAAATTGTGGGTTAATTTCTAGTTAAACAACGAAATAGTTTGCCCACCATTTAGCCCTAGCCTGTCTCGGGTCTGCATTTCCTTTCATGGCCTATATGCCTCAAAGGACTGAAAACTTTCGAGCATACACAAATAACCTTACCAATTTTTTTGAGAAAAAATTGATCGTAAAAGCGTTGTAGAAACGTTACCTACGACAGTGCTATAGACTATATAGCCTACGGCGATCATGCGCAGCACAGTGCGATTTAAAGTTGAAATATCATAGGAAGCGGGTCACCCGAAATTGGAATTTTGATTGGCAGCCTAAAGCTATTTAGAAAGCTGCCTACGGTTCGCGCTCTCACTTCTAAAAATTTTTCTTATATCAATCATAAATTTATTTTATTTCACTAAATAAAGAACAATCGAAGAAGCGACGTAAACTGAACAAACTCCGAATGAGAGATTGAGAAAAACGAGAAACTACAGTAGGACAAACATTGCGAAGAAATCTCATTCATGATGAGAGAGCCTTGGAGTGACGATGATGTTGAAATTGTTTGTAAGAAAGGGAGAGCTGAGACTTCAATTTTTGGGCGGCTGCGATGACGCGTGTGACGAAGCAGCCAATGAACCTCCAGCCGAAGACGCCAACGAACCCGAAGCTCCAGCCGATTCCTGGGTCGACGCCGGTGCTATGGTCGAATCGCCTTGCTCACCGGCGATTTTTGGTTTATGGGTCTCTATATTGCAGGAGATAAATAAAAGCGATAGGGAGAACCAGATTCAGAAATACTCTGCTGACGAATAGTTCTTATTCAGGATCTTAATGAATTTTCGGAAACAACTAGAACTCCCCCAAAAATTGTTTTCAGTTCACAAAGAAGGAATTTTTGGAGTACTATGGTTAAAAATGGTCATCTTCGGGGAAATTTTTTTCGAAAATCTCAATGTCTGGTTTACTTTACTCATTTTTTCGGATGAGAATATGAAACATTTGTTCTCATAGGTTGTCACTTAATATGGACCGAACATGAATTCATTTCCTCTTAAGAGTTCTTCTACTTTCTACCGGATTCTATTGGCTTTCTCATCCACTGATAAATCTGAAGAAAATTTCTCTTGATACTCCTGAACGCTTTTGAACAATAGGGGCATATTCTGAATCTGATTCCACAAAGTCGCCACATCTGAGCTTACCGAAATGTTTGGATAACACATAGGAAAATAACTTACCTGAGGGTGCTGACTGAACGAGTTCCTGAAAAAAGTACCAAATTTAGACGTGAGCCCAAAAAAGTTCCTCTGCAATCAGAAAGATAATCTTGCATGATTTTTAAATGAAATCCGTGAGACCAAATGGTACTCATTTTCACCCGCTAAAAATTATCTACATATACGATCGTCAAGTCACGGTATGCTGATCTCACTTGAATAAAAAAAGCGACAAAGAATAAAGCAAAAATTTTAACGTTCATGATTATGGAAAAATAGTCGAGAAATAAACAAGCAACAATCGAAACAGGGAGCAAACAAAACAAGAACTGTTCGGTTCCACCAAATATAATGCAATAAACAGAATTTTTCTCGACTTATATACAGAAAATTTTGATTGGAAAAAAGAAAAAAATTTCCTAAACTATATTCGTGTTTGTAGAACGGCCTATGGACGTCAAAAATTGAAACAAAAAATAAACGTTCTTGGCAAGCAAATTGAGTATAAAAACAAGCAAAACTGAGACGATTACATTTTATCGAAAAAAAATCTGTGTCCTTTTGGAAAATATTGTTTCTCTTTGACTATGCACTGAGACAAGTTTGCCACCATTTTTCAAAAGGTAATAAGAGTTCATTCGATTTGACGATGAAAGAAAATTGATGAAAAACTATATTCGCCATAAATGTGAAACTTCAAGAAAAAAAGACAATTTTGACCTGATTTTTATCGAAAAATCAGTCTTCCATTGAACAACACAGAAAATTGAATTTCATCAGACAGAAACAGCAGTCTAAACTAATTTAGCAGGTATGACATCAATTGGCACTATCATAATTTTTTAGGCTACGGTAATTTGGTACCGTCGACTTTCTGGGGCAAAACGTTTTGCATTTTTTATGCCCTTATCGGCATACCTCTAACATTAGGTAATTGGAATGACGCATTTATTTCGCAAATCGCGTTTACATTCAGTTTTGTTTCTCATTAATTCAGTGACGACGGCCGATATCGGAAAATTTATGGCCACGTTTATAATATGGCTACATGGGGTCGTTTCGAACTCTGTAGGTCACGGGATCGAGAAAACGAAAAAAATTTGCTTACTGAGAGGAAGAAGTGAGTAGAATGTCGACAGATTTTCCTGAACTTTTTTTAGAATGGGAAGAAATTTCGATGGCGGATACTGCCCAGACAAATAAGAATAAAGGCGGATTCATACTTCATCCGGCATCCGAAAAAAGTCTATTTTTAGATTTTTCATCCGGCAAATCGTCCGGCAATCCGGCACCGGATGACATCATTTTTTTCCTTTTCCGACGCTGCCGTCTCATTTTTTTGCCGGAAGACTGGGGATGGGAAGAGTAGAAACAGTTTGTACTTTTCCGGATGCCGGAAAGCATATTTTGTATGTAATTTCAATTGAAGCATGTGTGTGATCGATTTTTGCATATACAATGTATGCGAGAGATATCGATTTTTTTAGTTGAGGCAAAATTTTGTGTTTTTAATCATGGGGTTCGTTTAATTTTTGATTGCTGAGTATTTTGTATGTTTTTTTCGTTCTTGAAAGCATTAAAAAAATGCTAGATCAAGAATATATTGTTCGTTTGACATCATCAACTAATAATTCCGGGTAGACTTGGAAAATGATATTATGTATATTTTTCATACGCCATTTCTCTTGAAACAAAATATTGAACAGATTTCAAAGTATTTAAACATAGTAAAATCAAGAATAAATTGTCATTCGGCCTTTCCGGCGCCGGAAGAAGTATGAATTGCCATGCCATCCGGCAACTTGCCGGAAGCCAAATTGCCGAATGCCGGAAGCGAAATTGCCGAATGCCGGACACTGAATGCCGGAAGCTAAAAATAACTTGCCGGACGCCGGATGCCGGATGAAGTATGGATCCGCCTTAAGCGACTGCAAAGAAATAATAATTATATTGTTTACGTTCAAATTTCTTGTTTTGTCGAATACCTCATTTTCCGTTTATGGTGAAAAAATCAATAACAAAAAGCAAAGGATGACTTTAAAGAAATTTTACAGTAATTAGAGTAAATAAGGAACAAGTCTATTCTGTCCACTACTAAAATATTTCTCGCATTGCTATTCTTTAGATTCCAAAAACTTTCCGTCGGCCGTTCATCTAGAAGACCGAAACTCGCTCAAAATCAAAACTATAATTGAAGAAAAACGTGACGAAGAAACCCCGTTGGAAGAAAATGAGGTCAATCGAAGCCATCAACAGAAAAAGGTTTCATTCCGCGAGGAGGACGAATTGACCGTCGAAAGCCGTGATTCTTTTGGATTAGACCAAGGTTTCGAAGTGATGCCCGTCCCCCAATCCTTCGTCATTTTCGTCTTACTGGGGTAAGTGGAAAATAGAGCTGTAAACTCTTCGAAAAACCTGTTTCTACTTGCAGTTACACGGCCGTAGGTGCTATTTTATTCTGCTCTTGGGAGAAATGGAGCTTTATCGACAGTTTTTACTTTTGCCTGATAACGATGACTACAGTAAGACCTATAGTGAGGAGTAAAACTTGTAAATTTCAATGCTCCTGTTCTTCAGGTAGGATTTGGTGATATGGTTCCGACTCACGAATCTTACATGTTATTGGCCATTGTGTTCATTTTCGTGGGGCTAGTTTTGGCCACAATGTGCATAGATACAGTTGGAACGCATTATATTCGGCGACTGCATTATTTCGGTCGCAAAATACAAACCGCACAACAAGTATTGGCCATCATCGGCGGTAAAGCCCTGACTTTGGGTGACTGGATCAGACATGTGAAACAAGTTCAGGTGAAGATAATCTTGAGCCTTATACATTGTTGATATCAAACCATTATAAATTTGATATTATCCTGTCTCTCGGAGATCTGCAGCCGGTTCCAAGAAAGTGTCTCTCACGCGAAAATTTGCTCTGTCTCTCGATTTTTGCTCTGTTTTGGCTCTCCGAGAGACAAAAGAGAGAAAATGGATTGCACGAAATTTTCTCTGACGGAGAGATGCTCTGAGAGCTGGCTCTGTGAAATGGCTCTGTAAGTGACAGTTTAGAGCCAAATGGGTTCCACGAACCAAAAAAGTGCTCACGCGAGCAAGAGCAGAGCCAAAAGTTGTAAGCCTACTGGGGGCTGGTTTACGACTGTCTCTGTTTAGTATCTTACATTTTTACTATGAATTGGGTCGCAAATTAAGGCTGCGTTATGCTGTAGAGTAATTATTCGTGTTTTAAGTTGTTCATAGCGCCTCTCTTTGGCGATTTTTTCCCCGTATGGCAGAAAAATTGTTTAATTTTATTTTGCATTGGAGATCCAAAAATTGACATTTTTGTTGAAAACGGAGCGCCGAAGACACAGTTAAACGACATTTTCTATGGAAACGGTCATCGATAGCCAGAAATTATCTCTGGAACGGAGGCAATAAAGAAAATATATCGATTTTTCGACTAAAATGTTCGCAAATCACTTCAAAAAGTAATTTTCATCCGCAAAACCATGAAAAAACGACGACCCAAAAAATTGACGTTATGACCGTTTTTTGCTTCAGAAAACACAATTTTTCAACACAACCTTACCATTTTCAACAGTTTTTTCCCAAATTACCCGCCAAAGAATTGCCATTTTAGTTGATTTTTTCTTCAAAAATTAACATTTCTACCAGGAAATTGATCTTTTTGATCGCATACCAGTAAAGGCTCCGGACCGTTGAGTACACGATCAAAGCCATTTTTATGGAGATGGAGTAGACAACTTTCTGAAGTCAAGACGATGGGGTCACGCAGTGCTCAAAAATGCGTTTTTTGACCAAAAAATGGACAAATCACACCCTTCTCGATCAATTAATTTTTGCTTTAAAATGACACTCGGCATTATTGACGCAAAGCGCCGAAAAAATTTCTCTCAAACCTATTTCTTGCTCAAAAAAGTGATTTCCGACCAAAAAATATGTATTTCTGGTCGATTTCCGGCCTGTCAACAACTGGAAGTTGGGGGAGGGAGTCGTCGACAACTGCAAATACGATTTAAAATTTTGGGGGACATTTTTGACCATTTCGTAGAGAAATAACTATTAAGTGCCCGAAAAATAACTTTTCTGACTTTCTCGTTCAGAAACCATTATTTTCGACCGTAAGTCTGACATTTTTGAAAGTTTTGTGTTCGAGAAAGGACCACATTCTACTAAATAGCTGACATTATCAATTATTTTTTATACGAAGATTTCTATTTTGCATAGAAACATTGACGTTTTCTGGGGTTTTTTGTTCAAAAACATTCTTGTAATTGGGTGGGGGTTGGGGGAGACCCCACCGCCAACTTGGTCAACCCTACACCCAACTCCCCCCAAACTCAGACAAATTGAGAAAAAAGTGACTTTTTTGGTTTTTTTAGGAAAACTTTAGAAACTTTTTCGACGTTTTTCGACCCCCCCCCAAATTTTGGGACGCCACCCCAAAATTTTGGGTTTACCCCCCCCCCCCAACTGGTCGGACGTCTTACAGATATGTTCAAAAAGGACAATTTTTTGATCCAGAACTAAAGCTTTCAACCTTTTTTGTTCCGAAAAGAATTTAGTGCAGAAATTTCTTGACGGTTTTTCAGAAATTACCAGTTCCTGCCAAAAAATGATAATTTTGACCGTTTTTTCTGGTTCAATAAATAATGTCCCTATTCCGCGAGAAATTTTCACTTTTAACAAAATCTGAATATTTCCTAGCAAAGATTGACTATTCTCACCATTTTTCGTTCGAAAGTCACGATTTCTAGACAAAGTTGATATTCTCAATTGTTTTTCGTTCACAAATCATTATATTCTTGCGAAAAATTTCACATTTTTGACCGTTTTCCGCTCAAAAATCAATATTTTCCACCGAAAAATCAAACTACTTATTTTATATATATAGTCAGCCGTATAGAAAATTAGCATAAACACAGAAACGCACGCAAAAATTTGTTTAAACCCGTTGAAGAGATCAAAAATTAATCAGAAAAGCGCCAAAGTGTCAAAAATAACGTAAATTTTTATCGCGCTGTCTCTCTTTTGTTCTAATCGTGCTTTCTTTTTTGCTCTCGTGAGCAAGCTCGCGAGCTCATTTGTGGAACGGATTTCCAGAGCCAACTCGGAGTCGTCTCTCGAGAGACTGTCTCTGCCGAGCCAAAAAACTAGCTTTGTCTCTGCTCTATACTGGCTCTCGGAGAGCAATATTCGTGGAACTGGCTGCTGTATACGACTTATTGTGTGCATGTCAAAGTTCGTGAGCAATTTTGGTCAACATTGATCCTTTACAGAATCGCTTCAACTTGTCCGACGAACAAACTCGGCTAATAATGTTGAATCCCGACGAGTACGCAAATTTTGTTCAAGAACAACAACACATTGTGCTCCATTTTCAAAAATCCGCTCGGTTAGGGTCGTTTAATCCATACGACTTGGACAACATTAGATTTATTGATCAAATTTACGATTTTACGCCCAGGAGTGAAAAGTGTTACAGACCTTCGCCGTCGGGCAATAGTCAATATTCGGGGAGGTGGCTTTATTTTTAGGTGCAGGAAAAGTTCAGTTGTTCGTGGCACTGGAAGATATCTTGGTTAATGTGTTGAACTTGAGAACATTGTTTTGTGTCCGCAAATAACATCCAAATCAATTTTGACATTTTGTCTCTCGTTCTTGGTTATACATTTCATCAAAGTCAATAACTTACTGAATTTTGGAAATTTCAACCTATATGACACTATCTCATATGTGGACACAAACTCTAGCCCATTTACTTTGAAATGGTCGACGCAACGACAACCAAAGTTGTGGGTTCAGTTTGATGGGCAATGTTTGCGGAGTAGAAAAGTAGCTTAAGCTGTAGCTTACAAACTCTATATGTTGTACCGTCGCCGTAAAGTGCAGTTCGGCTCATACGCACAAAACATATCAAGTTAAGCTGCAGCTGAGCAGTATAGCTTAATTCTGCTGCACGTTATCGTTATCGATGTGTTTTGTGTGTATGTGTTAAGCTATAGCTGAGGTGCACCTAATCGGCAATGGTATAAAATATGGAGTTAGCTCCAGCTTAAGCTGTAGTTCAGCTGGAGCTTAACGTTTCAAAAGAAGTAAAATATGCTACAGCCAAAATGATCAATAAAATCAATGCCCATTAAGAAATGTTGGTACATACGTGATATTCTCCAAGAGAAACGAATAGCTGAGTGGCTTAGAAAAATCAAAGAACAATCGAATAGTCCTGATTTTCACAGCTCTCTGTAAGTGTAGTCCGAATATAATTATGAACTCTGTACAGTAACTCCATGGTGTTCTGAAGTGATAAGTTTGGAATATAACGCAGTAAGTTTCCGGTATTGTTGTACATCGTGCAGTAAACTAAGTATCACCTCGTGAACATTATTGCGATAATTTATCTCCAAACGAGCTTGTGTTTACCTTTTTTCGTTGCTTCGTGGCTATTATGTTTTTTATGGTTATGTTTGTTAAAATTTTGGAACTATTTGAAAGAATATAATCAACGTAAACCATGAACGTGTAGTAACCGGAATGGATTTCGAAATAACAAATAGGTATTTGCATCATTGTACAAAACAAAGATGTGAATATCACGGAAAGTGCCAACATTATAGATTTTCTAGATCAAACCGTGTGTCAGGGTCAATGCCCTCTAGATTTTGGCACTGTCACTCCATCTCATTTCACAACTTGAGGTCTTTGTTCAAAAGACTTTGTCTTCGGTAGGTAAGTCTATTACCGAGTAAGTTCAGTAAGTAAGACCTCTCTCTGTGTTTCATTTTATCTTTTCCCCTCATCTTGGCAGTTCATCTAGGCAATCTACAAGGATGCAACTTGAGCGATAAATAAATGGACCGTGGCTGGAAAAGACCATACCAACAATATGAATCAAATTTTGAAATTAGAAGTTTTTTCTCTGCATTTGTTGATATAAAATAGAAGAATATTTGCTTCAATCAATATCAACGTTGGAGTCATGTTTGGAAAAACTCTTTGGCCAAGAGAATATTTGATTTTCTTAGCATAAAGATGGAAGGCATTGTTTTGGGCTGAGCGACCCATTCTTTGTTTTGTAAACCGCAAGGCGAGGAAATAAAAATGGGGAATTTTCTGGAAGTGTAAAACTCCAAGCACAAAGAATTTTTTTTTGTTTCGAGTCTGCTTAAACGGCCGATTATTCTGGAAATGCCTGCATAGGCATTCAAAAATAATTTAACCGACTCTTTATTGCTTTGTCCAGACGGAAGAAATAGACTGCGGACTTCCACTTTTCTAGAACAAAGTAAAGACATAAAAAATTGGACCTTGAACTTCTTTTACTCTTTCTTCTTGATATTAATGTGGTTGAGCGAATTATACAAGAATTCAAAAAAAAAATTTTCTACCTCGTCATTGAGGAACGAAAATATTTTGAATTTGAATGGTATCACCTACTAACAGTTTTCGCGTGTTTTTTTCTTTATTGATGATGATAGAGTTTAAAGAACAGCATTTTGCCGAGCATTTCCGGCATCATGGAGCTGCATGCCAGAAAATAACGAAATTTGAACTATGAAATTTAAATGTTGGAAAAAACTATGAACACATTCTGAATTCGGACCACTATCCTCAATTTGAAAAATAAGGTGAGAAAAACGTAACACAGCATGAAAGATTTTGAGAAAAAATAAATCCACTTATGAAATCGGAAAGAAGTTGATGGTCAACATTTCAAGTTGCCATTTTTTGCCCTTGTGTTGGGTGCTAAAAAAGATAAGTGAAATATGGTCTGTGCATAATGTAAAAAAACTAAAGAATACTTATAGTGAATGGAACATTCGCATATATGGTAGATCCTTGCCCGATACTCGGTAAGGCGTGGTATCCCAATTTTGCTGGAAATCAAGTTTATGCTCAAAAGTTGGATTCTCAACTCTGTTCTGTTATTTTGGGTCATTTTATACACAATGAAATCGGGAATTGTTTTTCGAATGGAATTTTATTTTTTATTTATGTCAATTTTGTTGTCTTTCTTTTTGCATTTTCAAAGGACTGGAAGTCCGCTTTCCGAATTGCCGAAGTAATGGTCATCTAAGAAACAGTGATCACTTGTCACTTTTCATCACATCATTTGTGAACTGAACAGTCACAGTCAGACTTGCATGCAATGAGCTCTGCTAAGCTCTAATTCGACCGTATTACTGCCGATGAGATTAGCCATAGTTATTTTAGCCATCGGCGTTACATGAATGAAAAACCAGATCCAGATGTATGATATACTGGTACATGCAATGCGTGGTTTTATTTCGGACTGTCACTCTTCACTGTATGCGTCATGTTGATAGTTGACGACCACGCTTTTCTCAAGGTCTTCTTCCATAACATAAACTGGTTACTGCTAGATTCACAAACAGCCCTTTGATGCCATTCATCAAAACTACTTCGCAATTTCACTTTTAACTCGAAATCCGACAATTGTTAACAAAGAAATAAGAAATGTTGTGCCTTCTCATCAGTTTCTCTATTTTTCAGGTAGATAATGGTAATCATTGTTTGACAGTAGGTTGAACTCAGCGATATTACTTCTAGGTTTACTGTGAAAGTGCACCTCTTGGAGGTGTAACGCAGACAGCAACGACGTCAGCAACAACAGAGAAGATCATTTATGGACTGGCCGAACCGGATCCCAACTGCGATAACTATCATGGAACTTACGGACTTGTGCCTATAAACAGAAGAGGACCACCGCCTCCGCAAGGTCCTCCTTGCAGAAGGGGACCGATTTTTCCTTGATTCATATTGTTAAAATCTTTGCTATAAAGTGCAAATCTATTTTCATTAAAATCAAAGTTGATCACCCGATTGGAAAAATCACTTGTTGATGACCAAACTCGGAATCGAATTTATGCATCAAACTCCTAATTTTTATCTGATTCGGAAAATAATTTGAATCTCAGAATCTGTCTTTTCGGGTTCCACTTTTTTAATGCTTCAACTAAAAGATGTGACTATCTCGTGGTGTTGGTTTCTGCATACCAATTCTATTATCGATAAAATTACACTATTCATGTCATGTGTGTGAAATACTAATATCGCATGCCCGATTTTAGGCAGAATTTTCGTCGAAATTTCGAATATTGCGATGAAAAACTTGATTAATGGTGTGTGATTTTTGACGAGACCTCGGGAATTTCCTACAATCTCGAACTTCGCTATCGTTTTTCAAATTATAGCGAAAATCGAAAAAAATTCGAAGCGCTACCCAAACTTATCACTCTTTCTTACTACATCGTAATCCACAAAAGATGATATTCAAAGAAAATTTCCATAGTTGATTTTGTTTACTCCGATTTTTTGTCTTTGTGGCCGTATTTTATTTTCTAGACTTTTTTCTAGCGTCAATTTTTCTGTTTGAGTTTTGCTTTCGGTTTTTTTCGTTATATTTTCTCAACTCAAAATATGTAGAGGAATGCCCTTTCATTTATTCCCTTCCTTCATTTATTTAGCTAGAAAGAATTGTGTTGTTGAAAAGGCTATTCGTAATGGAAAATACGCGGAAGAAATTCGGAATAACGCATCTTCCACATTTTGTTCGCTGAAAGAAATATTCCCCAGAAGTTTCAACCTTTTACTCATTCTCTGAACAATTTCCTGGTGGTGTTTTCGTGCTTACCATAAAATTTTCTGTCAAATTTCCAATGTGTCGCGTTTGGTATCTGCGTAGGTGTGATATCAACAATGTAGATTGCTGGTTATATACAGGACTAGTTACTGTGTGTTGCTAGGAAGCGTATGCTACCACCCTTCACAAGACCTCAAGTTGTAAGTAACCAAAACAGGACGCATGGTTTGCCGAATACTTGCAAAAGATTCTTTCTGTAAATTGAAGGGATTCGTCCCACCGAAACCTTACGGAAATGCCATTTTCAGTGTAAACATCATCTCGGGAGATAATTTCCTTTCGTATTTTCAACTTCATTTGGACTGAAATTTGTGTATTATAAGGAATTTCAAGAATAGTAGCCAGTATACATACATACATCAGTTGCCTTTGACTTGCTTTT
Source organism: Romanomermis culicivorax (assembly GCA_963922205.1). Classification (NCBI taxonomy): domain Eukaryota; kingdom Metazoa; phylum Nematoda; class Enoplea; order Mermithida; family Mermithidae; genus Romanomermis; species Romanomermis culicivorax. The sequence goes on from CAWUHX010000197.1 coordinate 314,655, forward strand.
TTGCTCAACCCACCAAAAGAGTTGCTCACCTCACCAAAAAATGGACTTTTAGTTTTGAAGTGCAGCGAATTGGATGTCTATTGATATCTTTCGACATTTATTCCAAGACACCATATCCATATTTTGTCGGAGCTTCGACAGGTTAACGTTTCGCTAATTGTTCTTTCTCTATCGAAGCATATTTTTTGCGTTCATCAAGTTATTACCAATACTAAGTCAGCATGTGAGCAAAAATGTCATGAAATATATGGCAGCACTTCGGATTATCCAAAAATAAGGAAATTGATTCTTCATGTTGTCTGAAATGTCCATATCTGCTGATTAGTAGCTGAGTACTATTTCTTCCTTTGGGAGCACGGACTACTTATGTTTGCAGTAGCGTGGAAGCACGATTTGATAATGAACTACATAGCCTGTTTTTCTTGAAATTGTTGAAAATAGAGAAACTCTGGAAAGCAAGTATTGCAGCCATATTTACCCTGACATAAGGACGTAACGACAACCAAAAAATTAGGTTCAATTCGGCACACACAGATTGGAAAACTTTATACTGAAGGTGTATGCCAGAATTGTAAAACAAAATCATGCCTGTTAGCTTTCCATTTGGATAGAACTGTTGACAGGATAGAACTGCCGACAGTTCCGCCATTTTAGAACAAATAAACTTTGGTTCATATTCTTTGTTTTCTGCTAAACCGAACGTCACACAGGAAGGGCGGGAAAGGTTCTCGTAAACGATCATGACAATGCTTGTCATTCTTTAATTTTCAAATGGTTTATCAAAACACACTGTTTTTAAGCTATACATAAAAATTAAGCCATGAACTGTTTGATAGAGCGGCTAAAGGAATGCTTATTTTAATATAATTGTTCTGGATCATTCACTAATACTGAATGATATCATCAATAAAACATCATAAACAACAAGCGTTCAAAAAGCAATGCCACAAATGCGGTGAATAAAACTCAAAATCGAATTTTCTTGTATGTGACATATCCATCCAAAAAACGTCCTTATATTGCAGATCTTAGCGACGTCTACAAAAGCGATAATCCTGTTCTGTAATCAGTAGTAGCATTTTTAACACCTGACCGCAGTGCAACTCGTGTAACAGGAATTCGATGATTTTCTCGTTGTTATTTGTTCCAGAAAAATTAAGCTCTTTGAAGTTTATCTGTCAGCCCAGCTTCTTCTTACCCCATTTTCTTCAAGTATTTTCCATAGAATGGAAAACAAAGACAGAATTATCGAAGTACAGCACGACTTAGTTGGAAATTTGTGGGATTGGCCCTTAGAACGTAACGACGGAATTGTCAAAGTGGTCAACACCGCCGACTATTTCGAAGTGGGCTTCCACGTGCCACAGTTTGCCCCGCAAGAAATTGATGTAAGGTCTTAAGATAGCGATGTGAGAAGAACTTGTTCAACCTTAACAAACGCTTTGTAGTTTTGCTGGAATGTCAGATGCATGTCCTAAAACTATTCAATGACCTTAGATTTTTACATAAATAATGCGATAGAGAAATCATTATGATGGTATATATTTATTTGTCAGCCCGTTTCCACACAGGTGTCTTTTTTTGTATAAAGTGGTGTTATTTTTTTGTAACTTTGTGGCAAAATTATTCTGTAACACATGGTTACCTCGAGGACGCTTGATACTTCGTATAAATTATTGTAAGCATACTAAAAATGCCAGATTTGATCGTGAAAATTATAAAATAGTGCATTTTATAGTGCATTCGATAGCCCATAGGGATCAGTGTGATGTTACAAATTATTCTTCATATACATGTTTACACCAAAATCTTCATAAATAAATGCGGCAATTGAAAATTCGTTTAAACTTAAAATCAGGAACCATCGCATATAGATATGAAGGAGGCTTTTATCTTCAGCTCTCACCGATCAAAAAAAATCCTTGTTTGATGACAGTCCGATTTGGAATCCTTTTCGGCAATATGGTCTTCCAAGATTCATCACGGAAAAAAATAATTACATTTCAGAGACTTATGAACATTATTGTAGTGTAGTATCTGTAAAGGAATTTTTTGACAGTTCAATCACTTCACTGATGGTCAATAGGATCTGATAAAGGCAAACTAACTAGTATTGACTAAATTTATGCAAATTTCTTTGTAAATATGATTTATCAGCTAAAATAAGAACAATCCGTTTTTTACCGAATGATCCTCAGAAAGAAAAAAGATTCTCGTGCAAATAATTAACAACCTTTAAAAAAATAAAACGTTGGCTTACGATATGCTGTTATCACGCAATTCTTTACGGATTTCCGCTTACGAATTTCTTTTGGAAAATTTTTCAATCCGAGGCCAATTTGATAAATGAATGGAGTATACATTTCTAATAGCTATCACATGCACCATGACAAGTGCTATTTCAGAATTATTATCAGAAGGGCCTTTCCTCTTGATTTTTTTTAAACTTGGAAGTAATCTATCTCTCTTGAAATGCCATTAAGTAATGGAAACGGAAAGTATGTACCATTTTATATTTCTTAGATTTTCTTCTAAACCATACATACTTTAGTTTAGTCAAAGAGCGTGAATTCCAGTTTCACATAAAGACGCTGTATATGACACTTTATAATTGAATTTTATATATTATTTATTATTCAGGTTAAAATAATCCACGACGAATTGGTCATCAGCTGCCACCATGACGAACGCGAAGATCAATATGGTCGAATTTCACGCGAAATCCGCCGCGCCTACCATTTGCCCCGCGACGTTGACATTTTGACCCTTAAATCCGTTCTTCATAAAGACGGTGTTTTGGTCATCAGTGCCAAGAAAAAAGCGTAGCGAATTAACACAACTTTCCTTTTGTCTGCATTTAAATTTCGTATACCTAGCTATAGTTTGTCTATTTACAGTAAATAACTGCTTTCTGTTGTTTATTGTTGCCATTATTGGCTGAGTCAGGGAGAGGTATGTTGGGCCCAGAAAGTCACTCTTTTGTGGAAGAAGAATTTTACGATGTTCAAAGGTGGCAATGGTGTATTTCCTCTGAAACACGTAGAATTATCCAAGTCATGAGCACAGACCTAGGTTTTTGTGACGGCATTGCGACAGTCTGGAGATTTGAGAGCACACTAACCTTCAGCAACTTTTTTGAGAGTAATTATGGAGTAAAAGCTTTGTGCAAACTTCGACAGTAAGAAAGAATCGCCGAATACGCTTTTCTACATCGGCATCAAATGTGAAGAGCATACATGTAACGGGGCTCCGAGGTCTGGGAGGGGGTCGAGCGATTCTTTCCGTGCCAGGGTTCACCGATTGCCAAAATTTTAGGGGGAGGAGTTTCTGAAAAAAAAATCGTTTTTTTCATGAGGAAATACCGATAAACGGTTTAAAAAAAGTAATTTTTGTCTAAAAAACCGTAAAAATGTATTCATCACGTGAAGCGCCGGAAACAATGGAATTTTAAACTATCTTTGTTCAAAAATTGACATTTTTCAGTTTTTCGGACCAAAAGTATGGGGTCCCTATGACTACCATATGGCTGGCCATAGGATTGGAAAATCTTGGGGGGTGGGGTCGCCCAATTGCTAGCCATATGGCCGACGATTTCTGGGTTGAGGGGCCTACAGCACTTTCCCACTATTACATGTATGGTGAAGAGACGAGCTTCTTTATTTGTGAAGGAATATTTAGCGTCAATACAGATGATAAATAGTCTTGCTTATTCAGGTCAACAATGTATTTCACTTTTTTCATTCTTTTCCGAAATGCGCTTTGTCACTGAAAAACAAATTTTTACAAAAAAAAGATTGTTCTATTTTTCAAGTTTAACCATAGTGGGTTGTGTCGTATTTTAATTCTTTTAGGTGCTATCTTCGACCATCTTTCAATATCGACTACACAAGCCTGACCATTTTCGTGGATTATAACATCTCCATTGGTCACTTGTTTCAAAGCTTGCAGATCCAAATCTACCAAGTTTGGGCAATTAACGATCAACAACGAGAGAGTTTCCCCTATGCTGTAAAACAAGATTTTCTAGGAAAGAATCTGCCAAAAAGAAGGCAATATGAAAGAAAATGAGCTGAAGATTTATATAGAATCCATATGTCAATCCTGCTGGCGTCAAGTGTACATTTTGCATTAAAAAATAAATGCAACTACAGCTTGAGGAAGTCGAAAATATGTTTTTGCTGAGTCACTGTTTGGCCACACAGTATAGGGAAAAGGGGTAGAAAAAGGTTCGAAAAGCAGAATTTTGGATCTCAGTGGGCCACTCGAAGCGCGACATATCGAAAAATGGACTTTCTTGATCATTTTTGGCTCAAAAATTACCATCTCCTGCAAAACTGGCAATTTTCAACTACCATGAAAATTCGGGGGGAGTCAATAAATAGCCAGCTGTACGGCCGACAATTTCCTGTGGGTTGCAAGGCACTTCAACCACCCACCAATCATATGCATAAACTTGAAAGGCATGAACTGAGATAATTCGCTCCATACAATGTCACTAAATCAAGTACCGAAGTGATCACTTATGTCTTGAATTGCTCAAGTGTGAAAAACTGCCGGACTCGGTAAAATTGTTCGAATTCAAATCTTCAACCTACGGTGCGTATCTTCGTCCCTCGATTTGTCGCAGATTTCGCAGAAATTTCAAATCGTAAATTTTTTCATTCAAAACTTGAATCATCACGTATTCTGTAACAACTTCTATGTTGGAGAGAATTTCAAGGTCTTCATACTTTAACGGTTTCTTCTTGAAAATCCTAGAGATGTGGTAGTGCTACAAGGATAATTTGAAAAACTTTACCACGAATAGAGCACTCACTGATGATCTTCCGTAAAACCGACGCCACCCTTGAACGTGTCGTCCGTTATTCTCAAGAAACCTTGAACTTTCCGACAGTTGCGGAGCATTCTGATATTTCGACTCGTTATCGATTCATTAATTATGCAGGTTTCTACAAATATATATGAATCAATAATCTCTATGATGCTTCGATTTCGATCGCATATTTCTCCCCTTTCAGGAAAAAATTTTTTTGTGACCACATGCACTGTATAATAAGAGCAGCTGAGCTGATGTATTCGTGAACCCAAGAGCATATAAACATTATAGCACTATACCATGGTCTATTCATTTTCAAATGAGCCCCGGAAAGCAAAATAATCGAAAGAAATCGGTGAGCAGACAATAAACCTGCATCAAAGACCGAAATCTTTTTTACTCAATTTGTTACCGTGACTGCTACAGTCAACTCGAGAAAAAGGTGTCCGTTTACACATGTTGTTTAGTTGCATGAACATCCCTCTGTACGCTGAGGCCTATTTGATAAAATATAGCCTACAGCAGCAAGCAAAAGTTAGCGGAGGTTTAAAAACGAATTTTCACTGCTCGTAACTCCGTCAAAAATGCAGACACAAGATTATTTGGACGAACGACAACGATATACATCGACTGGTGTTCAAACTTTAGCGCTTTAAAATGAAAGAAACATTTTGTTCAGTTCATTTTGTTTTTGTCATACAGCTTCCTGGGTGAAGTTAAGCAGTTTCAGGGTAAAATCTAAAAACACCCACGCCCTATGTACAGGATTAAGCAAAAAGCTGAGAGAGGTTATGATTTTCAAATGAAAGTTGATATAATTTGGCCATTCATGTGGCATTTGTCACAGAAGAAATTTTAGTAGCATTTATATTCCGACTGGAAAATAGAGAGCGGTACGGAAGGGTATTACCACTACTGGTCATTCAAAATAATGCACTGGGTACTTGATTTTCGAAAAAAATGACTTGGCTAGGTAATCAATAATGAGGAGTAATGACGAAATGAGTGAAAGTTGTTATCAACTGGTTCCACGTGATAGCCTGGATGAATAATAGAACTAAGATCATTACGATGCTTAGTTGACTGAAAAATGACATCTTTCACAAGACAGATTTTCAAAAAAGACACCTTCTTCGTTAGCGAAGTTAGAGCGAAGTGTAACCCATGTCCTTTCATTGATGAGTATGTAATTGAGATCGTGTAAGTTGGAAACTATCTCAAAAAGCTGTCAAAATAAAGAATAGAAATTATATTCAGTATTTGAGAAACCCAATTACACGTCTGTCTCTATCAAATTGAGCATTGACCTGATTTCAAGCAGGAATTATCGCACTTTTTGCATGTTTTCAGAAAGCTTTCATAATACCCATGAGGGCATTCTAAAACGCATCGACCTTTGTGACTGATCGTATTATCTGCAAAACATGAACGACTTTAACATGCGCCAAAATTTGAGCACATTTCGTTATACCTGGACAGAATCGAACACACTGTCCACCGTAACCGTGATATCGTGCTGGACAAGTTTCCAGACAAAGTTCTTTGTGGGAGTAATTTTTACAATACTACAAATATTATTGAAAAATGAAAAATAAAAAATCATACTCCATTTTTTTTAAATGCTTCTAATCGAAAACTGACAAAAATCAGCACTGTCTTCATAAAAATTATTGTTGAGCGCATGTTGAGTTAGCCCGCAAATTTGCAGCTCTACATGACGAGTGGTTTGATAGAATTTTATAAAAATATTAAATAGTATTTGATTTCTGCTTTATTTTTTGGAAACACTTTAGGAAAACAGACCATAGTGTAAACTTACGAGGCATTCTTTCACGGAACTCCCGGAGCATCCAAATTTGCATTGTTCGTGACAGCATGTTAAAGAGCCTTTTTCTTCGAAGCATAGTCCGCTGTTGCACATTTTCGAGCAATTTGTGTAAAAGACTGGATGCAAAATTGATTAAATAAATAATCTAGAGTAAAGCAAAATTACTTTTTTGGCAATCTAGACTGGTAGGGCCGAAACAATGATCACATTTTTCGCAAGAGAAGTCTAAAAAGGAGAATTGTCTGGAAACAGTGGAGGGCTGGATATCACATACTGTAGTCCACGAATCACTCGTAGAAAAAATGAATCAGATTCACGTGAATCAAAAAATGGGGTCAAATCGGATTACACTTTACCTGCATTATTGCATAAACCATAATTATTTTCGATCAATAATTTCGAACGATAATCATCACCTAACCATTGTCCAAAATTTATAGTTTTCCAATAGCATAACTTTTTGTTACTAATCAGTCCCAATCCGCCACCGACACCTACGCAAGAAAGGAAAGCGATACAAACGACAAAATTAGAATAAAAAATAAAATTCTACTCAGCAGGTTGGGCAAATTTATTTTTTCCAAATCGTTAGAGGCGATGAATAAAGCGAATTTTCGCAGACGTTTGATGGTATTATTGTGTTTGTGAAGGAAGAATGCCGGGCTGCCGTGAATTACTAGCAAATTGGGGATGTTTAAAGACCTACGGCTTAACGAAAGGCCAAAAATCAAGACGTATCCTGTGACCTGAACGTGGGTGTAGCACCGTATAAAACAAATAAAACTGAGGGAAATAGAATAAGCGTAAAAAAGGAAGACAACAGATGCGAAAGTTGAAATCGTGGAAACTGAAAAGACTAGGAATAAAACAACGCAAATGCGTAGTAAATAACAGATGATTATTGATAACCTTCTATTCTTACCTCTCTGATTTCCGACAAAAAATCAAAAGAGTCAATTTTAGCTTCTGCTAACATTCGATCAGTCAAATGACTGATTTCCAAATTTCCAATGACTTTTGTACAGTTGGCGTAGCGTTTCTTTAGAATTGAAATAAGCGAGGAACCCTCTTGGGGTTGTATGTAGGATAGTCCATTAGAAGTGCCGTAACATTCTGAAACAAGTTTCAGAAAGTTCATTAAGTAAAAAAGATAGTTAGGCCAGAATATTCATACTTCTTTTTTAAGTTTTCCTGAACTTAAATTCCCAGCATCTTAGTGAGGTTTACTGTAGCCAGACTCAGCAGCCACGTTTATTTTTAATTTCCATGATCGGATAGTGTAGCTTCCGAAAATTTCCGAAAACCAGAAAATAACTTATCTGGACTGATAGAAGCCTACTTATAGTGCATCTTTATGCACTTAAAATGAATATTCGTTGAAGTTATCAAATCTACTTCGAAAATCCCATAACAGTCCCGTTTCAGTATGATGATGTGGTTAATTATCAGAAATACTTTTATCAGCCAACTGATGAGAGAAATACAGTCATAACGGCTAAAGAAATGGAATTGGCGGCTGAATTGACACTTTATTCAAGAATATTTTCAGTACAGATTCAGCGGCTTAATTGGTCTGGCAATGGTTGTTGGATCGAAGCACTGCTAGTAGTGGTTCCAAGATGATGAATGAAATCGTGGACTCAGTAGCATTGAAAATGATCAAAAGTTGAAGTCTGGCAACCAAGATTTATTGGAGGGAAAACTCTGAGAGTGTGACTTTGCTTCAAATCAAAAATTTCCTATCTGTATCAAGCGAGGAAATCATATCAAAACGCCGGTTCAAGAATGATCCTTTTACCTTTACTATTCAATTTTTCGATCGATAAAGTCATTAGAATGGTAATCAATAACAATGTCGACATCATGTTTCAAACGGATAAGCTAGAAACTGTTGAAAATTTAGAAAATTTATAGGTAACCTTTTCTCGCGATCGACCGTTTTTCAACCTAAAAATGCCATTTTGCGAGCTTTTTAACAAAAATAGGTTTTCCGGTAGTGACGTCGTTGTCAAGTCAATCAGATAAGGATAGCTGTGATCGAATAATTTTTTAATCACAGAAAAGTAGTGATAAAGTACATAGTAGGCGAAATAGGATCAATAAATTAGTGGACAAAGTGAAACAGTAATAGAACAAGAAAAACTACAATTTGAGCTGCCAATTTCTGAAAGGGGCACTGCTTCTTGACCACCGATCAAGTGGAAGTATGAAACTTCGGTAAATTATAAAAAATAATTTTCCAATGCACTATTTTCCAGAGTGGTAACTCAAATGGAAGAACCAAGAAGATCTGTCATAGTTGCTTCGTCGTCAGAATTCACAATTCCCACTGCGCTCTACATCGATGATCATTTCTGATCCACAATGTCCATATATCCAGAGCGATAAGGCAAAAGTTGTGTAATTCACTGGATTCTACACAGACCACGTATAAAAGAAGCATATCGCTGAAACTAGCATGACCTAAAACTAAAATGCAAAATGTTCTGCTACATAAGATATAGACTACCGTGGGGTAACATAATTCGTGTTTTTCAGGTAGCTGATCAAACGTCACAAAAAGTCAGCTGCGATGCGAATAGTTCCCGCATCGCTATAACTAGATCAACACACAATTAACGTATCTCTGAGTAGTGCTTTTGCCTTGGTCTCCCCAAACATAGCGAATATTTTGCGCCGAGGAATGGGAAACTTTACTTTTTATGGTCACCTTTTATATTCGTTTTCTTGACACTCTGTATGTACTTCTTTTGACATTCATCAATCTTTACTTAAACAACTGGTTGATCCCATTACATCAGACAAACCGATGTTACACTGAAGGAATTCACCTATTTTTCAAAGGAATTCACCTATTTTTCAACATCAGAATAAAATGAAATCAACAGCCTCCTTCCCCTTCTTTCGTGCCTTGTTCATTTTCTATATGATTTGGAAGTTTCCTTTACTGTGACCAGCCGCGTGATGTTTCTTTTGTGCTTTGGGGCCGGTTTCATCAAAGCGACTTAAGCTCTAGCTGAGCTACAGTTTAAGCTGCAGCTTAACTCTATATGTTATACCATTGTTGTTAAGCAGCAGCTCATCTGTAGCTTAACTCATACACAAAACATGTTGAGAAAGTTAAGCTACAGCTGAGCTGTACCTTAACGGCAATGCTATAACATATAGAGTTAAGCTACAGCTTGAGCTGCAGCTTAACTTTCTCGATATGTTTTGTGTACGACTTAAGCTGCAGCGAGCTGCACCTTAACTTTTCATATGAAAAAATGTTTCCATGACGCATTGCGCGGATTTTACCCGAAAACTTTTAGTTCGATTATCGATTTTTTCAATCGATTAGAAAAAATTTCGCTTTTTGTTGGAACTTCGCCGACACTGACAACTCGTGGATGAGCTTTTTGGCAATTCGTTAGTTGTTTCGTCTTTTGGTCACCTGTGTTGTGGTGATTTTCTCGGTCTGCAATATTTTTCATCCTAATGTGATGTCTTCCGGTCCAGAAAAAAAGTAAGCTTGTAACTGGACTGATCTGCAAACCAAATTATTGAGCGAATTATGTTAATCACATCAATCAGTTTTGGAAGCTAGTCAAAAAGATGCTGCGACTTAAAAACGGAAAAAGCGTGCTTGGGAAGAAATTACTTCTTCATTACATGTGGTGTTTCCGAAGCAGTGCATGATGTCAAATGTTGTAGTGACATTTCCAGTCTCCCACAATTGTTTTAATGTCACTTTACAACTTCTTGCACCTTACAACCAAAGATGAGCATGTCTCAAGTATCTCATTGATTTTCAAACTGGGCGACGCAATTACTGTAGTCATTGTGTCATGTGCCGGAATTTCGGTCAGTGATTCAGAGTTTTGTTTTGTATTCTTTATCAACTGTCGTTTCTCACCGAGTAAACTCCTCACTGCACAAATTTTGCCGTCGTGGTCGAATTATTTTAAATTGAGAAATCACAGATTTCTCAATTTACAATATTTATTTATTGAATAAAATTTTGAGCATTTGTCATAGAAAGGGAGTATGTGCCCCGGCCCAGCGCTAGGTAAGTCTTAGTATTAAGGTCTGAATTCTTGGAACTCCTGCCTAAAACATTTTTGAACTCAAAATCGATCTTAATTCTTGGTGGATCACCATTCAAGAGTCTCAAATAATTAAGAAAAGACATTACATATATAACACAAAGACTCAGCTAAAAATGGTCCAATTGGAAAGCTTCGGCTGAAAAAGTGATGCATGATTAAAAGTAGTGGTCCTCAGCAACGAGCAGCAGACCACCACGTCCTGCCATACCCGAAACTCCAGCGATTTATAGTTAAACAAACTTCCAAAACTGCCTATGCAAGCTACTGGCAAAGTTTCAACAAATAGCGACATTTTTTCTAGTCGATAAACCACTATTAATGACTGTAAAAAAGTCGATAATCGAACGAAAAGTTTCCCGGGCAACGCGCCATGGAAACATTTTCTCCACACAAAAAGTTTAGGCGCAGCCCAGCTGCAGCTTAACTGCTAACAAAACATACCGAGAATGATAAGCTACACCTTAAGCTGTAGCTTAACTCTATATGTCATAGCATTGCCATTAAGGTGCAGCTCAGCTGTAGCTTAACTTTCTCGACATGTTTTGTGTACGAGTTATGAAACCGGCCCCGCTCTTCTGTTTTCCACAACTAACAAAGCGATCGTTTGGTATGTTTTTCTATTTTTGATGATTCGATTACACTGCTGTGCCTATGCATGAAATCATTGATTGTTAATAAAGTTTGTTCGTGTTGATCAGGCACTTGGCTTTGAACTGGTTGCCCCCATTGCATTTCGACCCTGCGAATCTCGCCATCTAGTGTTTTCCCCTCATTTCGTCCTTCATTTTCCTTCTTTCTGCTGTCTCCCTTTTGCTTGTCCACTTTTCCGATGCTTTATTTCGCCACCAACAATGTGCGTTTCAGTTTGCCATAGGTTACTTTTAACTAGTATTCAAAATATTTCAAACGCTAGCCAGATTACGTCATGGTCCGAATGTGTAAAGAGTTACAGTTTACAATTCATCAATTTCTGACCATATAACATTTCCTACACATTAACTTTTTCCATATACGGTTTATTACAGGCGGATTTTTGCCATTATACTTTACTACACCAATTTTTGAGCATGTAAGATTTGCCCACGACCAAGTTTTGTCAGACAAAGTCTTACATACTCTGTTTTGCACGAAATGCTTCCGAATAATGAATCTGGAAAGCAAGCACTATTTTACATTTTCAACATTTTCTGCCAAGCCGTACGCCATATGGAGCTAAAATTTAGTGAAAAAACTCAACCAACACTTAGAAATTTTTTGAGTGAAAAAATCTACAGCAAAAGCTTCATGTGCAGGATTTTCAAGTCACCCAATATTAGTATCATTTTTCATTTTTGTAGTTTTTTATCAAAAATAAACTATAGGTAGGTTTCTGACCATTCGATTGAAATTATTATCCCTCAGTGTTTCGGAAAAAAATTACGTAAATTTTGGCTCCATATAAGGAAAAGGAATGGTTGTGCATATGAAGTCTGCCGTGCCATGTGTTTTACACTGAGAATGTGATTCCGAATTTGTATAAAAAAATTCAAACATTTCCAAGACTGGAAGCTCTCTAAGGGCCGTATGCACTGTAACATACATGCTAACGCATTAATGTAAATACATATTGTATACTATGTGATATTTGTTTACTATATAAATTCATTTCTTAATCTATCGTCTTGAGGGTGTCTGGGATTCACACCCAAACATTCCTATAAATTTATGTGAAGTACTTTATTTTGATTGTCCTACACCTCAGTAGCCGTTATTGACCCAATTAAGATGCTCTAATTAATTTGCACATCAGCAGCTGGTCCCCTAGAATCTATATGAAAGTACACATTCCACGGCTACATTAATTCCCCATAAACATCGTAAACACACCTGCACACAGTAAAAAGTAGAAGCCCCACCAGACACCAGTCTCAAGTGGAACAGTAGCGATGGTTCCTACAAAAACATGTATACACCGAGGAAATAGATATAGAAGCATACACGGAAGCACAGAGGTGTGGTTAAGTCCACTATAGCAAGCAAGCATAAGAGAAGCGCAAAAGCATATGGTATCAGGAAAGCATTGGAAGGTGTGACTAAACAAGCAAAGCAGAAGAAGCAAGAAGCAGTGATTGGTGGAAGAATATTTTGGAAACAGACCTCCCATGAGCCAAGGGAGTGGCTAAAAGAAGCAGTATTTAAAGAGAAGCAAAGTGTGATTCCGTCAGATTTATGAAAATGTGTCTTTTTTTTAAAGCAAGATTTCGAAAGCATATAAGGGAGATTTGTTTTATTGCGAAGCAGGTGTAATCATGTTTTGGCCATGAGAAAGCAATCGTCGTTATATTGTTTTGTTATTATTTTTGTCATTTTATCATCATTGTTCGTAGTGTTGCATCCTCGTGGACTGTGTAAAGTGTGACGTCAGGATCAAGTAAAAGTATCATTAGAATCTGGGCCTTACAGCACGTACGAACGCCGCTTAAGCTAATCCAGTGTTAAAAACTGCACTTTAAGCAGTCTTAAAGTTAACTGGTATGCAGAATGTGAGTTGCTAACACGGCATTAAATTAAAAGGAGATTTTAATCCTGCTTACCCCCAGAATCATAGGTGGCGGGACAGCGCCAACCTATAATATACTTGGCCCCCAAATTTTATGTCCCCCCCCCCTAGAGCCAAAACGGTAAGAGCTAGAACCTTCGGGTTTTTTGCATAATATCGGGCATAGGGGCAAACTATGGGGTGCCTTTTGTCATTTCGCCTCTATCTGCAAGTGGTGCTGGGTGGGGCCCCAAAAACAGGTAAAAAACGCACTTTTTTAGGCCCCCCAGTTCCACCATGCCCAGCAATTGGTGTGCCATATCCAACCTCCATACTTCGGCCTAAGCATCTTGGGGGTGTAATCTCAAATGCGAATTTTTTTTTCTTTGAAATATGGCCTCAATTCAATTATATATTTGTCCAAAGTCCCGGAAAACGCCAAATTCCCCAATTTTGTTATATAATACTTATGGGTTCAAAAAAATAATTTTTTGCAGCATAACGCACTACTAATTTTTTAGCCGTTTCAAATAAACCTGTAGCCTTATTGGGATTTTTGGGCTGCAAGGGTTTTCAAACATTGGGAATTTGATGGACGCGGTCACTTTACACAAATAAATTATCCATGGTGTAAACAAGGGTACTGCCTTAATTTTTTTGTGGAGGGGATTTTCGACGACGAGGAATTCAATGAATGTGATCACTTTACACCAAAAACTATCCCGTGAGTAAACAAACGTATTTTCGTGATTTTTTGATGGAAGGGGTTTTCGACCACAGGGAATTTAATGAATGCAATCACTTTACACTAAAACTAATCCCGGTTGTAAACAAACGTATTTTCGTGATTTCCTGGTGAGCGGGGTTTTCGATCACGGAGAATTTGATGAATGCGATCATCTTACGAAAAAAAACTATCGCCGGTGTAAACAAGCGTATTTTCGTGATTTTTATGGAAGGGGTTTTTGACTACGGGGAATTCAATGGATGTGTCACTTTACCCAGGGAGGGGTTTTCGACCACTGGGAATTTAATGAAGGTGATCACTTTACACATCAATTCATATTGAGTGTAAACAAATGTATTTCTGCAATTTTTGAGGGAAGATGTTTCTGACCATGGGAAATTCAATGGACAGAGTCAGTTTACACAAAAAAAGTCATTTGTGTAAACAAAGGTATTTCTGCGATTTTTTGGGTTGAAGGATTCTAAACCATGAGGAATTCAATAGATATGGTCAGCTTTCAGTATCTTTACACCGTTTTTTAAGTACTATGCCGTTTACACATCCTTTACTTTTGCCGGAAGTGAGAATTCGTTGCTTGAAGTTTTTTTTATTATTTTTTTGGAGTGCAGATGACCAAATTTAAGACTTCAATGTGCTTCTATGAAAGTTTTCGTGCATGGTTGAGGCCCACTAAAAAGAGGTGAACTAGTTTATTAGAAAATGCCCCGATGGGGCAGGAAAAAGGAGAATATACTTGCTTGGACAGTTGCCATGGTAGAAAAAGAAGTGGACTAGATTTTTGAGAACTTGGGTCAAAGTTGGAAAAAATTCACTTTCTTTATATTGGATTTTCATTCTTTCTCAAAAAAATTGTCTATGTCTGTGAAAAAGTATATTCTGCAGCTGAGTGCATCAACACACTTTCCAACCAAGCATGTGCATCTCTGAAATTTTTAGGAGAGTACAGGCGTGGACCTTGGTGTTTTAGCATTTTGTGAGACAAAAAATTCAAAAAAATTGACCAAAAAATTTTTTGCATAACAAATTTTCCAGTTTCAAAACCCTTGTGGAAATTTGTACCCCAGTGTCTCCTCTCACACATGTTTGCTTCCAATGGTGTTAAACATTTCACTGAGTTTGGTGTCAACAGAAGGAATCAAGTGACATTTTCGCATAATTTTCTTGTCTCTAAAGCAAATAAATATGAAAATTTCTGTGATTCCCAAACTCGAACTTAAACCTCAGTTTTAGTTAATCCTGAAGTGAGTATTGTTTGTGCACTGGAAGAAAATAATCTGGACATTGCGAATAGCTTAAACTCAGGATCATCAATTTAATCCCAATGTTGAGATTATCCTCATGTTGGATTAGTGCAATGAGCCTTAGGTTCCTTTATAGTTCTGAAAAGGACTATTATGCCCCCTCACTATTTTTCAGCTAGTGTGAAAGGCAGGAATTTTGAATTGGTCGGGAGTTAGAATCCTATTGGTCTACCATTTCTTTACACTTGAAGTCAGGTGCATATAATTTTCATATAGAAAAATTTTACTGTAGTTGATGCCAGTTGAAGGACAAAATGCACGATGCTGCAGAATATATTTTTTCACAGACATAGACAATTTGTTTGAGAAAGAATGAAAATCCAATATAAAGGAAGTAAATTTTTTCCAACTTTGACCCAAGTTCTCAAAAATCTAGTCCACTTCTTTTTCTACCATGGCAACTGTCCAAGCAAGTATATTCTCCTTTTTCCTGCCCCATCGGGGCATTTTCTAATAAACTAGTTAATACTGAGTCATAGCACTTTTTACTGAAATCTGTAATAGGTGGTTTCTTTTGTGTGACGGATGTTTTGGACATTCTTGGTGATATGGATGAAGAGGATATTGATGATTATGTTCGAATCAGGACCTTTTTCGGATCGTAAAATCCACTTGAAAAATATTATGATACTGAATTTTGGATAGGATACAAACTGACCAAAAATAACGTGATTCAATTGCTAGCTTTATTGGGAAAAAATTTAAATCGTTACACATGTGTTGTGTTATACAATTTGGCAAAAATGAATAACGATTTTGTTGATGAAGATATTGAAGATCAAAATTATGAAGATTAGGTTCAAGAAAATGAAAATGATAATGTGCAAGGAGTAGCCAAAAGACGTGCTATTGTAGTTAACTACTTCAGCTAATGTGGAATGCCATTTGAACTCGTGCTTTAAATTTTCCTTCTTTTTTATGGGTACCAAATTTCAGTATCCAGTGTGAATGCAAATGATCACTTTAATTTGCATAATTTTTGCATTATTTTCAGAGTTGAATTGTGGCAGCACTTCTAATCTACAGCATGGTTTCACTCGAAAACTCTGTGATACAGTACATCAAATTCAAATGTGAAATCATTATCGCTTTCAAGTTTCTCCACTTGTCGCTGGTCAGCTTTGAACGCTTCCTCAATGGCATCCCACGCTGAATTTTTCACATGCACTGATTTCGAATCAGTTGTTTTATTTTCAATAGTGTCAGCACATTCGGAAATGCATTCCAATAACAATTCGGTTTCTTCTACGTCAAAATTATGAGTTCTATCACGATTTTTACTGAAATCCATTTACAAGAAAAACAGCAGAATCAGAGAAAAAATTTTCACGCGAATGAATAAGAAAGAAAGACAATTTTTTGATTATGTTGTTTTTATTGGCAAGTCAATAGTTGCCCAAAGGTTAAATTTGGAAGTTTCGCGCGGCTTAAATTTTTTAACAAAGAAATTTAACACCGAGTTAAGTAAGGGGCCATTAATCCACGTTCGTGCATACCGCTTAAATTTAAGTCGTGTTAGCAATTTAACACGTATTAACAAACACTAAGTCTAACACATGTTAAAGTTGGCGGCGTTCGTGCATACGGCCCTAAGAAAGTTAACTGGGGCACATAGAGTTTTCGGATTCTCAGCTTTGGTGTGATTATGACGAACGCTTTCAAAGAATCTCAGAGATAATCAAATTTAATTACATAATTTAAAAGCGCTCAATGAAACCTATGTTCAGACCATAGTTTCCTTTTCTTAAAAGGCTACCATATAGCGAATCCAAAAAGCAAGTACTATTTTATATTTTCAGCATTTTCTGCCAAGTCGTAGGCCAAACGAAAATTGAAAATTTGTGCCAATATTTAGTTAACACTCAAAATTTTTTTAAGAAAGCAATTCTACAGTAAAAGATTTTTCGTTTTAGAATCATTTGATAAAAAACCGACTAAAGGAGTAAACTATAGTTTGACGAGAAAACGAGTTATTGAAAATGTTAGCTATATTCCCAGATGAACGGATTAGTCTTGTCTAAACGTACTTTTTTAATGCAATTCCGTGTACATTAACCAAGATTTTAAAAAATCTCGATGAATACCCAAAACTGTCACTGAAAAATTTAAAACAGCGTTTGAAGATCTGCTGAAATTTGAAATTGTTGTGCTCTGGTTGGCCGAACGGACGATCAAATGGTTGTTTTTTTTGGCTCTATGAAAAACCGGGTACGATCAGATTTAATTGTCTTTTCTATCATGATAAGCCTCTTGTAAAAGCGACCATGTCCTTATTCCCCGAAAGTCCCGATTCTCCGAAAGTCCCGATTCTCCGAAAGTCCCTGTTCCCCGAAAGTCCCGATTCCCCGAGTAATGAATGAAATTCTTGTGCCGGTTTCATCAGAGGACTTAAGTTCCAGCTGAGCTGCAGTATTAGCTGTAGCTTAACTCTTGCCGTTAAGCTGCAGCTCAGCTGTAACTTAACTCCTGCACACAAAACATATCGAGAAAGTCAAGCTGCAGCTGAACCGTAGCTTAACTGTATGCTACAGTTTAAGCGACGAAACCGACCACTGTCTCCCTAAAACCGACCACTGTCTCCCCTAGTCTCTATTCCCCGAACGTCTCCATTTTCCGAATACTAGGGATGAGACGGATCCACTTCGGATTCGGATATGGATCCAGAAAAAAGCAATCGTCGAATCGAATCCTTATCCTAAAGAGCAGATCTGACTGCATCTAGATCGGGTCCGGATCCTGTATATAGCACATTACATGTGGATGAATAATCGTGTTATGTTTAATTTTTCGAAATAAGGTTGTACGAATTTATATTTCTTACCAGCTTAAGTGTTATTAATCATTGAATTGAGAAGCAAATTGAAGCAAGTGCTCAAAATCTTTAGACTTGGCTTTTTCGCAAGCTTCTATCTGCACCGTGCAGGAATGACTTGAGAGTTCTGCACTGAATAGGATTTTGCTGTTCCGAATTACTATAAGTTTTTGGGACACGATTTCTGAGAGGATTCGGTTTTGTTGTGATAAGTAAAAAATTAATCCTACCTGAAAATCCCATATTTGGTGTAAGTTGATGCGCTAGGAACGAAAATGATATTCATTTCGTCTGAAAATCAAAATTCACACAGCTACAGTAAGACGAAAGTTGAAAATTTTCGATTTTTTCGATTTTTGACACACTTTTCTTAACTTTTGCGAGTTTAGATAGTCAGACATCGTGTTCTGAAAATTTATCCATTATTAGGCCAATGGATGGGCCACAGTTTACTAAAGACAAAAAATTGAGCAAAATTGTCATTTTTTCACAAAAATTGCCATATATACTGCTAAAGCTCATGAAGACCAAAAAAAGTCCCTGTACAATGGATAACTTACGACGTCTTCTACCTGCTGACAAAAAATTACGGAAATTCATGTACTGCTAGAGAGCACACAACCTGAAGTTTTAACACACTTACAATTGTATTTTCTGGGAGTTCCCACCTCCACTGTGGAACTACTAAAGTTGATAAATTTTAAAAATGAGACAGTAATACAAGTTTCGTATGTTGAATATTGATATAATTCTCAAACTCGTAAAAAATAAATCCCAAAATTTGGAATTTTCGCATTTTTTAGCATTTTTCTGTCTATTTACATGACTTGAGACATATCGGCCTAGGCATTTAGTAATTATATTATTCACAGTCTGATACAGAATACAATGCTCTATAATGTGGTATGAAAATGTTTTCCAAATTGTGCATTTAAACTTTTTAGGAAGTTTTAAAATGTTAAAAATCAGATCATAAAAATTGTGAAAATGCAGGTTTCTCTCGACAGAAATAACTATTTGTACAGCTAAAGCCTATATGCTGACAGATTGCTGTACATGAGGACTGTAGCATTGAATGGAAATGGTTTGATGGGCTGGAGAAGCACTAGATAATAATTCTTCTAGGGTGGTCCTGAACTTTTGGCAATAAAAGATTTGTTGGCAGAGGAATAGACTAACTTCAATTCAATGAATTCAAATTCCTCGGGATTCTCTGGATTCTGTGTATTCAGTTCATTTAAGAAAATTTTGCTCACAAGCAATCTTTTAGCAATATGCTATTAAGAGTGGAAATAACTTATTGAGTAGATAATTGGACATTATGGAGCAATGTGAAGATGGAGTTATCAGGAGTAAATTGAAATGGAAAAGAGATAAACAACAGATGAAAACTCAATGGAGTGACGATGGGCAAAAGGTGCCATCTTGCATTTTCCTCTGAACCACAAGACTTGATTTTGCTCATCCAAGTCACAGGCCCAGATCTGGATTTTTGTGATGGCCAGTTATTTTATATTTATACTTGTGTTTTTGTGTGTTTTAAGTCATTCTGGTTGTAAGTTTGGTCGCCTTCTTTTGGCCTTAATTTGCATAAATCGTCGGAATTGTATGCCCATTTGGGTCATCAGTTATAATAAATATATATATATATATATATCTATGAAATTCGAGTGTTGTCCTGAATATTGGGACCCAAAGGAAAGGAAGAAAGTCCACCCATTTAGGTTATCATTGAATTTATCCTATCTCATCTACAAGTACTTGCAGAGCATCGAGCTCACTCATTCCATTCCTGTTTCTTGCATTTCGGAACCGCTTTTTCATCTTCTTGCTTCTGCAAAGCAAATAAATAAGGTAAGTTGGTCTGTCCGATAGCACAATATCTGGCTGCAGTAACCTGTATGCCCAAATCGACGAAACCCTATTTGAAATCCCACAGTACCAGGGGACCCCTTGCCTACCTCAGCAGAGGGAGGGATGTTGTGACGAAGGCCTCACACTTCCTTAGGGGGACAATGTGATGATGTGCAAAAGGTGCCATCATGCATTTCCCTCTGAATCCGTAGACTTGATGTTGCTCATCCAAGTCATGAGCCAAGACCTGGGGTTTTGTGACAGGCATTGCGGCAGTCGCAATACGCAATTCAAGGCAGTGCGGTCCATGCTAGAGAAGCTACCACCCAGTGTGGGAAAACCTTTACATCGTCTGAACCTGTAGATTTGATGTTTCTCATCCAAGTTACGGCCCCAGACCAGGATTTTTGTGAGGGGCACTGCTGCAGTTGCAACAGGCCGTGCAGGGCTGTGCAGTCAGTGCTAGAGAAGCTACCACCCAGTCGCGAAAACCGTTACATCTTCTGAACCCATAGATTTGATTTTGCTCATCCAAGTCCTGGGCTCAGACCTTGATTTTTGTGATGGGCACTGCTGCAGTCTCAACAGGCAATGCAGGGCTGTGTGGACCCAGTGTGCAAGAACCATTACATGGTAATCATACCAGGGGGCCCATTGCCTGCCTCAGCAGGGGGGGAGATGTTGATGTGACGTGGGCTTCACACTTCCCTAGGGGAGAATTAGACAATGCACAAAAGGTGCCATCATGCATTTTCCTCTGAACCTATAGACTTGATGTTACTAATCCAAGTCACAGGCCCAGACCTGGATTTTTGTGACCAGAATTGCTGCAGTCACAACAGGCGATGCAGGACTGTGTGGTTGGTGGTAGAGAAGCTATCACCCAGTGTGCAAGATTCGTTTCATGGTGACCATACCAGGGGGGCCCCTTGCCTGCCTCAGCAGGGGGAGGGATGTTGTGAAAAGGGCATCACATTTCCCTAGGAGGAGAATGTGATGATGTGCAAAAGGCGCCATTGTGTATTTTCTTCTGATCCCGTAGATTTGATGTTACTCGTCCAAGTCACGGGCCCAGACCTTGATTTTTGTGATGGGCACTGCTGCTGTCACAACAGGCAATGCAGGGCTGTGCGATCAGTGGTAGAGAAGCTACCACCCAGTGTGCAAGAACCATTACATGGTGACTGTACCAGGGAGCCTCTTGCCTGCCTCAGCAGGGGGAGGGATGTTGTGACAAGGGTGTCACTTTTCCCGAAAGGGACAATGTGAGGATGGGCAGAAGGTACCATCGTGCATTTTCCTCTGAACCCCTAGACTTGATGTTGCTCATCCAAGTCATGAGCCCTGACCTTGATTTTTGTGACAGGCACTGCTGAAGTCGCAACAGGGGATGCAGGGCTGTGCAGTCAATGGTAGAGAAGCTACCATCCAGTGTGCGAGAACTGTTACAATAGGATATTACACTCATTTAAAAAAAAATTTAGTATGACCTGATAACCTAAAAAAATTTTTTTGCAGTTATATCAAGTATTGTTAGATGGATTCCTTTAAATGATGTCCAGTCCAGTAAATGTTGTTCAGTGAACATAATAAACATTGATACAGGACACAAGTTCATAAATATGTCTTTACATAGAAGAAATAGTGGTTCATGGAGGTTCATTGACATGATTTTTCACATGCATGAGTTCTTATTCTTATTCTTATTTCTTATTCTCAAAGACGAAATCTCCAAATTTTGTATGGAAGCCACTTCAGTTGATGAACAATTGAAAACTAAAATTTATCAACTATGGTAGTTGTTTGGAGATTTAATACCCCAGCAGTACACAAACTTTGGAAATTTTTTGAATGCAACTAGCAGACATTGTAATATATCCACTGTATCGGGAAATTTTGAGTGAATTTGGCTTTGGCAGTACATATAGTCATTTTTGTAGAGAGAAACCCGCATTTTCACCATTTTCAGGGTCTGATTTTTGAAATTTTAAAACTTCCTGGAAAGTGTAAAATGTACAATTCTGAAAACATTTTCATACTGCATCAGAGAGCATTGTATTCTGTATCAGTTACACAGTTAATAATAAAATTACTAAATGCCTAGGCTGGTATATCTTAAGCCACATAAATAGACAGAAAAATGCTAAAAAAGGAAAAATTCCAAACTTCGGGATAATGTAGCATTGTGAATTTTATTTTTTATGAGTTTGAGAATTATATTAGTATTCAGCATATGGAACTTGTATTACTCTCTCATTTTTAACGTTTATCATGCCCTAGCAGTTCCACAGTGCAGGTTGGAACTTCCAAAAAATACAATTATAAGATAGTGTTCAAGCTTCAAGTTGTGCGACCCTCTAGCAGTACACCAATTTCCGTAATTTTTTGTCAGCAGGTAGAAGATGTGGTAAGCTATCTGTTGTATAGGGAATTTTCGGTCTTTTTCAGCTTTGGCAGTATATATGGTGATTTTTGTGAAAAAAAGAGAATTTTTGTTCTCAAAATTTGATGTTTCAAGCACCACTGTAATCCTAATAAGCACTTTAAACTAATGAATCCTACAATAAATTGTGGCTCATCTATTAGCCTAATAGTAGGTAAATTTTCAGAGCACGATGTCTAATGTACCTTAACTTGCAATAATTAAAAGAAGTGTATGTCAAAAATCGAAAAAAATTGAAAATTTTCAAGTTTCATTTCACTGTAGCTATGCGAGTTTTGATTTTCAGATGAAATGAATACCATTTTCGTTCCTAGCCCATCAAGTTACACCAAATATGTTATTGTTAGGTAGGGTTAGTTTTTTATTTATCACAACTCTCTGTATAAAGGCAGATTCATACAAAGGCAGATTCATACTTCATCTGCAACTGGGTCCCCCATCTGGCATCTGAAAAAAGTATATTTTTAGATTTTTCATCGGGCAAATTGTGATGTCATTTTTATCCTTTTTCCATGCTGCTGTCTCTTTTTTCTGCCAGAAGACTGGAATTTTGCTGAATGGGAAGAGTAGAGACAGTTCGTACTTGGATGCTGGAAAGCATATTTTGAATGTAATTTCAATTGAAGCATGTGTTTGATTGGTTTTTGCATATACAATGTATGTGAGAGATATTGATTTTTTTAGTTGAGGCAAAATTTTGTCTTTTTAGTCATGGCGTTCATCTAATTTTTGATTGCTGAGTATTTTGTATGTTTTTTTTGTTCTTGAAAGCATATATATGTGCAGGGTAGTCATATAAAGACTTGTTTCTAGGTGTAATTATAGTTTAGTCATATATTATTATATGCCTATGGAAGTCTTTGACAATAGTAAAACAGAGCTGTTGATCAAAGAAGTTAAACAATGTCCCTGTTTGTGGGACAAAGGATCTCATAAATACAAAAATGGCAAACTTCGTGAAGTTGAATGGATTGGAATTTCCAGGTCACTTGAATCTACTGGTAAATAAACATATATATATAAAATATAAATAATATATATATTTTCCATACACAATTTCTCCTGAAACAAAATATTGCACAGATTTCAAAGTATTTAAACATAGTAAAAGCAAGAATAAATTGTCATCTGGCCTTTCTGGGGCTGGAAGAAGTATGAATTGCCATCCCATCTGGTAACTTGTGGGAAGCCAAATTGCCAGATGCTGGAAGCCAAATTGCTGGATGCCAGACACTGAACAGGGGAAGCTAAAAATAACTTGCCGGAGGCTGGATGACGGATGAAGTATGAATCTGCCTTAGGAAGCTGAATTCTCTCAGACATTGTCTCTTAATACTTTCCGTTCAGATTTTCAGTTAGGAAACAATAGTGTTGAATAAGTGAAGGAACAGTGGGAGAAAAATCAGTGATTCTATGTTCATTGCAATAGGAAAATTCCATTCAGATAAAAAAGGTGGGATTCACCACACTTTCACATTCAGTGGCGATTTCCGATGCTTAATGAGAATAAATGTTGCTTGGCAATAGCCTTCTATCAAGTAACACAGTTAACAACTTAGTAATTTATTTTTTGACAATAATTCAAATTTCTAAGACATTTACACTATTCTCTATTAATTCTAAAATGATCAATGCAGCAAGGTCGCAGCCAAACTTTTATACAAAACTGTCCTTCATGATCACTCTTTTCAATCATTTCAAAATTATTGAAATTGATTTCCTGATTTCTAGTAAGGCTGCGATTGCTGAAACTCCAACCATTGGTATCAATCATTTCAAAATGAATAAAGTATAATTTCTATGGTGCAAATGTTGTGTGAAGTTTCATGAGAAAATTCTTTCTTGAACCGGGGAAGTTACAATTTACACTGTTTCCAGGAAAAATTAGCAGTTTACAAAATGCAATCTAAAAAAAGCCTTTGTCTATTTTGGTGAAAACTGGATTTGACAATTTCGGGAAATAGAGACTTTCAGGAAAAAGGAAAAATCAATGTTTGATTTAAAGCCTTCCTGGGGGAAATAGGCCTTTCAAGGAACTGAGGCATTTTGGAACTGGGGATACAGTCATGAGCTACTGTCTGTAGAAACTAAATTCTTGAAAGTAAAAGTCAGTTACAGTAAACTGTTACATACAATTGAGGACTCACTACTCACTAATGTACAACATAACAAGAGGGGGTGAAAACACAATCTCACCCATATTAAGACACAATTTCTCCAAGGCTCGACCAAGGTTGTGATAAGTAAAAAATTAATCATACCTCAAAAAACATATTTTGTACAGTTTTTTGCACTGAACAAATGCTAGTAATCGTTTGATCTAAAAATCAAAACTTGCATTGTAACATCAATCCAAAGGTTCAAATTTTATGCAATTTTCGAAATTTTATGTCACAATCATTGGAGGCTTATAAGTAATCAGCCATGTGATGTCGATCAATAAAACTTTGTGAGTGAATGTAACAATGTTTATTATATATGCATGACACATATAGATATAGGTAGCATCAAAATTATGGTTTACACTGCAATTTAAATTCCAACTTTCAGCAGTTGTCAATAACTCAATTTCACACATTTTTGTACCCCATAAAGTCAAATAATGAGTGTTATTGATTTAACTCCACTATGTTATGGCTGAACCCCTTGTCCACATACCCACAAAGTTTTATCAAAATAAAAAGACCATTCAGTGTGCTATAGTGAAACAAGTGAAAGACATTTTTGAATCAAATTATAAAATTTTTTGTTTAAAAATGCAGTCATTTACCCAAATTCTAACAATTCAATTAAAACTTCTTGCATTACAGGCTGACATCTTGGCTATATACCCACAAAATTTAATCATAATATCATTATCCCTTACATGGGAAATTACACAAAGTAAAATGCACTCTGATATTGTTGAAAAATCTTCAAGTGCAAATTGGTGTTCCATTTAGTTGGAATATTATTTATTCTTTTCCAAATCGACTAAATTGCAGCCACAGTATGTGGCTACATACCCTCCAAGTTGCATCATATTAAAAATTAGAAAAGCCACATTCTCTGGGTTAACTATAAGATGAAAGATTGTTCAAATTTTTAGCGAAAACTGACAAACTCTGGATCATTTTCAGATCACAATAGCTCAACCTAAAATCCACTTTAATCTGAGGCTGTCACTAATCGGCGGAATCGGCATGCAGATGCTGATGGAGGATATGGTCTAATTGGTGGATGCAGATATTGTGTGTGGATAAATATCCACTCTTTTTTTGAGGATATTTATGTCTAATTGGAAGATGTGGAATCCGCTTTTTCCATGTCTAATCAGTGGATACGTTTTGTGGATATGCGGATATTTGGTTGTCAACTGTCAAATATTTTGTTGTAGCTGTCAACCTTTTTGGCGGATATGCACGTCTAATTGGCAGATATCGTGCCTGATGGCAGAGAAATATCCCCCATCCGCACAATGTCTAATCCTGGATATGTAGTGCAGATATACAGATATCGTAAGAAGTAATTTCAAGGATGGAAAAGCCATTTCAATGCAGATTCGTATGCATTATGTAATTTATGTGAATGCTCAAATGTTTATTGGTATGGGTATTTATCTGAATGCTCAAGTGTTTATTGGTATGCATATTTATCTGAATGCTCAAATGTTTATTGGTATGTGTATTTATCTGAATGGTGTTATGTTTATTGGTAATGTGTATTTATCTAGGCACAAATGTTTATCAATATCTAATATACATTTTATTTACATATAAACAAAAAACAAAATAAAACAATAACAAAATAAACAACAAAAATGCCACATACATACATACAACCTACAAAAACATAAAATTGAATATGTTCAATAACAAATATTTACAATATACAACAACAAATATTTAAAATATATACAACAAATATATACAACAACTGGTAACCAGATATGTACAACAGATTTGAAATGAACAAAAACATACAATAATGCGAGAAAAATTAAAATAATACAAATTACAGTTTTATTACATAAATTTAAACTATACATTTTTGAACAGTAAAAAGTACAAGTAATAACGGAAAAATTACATGGCAAAATAAAAGGTACATTGTAACAAACATTTACTTACATGTTTGTCAACATTTTCCAGGTTGACTTCTTGCAATTCCAGATTCATGCTATCACAGAAATATTATGATAAGGTATCCATGTTGGGTCATATTAAAATGCACGAGAAATGGCTGTTATTGTGCACGATTACTGAGTGTAGACGGAATCTGTAAAAAGATGTGTAAATGAAAAGTTAATTTATAGTCAGTTAGCTTAAGAAGGAAACACTAACTTTTTATTTAGTACTGTCCATGTAATGGAAAGATTGAATATATCCTTGAATTTTGCATTGTACAAAAAAATTGGTGGCAACATGAGAGGTATTGATGTATTTGCACGTGCACATCATGTTGCTGCACCTGCATATAGTTTTTGGGCAGGCAAATTTTGCCCACATATTATTGTGTGTTATTTTTCACCCACCGCGGGCTATGTAAATTTTATATGTGCGTCTTTTTTGTGTATAAATAGTTGAGCCTTTGGCCAACTATTCATTCATCTCTTATCATCATCCTTTCGTCTTTTTATACCATCCTTTGTATATATAAATAAATTATGCTAATCCGCCATCATAACAGATACCTCAACCACGTATGTGTGGGCCACCAGTAGAGGTGAAACCTACTGACCCACACAACAGGTATCTGTTGCACCAATTCAGGTTGATCTATAGTTCATGGACTGCTGCATCTTTGATCCCCCAATCTTTGTTTACATTGTTCACGACATCTACATAACTCTAAGCATACAAATTAATCCATTTTGTCATTTGTCTTCCTGTAAACTGAAAAATGTAAAACAGGTTTTTTTGGTACATTTCTTATTTTTATTTGTTCAGCATGTCAATTCGAGTTACGACTTCTTTATTTGAGCAGTTACTATTGCTGCAAGTTGATGTTTGGTACAAGTGGACTAGTGGCTTGATTAAATTGATGAATAAATCATCCACTGTACCATATGTATCTATGTGTGTTATATTTCCCATTTCAAGGCATTTGTTGAGTCCTAAAGCGCCGATGTTGTGTAGATGCTTTGTCCACAACATTATAGCTTCTTCCAAGCTGCCCACTAGGGCTAAATCCAGAGACAACTGCAACTGAGAAAGTTCCGGAGGTATCTGAAAGTGTTAATTAGAAACTCAAATTGGTTCACAGAATAAACTGTGTAAATTAATATACCTGTTCCAAGAAATGGGGATTGAATTTGACATGCATGTAAAATGTGGCAAAACATGGGTCCAATGTACATGTATTGTTCAGTTTGTACGTTTTGTTTTCTGGTTGTATGATGGACGCCGGTGGAGCCCAACAAAAATTCGTTATTTGGAAGCACGGGCTGCACTCCCAAAATGGCTTTGGTTTTCAATGATGTGATCAACAACGTTTTGATGTCATCGACAACATCATTTTTCTGTATTAATTTGTTTTTGTGTTATAAATTATTAATTTCTACCAAAGTAATACATGCACCTATATCAGAAAAGGCAATGCTGTCCTAGCACCTCAGTCATTGTTCCTATCCAAAAATTTGAAGAATTGAAAAATTGAAAAATTTACAAAATAATTTAAAAAAATTTTAGAAATTTAAATTTTTTCAAAATTCACTTTTTCCATGTCCATTAACCATACAAACACCAAAAACACTCATCGAAAGCAATTTCCTATACCTAGGAACCCTTAAAAAGAATCTCTGCTGATTATATGCATGGGTTATGGATGAAAAACCCTAATCAGGGGATACCATTGGTGGAGATCACTTAGACACAGTTCCTGAAGCCAATCTGTACTTTTGGACTGCGAGACTAGTACTGCAGCATCTCAGCCACAGTTCCTGTTCCAAAATTCAGAAATTTCAAAAATTTAAAATTAAAAAAAAATTTTAGAAAATTTTTAAAAATTTAAATTTTTTAAAGAAAATTTTAAAAAAATTTTAAAAATTTTAATTTTTTCAAAGTTCACTTTTTCCATCTCCAACAACCATACAAACACTCTTAACTTAAAATTGTTTCTGCCAAACAAATTTGTCTATATTTTACAACTTTAAAAAATATTAAAAACTGTATAAAATTCAAAGTACACAATAACACATAGGAAAACGATAAAAATAAAAAGCTAAGTAAAAGGCCATGCAAAAAGAAGATGGTCATGATATAATGTATATTAGGAGCAGGTATGGGGCACCCTGTTGATGCCAATTGGTGTGGGGAAATTGACATGCAAATTAGGAGCAGGTATGGGCACCCTGTTGATGCCAATTCGTGTGGGGAAATGGACATGCAAATGGACGAAAGGGACGACCAGCGGCGCAGACATTTGCATAGAAATGGAGTGCCAAAGAAAGACCAAAAGTGATAGTGAAAATCATTGTTCACTATATTCTCGTTTTTTATTATTTTTTGGGCTATATTGCTGGCGTCCCCAAATACAATTTTCCCAGCAACTTGTTTTGTTCACAAATTATTTACTGTGGTATACCCACATTCTTTTTACATATTTCGTCGGACTTATTGTTTAATACATTCGTTTATTCATTTAGATTATTCGCACCGACGAAGGCGGAGGGCCAGAGGCCCAGGCGCCGGCTTACACCAGGTAAGCTTTGGGAAACCCCTTACGGGTTATACCCAAGTAAGTTTATCCCTGAGGGGATTCCTTGTCTCAGCTAGGAGACTGCGGAGGTCCTTGGTAAGGCCCCAGTATTTAGGACAAAGTTTATCTTTGTTGTTGTAGGTCTGGGGATAACCGGACTGTTGCACTATCACCAAGGCTTAGCCAAGGGATCAGTTCTAACAGGTCAGTTCAGACCCAATCTTTTCTTACGCCTCTTAAGGAAAGACCTGCACAACAAGTGGTGGCTTTTAACTCCTTACCACGGAACTTCGTAGTCAGACTAGGAGAAAAGAAAATCCTCCAGGCCACTATCGAAGGTTAGCAGGTTTCAAAATGCCTAATGAAAGGATACCAAGAGGTAATACTTTACATAAAACACCACCCAGAGTGGTGAGTGCTGGGAATCTAGTCAATTCGGGAGACGGAGATCAGCAACGGCATGCTGCTCCGGACCCAGTGATCCCAGATCAAACTCCCGCGAGGGTTCAACCATTGCAGCAAAATGCAATGCATTTTACGCCTCAAGATGCAGGCATACCAATTGACCGACCACCAGGGATTGCCATCGATCCGCAAGAGGCAGGCCCGGCGAATCCGAACCCAGACGCCGATGGACTGCCGCAGCGAAATTTTAAAAGGTCACCACCGCCAAAGGTCGAATTAGCAGGACCGAAAAGGGACGTCATTATGCCCGAAATTCGACCAAATTTGGAAGAAAGGGACCCCGAAATCGATCAACAATTGGAGAGGATTCCCCAAGATCAAGAGCGATTCCAACCGCAGGAAAGAGCTCCGGAGATGTCCAATCAAGAGTTGGCGACGCAGCTACGCGAATTGAAAGGGACCGTCGAAGCCTTGTTCGACATAATCGCGAATGCCACCACGGAGGACAATAAAAGGGAAGCCGACAGGCCCGGACAGGAGCCGGATAGACAGGTTAGACCAAGTAATAGGGGTGCAGAAAGAGACAACCGTCTCGCTGCTGAAATGAACGCAGGCGCAGGGCCTAGTAATAGGCCTGATATTGATGAAGGGCAAAGGCTTAACTTTGAGCCCAAAAGTTGGAGAGGTCCAGCTAGAGATCTTTGATTCGAAGGAGCTGAGCAATCAGCAGACTTCAGGAATCAAAATCAGATAGCTTCGCAGCATCCAACTTTAACTAGAGTGGTCTATGATGGTAGAGGAAATATAGTTGATCCAAATACCCTTAGACCAGACCAATCGGCATGTTTCCCATATAGGGATTACAGGTTTGACAAAGACAATATGCCATCATATCAAGGAGGTGTACCACCTCAAGGAGATCCAAATAGGGTTATGCTGCAATCCCTGAACTCTGATCTTGATCCAGTATTAACAGCAGCTTATGATCAGAGGGAAGTGCCATCAAATAATTTGGCACAAGAGATTGTAGTCAGGAATATCGTTAAAGGTGTGTTACCCAAACTTTTAGATGAGGGTATGGTAAATCAGCAGGTGCTTAGCTTCTTAACAGCACTTGAAGGGGAATTCCGCAGGGATACACCCGAATCAGCTAACTATGAAGCACTGCTGAGGCTTTCTAAAGGTAGACCGAAGGCTGTTGCAGGAGACAACATGACCTATAGGGAGGCCGGGAGAGCCATTATAAATGTCTTTGCGCCTGAATGTAACCTGGAAATGTTAACCAGGGAATTATTTGAGATCCAACAAAGACCCAATGAACAGGCCGTCGAGTTTCTAAAAAGAATCAGTATATTAGTGGAACTAGTCAAAGGTGATTTGGACTATCAGTCTAACCAGAGACTGATTATTGACACCTTCATATATAAGAGTGACCCCACGTTCCAGTCTGAACTTAAGAATTCAAAGCATACCTTTAGAACTTGGTATGACCTAGCAGTTGAAGTTCATGACATTGAGCGTAGATATAGGAATGCCTTTCAGAGATATGGACCTAAGGGTACACAACAGGATCCTATTGTAATTAATGAAGTAGGTATGCCTAGTGGGCATGATCCTGAAATTGCCGTAGTTGCTAGGAACCAGTCAGAGGGATATCAACAAGGCCAGAGACAAAGGTTTCGACAACCATATCAGGTACAGGCCCAAACCCAAAGGTCAAGGAGTGATTCTCCTGAGATAGAGGAGATTCCAGTTCGGGAAGCCCCTAGGGCTCAGACCGAAAAAGGTAAGAAAGAATCTCTTCTATTGAAAATTTCTAAAGAGATGGTACAACTGGTCGAAAGGTTCGACCAGCTCCAGCAAAAGGTTGATAACAGGCAAGCGGAAAATCGGTCTGATGTGGCCATACCTAGTACCAGTCAGGGAGGTCAAGTTTCCGGAGATCCGACAAAGCCATGGTGTGAGTTCCATAAGAACATAACACATAATACTGCAGACTGCAGGACATTGAGAGTATTGTCCGAGCGCAGGAGCAGAGGTAGAGCCAGCTTCCCTACCTTCAACAGGGGAGGCTTCAACACTTTTGCTAGAGGTAACTATAGAGGAAGAGGAGGTTACCCTAATGCCAACTTCAGCAGTAGAGGCAGAAGTGCTTATAATATAGGCTATTCAGGTTATCAGGATAGCCACGAGAGTTACCAACAGAATTCAGATTATAATGAATTTCTGGAGTTTAAAAAACAGAAGGAGCTGCAGAAGCAGTTCCAACAGATGCAGCAATATCAACAACAAGCTGCATTACAGCAACCTCAGCAGCCTCAGGCTATTATGGGACCGACTCAGACTCTTCAACAGGGTCAATTCACAAATCAGCCACCCCAAAAGGATTATTCGAGTGTTATGGTTGCAAGGCAATCACAAATGAGTCCTCTAGGTGAAGTAAATCAGAGAGTGAATTGCCCAAACGTTGTATTAGGTAGTATTGTGCAAATGAATGCAATTGCACCACAACCTGTAGTACCATCAGTACAAGTAGTAAGGAGAGGCACACCAGCTAGTCCGCAGGAACAACATTTGCTGGATACGTACCCCAGAACAGCCCCATTCCATATCGAGGTTGTTATAGGAGGTCATAAGACACTGGCTTTAATTGACACAGGAGCTCAGTGTACTGTCATGTCGGCTAAGTTTCTGAAAGAAACTTTGGGCCCGGATTACACTGAATATCCGAGGATATTAAATGTTACTGTAGCCAACGGTAAGACAGTCCAAGCCCATGGGTATATCCAATTTAGGATGGATACATTGTGTGGACAGTTTCCCGTTAAAGCAATTGTAATTCCTGAAGCAGGTGAAAATGTTATAGTAGGTACAGACTTTTTGGCTCATCCTCAGGTAGGAGCCATAATAGATTTCAGAAATAGGACGATGACGCTCAACAACCGTCAACAACGGATATACGTGACGCCGGACCAGCCCCAGTCGAATTGCGGAGAGGTCATGACCACGAGCGCCACGGAATCCACAATCAGCGCCGCCAACCAATATCAGCCAAAGATTTGCCTGCTAAAGGTTTCGGTGCCAGTGGTGAGTGTAAATCCCATCTACTTACCTAGTGGTACTGATATACTTCTGAGGGCAAAACTTTGGGATAAGGTAGGCGAAAATCGCCTTAATGGAATCATAATAGAGTCTGAAGAGAATGAAGAAAGGTTCCACATTGATAGTACCATAGTAGATGGTACAAAAGATGATTTTGTTGCCATGGTATCCAACAACACAGGATCAGGATGCCATTTGAAAAGAAATCAAATAATTGGCCATACTAATTCAGTGTTGTGTGATACTGACAACTAAGATCAACTCAAGGGGAAGATAGTTGAGGATCTGGAGAAGCTGCAAACTTGTGCAGTTCAAGCTAGACCTGAAGCTCCTCAATCGGATGAGAAAGCATTCAAGGAAGCTTTGTACAATATGCTGGCTAAATCCAACATACCGTCAGAGCAATTGGAACAAGCTCTACGATGTCTCGCAAAATATAGAGACGTGTTCAGCTTGCCCAATGATCCTCCAACTACTACACCCTACTTGACCTGTAAAATCAATACAGGCGATGCAGCCCCTGTGGCAAAAAGATACCACAGGACTGCCATAAATTTACGGCCACATGTTCGTGAGCATGTGCAAGATATGCTCAAAAAGGGTGTAATTGAGCCATCAAAGTCGCTTTGGGCAGCTCCGTTATTTCTTGTAGGTAAAAAGGATGGTACCAAGCGACCAGTAGTGGACTTTAGGGGTATAAATGATGTTACCAAGGACGATAAGTATCCCATTCCTAGAATGGATGACTATCTAGACTGTTTAGGTAAAGCAAAGTTTTATACCACCTCAGATCTCAAATCAGGGTATTGGCAAGTGCCAATGGATGAAGAAAGCAAAGAAAAAACTGCTTTCATATGCCAAGAAGGGCTTTATCAATTTAAAGTCATGCCCTTTGACCTAAAGAATGCGCCAGCTGAATTCCAGCGTATGATGGAAAGAGTTTTGCATCCATATGTTTGGAAAATCTGTCTAGTCTATATAGACGATATAATAGTGTTCTCAAAGACGTTTGAGGAACACCTAGTTAATTTAGAGCTTGTCCTGCAAGCTCTAAGAAAGGCCCATTTGACCTTGAAGCCGGAGAAGTGTGAATTCCTGCCTGAGAGAGTTCATTTTTTAGGACATATCTTAAATTCGGATGGAGTTTCCCCAGATCCGAAAAAGGTCAAAGCAATAAATGATTTCCCATTCCCAGAGTCTAAACAAAAACTGCAAAGGTTTTTAGGTATGTTGCAGTGGTGTAAGAAGTTCATACCGGGTTTGGCTAAACACCCCGAACCATTGTATAAATTAACCGGGAAGAACTGTGCTTGGGGAATTAGGGAGGTTCACCATCAGGCTTTTAGGAGCCTGAAAGAAGCACTATTGTCTGTGCCATTTCTAAGGTATCCGGTTTTGGATGGGTCTGCAGATTTTGTCCTTCAGACAGATGCCAGCGGAACGGCACTAGGAGCAGTCCTTTACCAGGAGACCAAGTCAGACCGCTGGGTAATTGCTTATAATAGCAGAATTTTAAAAGCGGATGAGAAAAAGTGGTCAGCCACGGAAAGGGAGTGCTTGGCAATAGTGTATGGCTTAAAGTTATACAAGCACTACCTAGTAGGTCATAAGGTGATCATAAGAACTGATCACAAACCTTTGTTGTCTATGAAGGTCAATGCCATGACCAATGGTAAGTTGAAGAGATGGTACTCATTCATCTCTCAGTTCAACCATAAGCTAGAGTATGTGCCTGGAAAACAAAATGCCATGGCAGACTTTTTGTCCAGGATGGATGAACCAGACGATCAAGCGGAAAAGATACCGCCAAAATGGGAACAAATGTTCTCAAAGGATAAACGAGAGTCTGAAAATCTGAAAGATCTTGAGGCACAGCTAATTGAGAAAAAGCATCTCAATTTGATAAAGAGATTCAGAATTCTGACAGATCGGAATCCTGAAGAAGGTACTCCGTTATACCCGGAGCCAAAAGGTAAGAATAATCAGAGGACTGAAATAAGTCCGAGATTCACCCAGATATATCCAGAAGATTCTGAGGGTGATCCAGAATCAAACTCGCCTGCAGACTTGGTGAATGCCGTAACTACAAGGAGCATGGCGAAAGAAGCGGAGAAGAGTGATCAGGCTCAGATCCAGCCTGATGGCAATCAGGTCAACGAAAAGGTAAGTAAGGGAAACCAGGAAAAGAGTAAGGAAAAAAGAGTTACCTGGTTATACCCAGAAAAGGAACAGGAATTTATTTTGGCAGACCCCAAAGAAGATGAATTATCAAAAGGGTTAATTAGAGATGATCTCATGGCTCTCTTGCAGAGAAAGGATGAGGTATTACGACCATACTTTGATAGATTGGGTCCAAATGGGACAACCAAGTATCACAGTGGATTTTATATCCAAAATGAAGTGTTATACTGGGAAGCCGGACAGGGGTCGTCCCATCCTGCCTTAGGGACAATACTTTGCACCAGTACCACGGTGCCGTAATGATGACTCATCAGGGGTTCAAAAGGACCCTTGCTATGATTAAGAAACGGTTCTGGTGGCCTGGAATTGAAAAGGATGTCAGGCACTGGATAAAGTTTTGTCCAGTTTGTCAAATGGCTAATCAGGGAAACACGGAAATTCCGCCACTGATACCAATTATTCCACAAGGTCCTTTTGACATAGTATCAGTGGATATCGTGGGTATTTCTCCACTCAGTGAGAAGAGACCGTATGTCATAGTCTTTCAAGACTATTTTACAAAGTGGGTTGAAGCTGAACTGATCCCGGATCAGTCAGCTAGCACCGTTGTAGATACTTTTCTACAAGCTATTGTATTTAGGCACGGGACTCCACGGAGATTACTCAGCGATGGAGGAGGTTGTTTTACCTCATATCTGATGAAAGAGATCTGCAAGTTATTAGAGTGTCAGAAAATTTTTACAACAGCCTACCATCCACAAGGAAATGGTATGGTAGAAAGGTTCAACCAGACACTCATTGAACAGCTCAGAAAGGTGGCCATTGAGGAAAAAGATAATTGGCTAAGATACTTGAGAGCCGTGGTGTTTGCTTATAATGCCACACCACATACAGCCACGGGGCAATCCCCATTTTCATTGCTTAGAGGTCACGAGGCAACCTTTGGGTTAAACTTATCGAAAGCATACGATATTGTAATGCCGGACAGCAATGCAGAGGCATACAAATTTGTGTTGACCAATCATTTAGTCAACCTTTACGAGGATATTGCCAAAAATATCCAGAGTGCTGCCGAAAAATCGAAGAAATACTTCGATAAAAAGTCCAAACAAAATGGGTTTAAAGAAAAGGACTGGGTTCTGCTCAAAGTAGAGAAGCAGAAAAAATTAGGACTACCATGGTCCGGTTCGTTCATAGTTACGGACATTTCGCGAGAAGCGGAGAACATTGTCACCATTGTACATTGGGACAACCCGCTAAATCGCCAAACAGTTTCAATCAGCAGGTTGAAACATTTTCATTACGAGACCACTAGGGTCTTGCCCCGAATAGCGCGAGCCAATCAGGACGCGCCATGTGACGAAAATACGTCACTTTCCAATATGGCACAAACAGTTACGACTGGAGCGCCAAACCAAATGAAATCATTTGGAAATTCGCTCAAGGCGAATCTATGCGCGATCTCGCGCTGATTTTTTTTTTTAAATTATGTACATATCTCGCGCGCGTAGGTACTAGTTTTAATTAAAAATGTATTAATTTGTAATATTTATCGCGTTTATGTATTATTCATATTAATTTTGTAAATTTTTCATATTTATATCAGACTTTGGGAAAAATTCTTCGGAATTTTAGACCAAAGTGACAACCCAAAATATTTCCGATATTTTTTTTCCAAAAAATTAATTTTCAAATTTTTCATTTTTTCTAAAATCAAATTATAGCTGCCCCCGCTTATCTGAATTCTAAACTTCCATCGGAAGGAAGAAGTAAGATATTCCCCGAATCGCGATAAAAAGGAAATTAGCAAAATTGCTAGATTATACTTTTTCAGCGTTCAAAAATTTTTAAAATTTATAAGTTTATTCGAAAAAGAAAAACATTTCGAAGCGAAAAGAAATGGGAAAAGGCGCGCGGAACCGCCAACAAGCTCGGACGCGCGAGTGGTCACACACAGAGCACCACGTCAAATATGGCAGGGCCCAGCACCGCCAAGATAATCGTTTTTTCTTCATCGACGGTAAGTTTCGAACTTATTTTTATCAAATATTCTTGGAAACCGCAGGTAATGCCCAGAAGTCACTGGAAGACCAGCTCGGCGCCCCAAAGGGCAGACGAGGTTAGAACTTAGAGGGAACAAAAAATGGGAGTACTGAGAAGCGGAAGCTCGAAGCCAAGCAGGGAATTTCCAACTTGGAAATATACCTGATACCACCGAGAGCTATACGATTCAAGGGAAACCTAGAACCTTGGGTTCAGCCCGTTTAAAGTTTTATCATCAAAAATTTATCAAAAATTATTTATTTTCAAATCAAATCAAATTATAT
The DNA here is from genome assembly GCA_963922205.1 of Romanomermis culicivorax. Classification (NCBI taxonomy): domain Eukaryota; kingdom Metazoa; phylum Nematoda; class Enoplea; order Mermithida; family Mermithidae; genus Romanomermis; species Romanomermis culicivorax. The sequence continues at coordinate 351,756 of CAWUHX010000197.1, forward strand.
CACTTTTTCGATATCAAATTCATTAAAAATTATCAATCTCGAGCGCTATAAAAATTGTAAATACAGCGCCAGAAATGGAGCGTAGTTGGTCACTCAAGCAGCTGGTCAGAGATTGGTGTCCGATCAAGTGGTGGACAATCGGATCAGGTCTACCCTCCCCAACATATAGAGGTAGCAAGGGTAAGATTTGGTAAGGTGTTAGTTGCCTACCAGCTCAATGTTTGTATATCAGTGGCTCACCTAACAACCTGCACTAAATTTATTTTCTGCGAAACTTAACCCGCTTGGTGTTGTGGTGCTGGTGTAGTATAGACCCAAAAAGGCGCTGAAAAAAAAGGGGAATAAACACTAAAATTAATAGTATCTTATGTTTAGATTATAACGTCAAAAGGGCCGTGCGAATCCATGAACTGGATCAGTGGTTTAAAGCCACATTTGGGTACTGGTCAGCTAATCCCAAGGAACCAAAATTGGTAGACATCGGGAAAGTCAGCCAGACACTCCACTTTATCCGAGAAGTATCAATCTTCAGAGGACAACCAGTTTGTGGATTCGATGTCGAAAAAGTTAACCAGGATAAAGTTGCCGCCTTGTTTAAAACGAGAGAGGTCGACAATCCTATGGGAAAGCAGTTTGCGCGATACGTGAGCTTGGCGTTAACAAATGGTCAAACCTACGTTATTGATACGACGTCGATGATGCTCAAAGAATGGACCAGCCTCCACGACTTTTTGAATTCCGACATGCTCTTCGCCGGATATTCCGTATTGGAGGACTTGGTAAGTATCTATGGGCGAGACAATAAGGACAGAGACAAAACTGTGCCCTTATGGGAATTTCTTAGAAAGACCAAGGGTCGATACTTTGATTTAGACCGTTTTGCTCTAACCATGGTAGGGGTAAACCTGGAGAAAAAATGTTTTCAGACAGGTATCTGTCCCGAAACCTTTCGGTTAAAGGGACTGTTCACGGAATTCTATCTGATAGACGTGGGCCCCTATCAGTATGACTTTTCATTAAAGGCGAACCGTGATCAGTTTGCCAAAAGAGGTATATTGCCGGAAGAGCTTAGGTACGCTGCTCTAGACGCATATTATTCCTTATTGGTCATGTTTGCCGCGATTCACTATGGCATGGCTGATCAGCTGCTCATGCAAATGCAGATTTTCGACCATGACAAGGTTGATCCCAAACAGATCAACACCGTTGCCCTACATTTTTATCAACAATACTTAATGATTCTGGGCAACGTGAATAGAGAAATGGGGCTAGGTACCCCAGTCATGGAAACTGATCAGGTACAGCCCAATATGGTCTATCACATGATGAAATGTGAAATGTATAACCGTTGGGCTGTACAGATGCAGGGAAATAACACCGGTTATTATACCGCGCCCACGGAGTGTAATCCAGTTCGTCCTCAGGGAGTTCAACTGCCAAGTGGCTTCTATCCACTGCTCCCAAGAGATAACAAACCGATGAAGGACGATGGGTACACTACAGATAGTGATCCCGACGAAATCCAGGACGTCCAGATACCAGACTGGGTTAACATTTCAAAGGATATCTTGGAAAATCTCAAGTCAGGTGGAACCTATTGGGATTTAGAGGGTAAGATTTCTTTGACTTTATATGAAAACGCCAAGCTATACTGGCAACAGGCCGGGAAGCCCGATCAAATACCTGAAGAGGTGTTTTCAGCAAACAACCACTACCCAGTGGGTATCGAAGGTCATAGACAGGCCTACAAGACCAATTTTTATACGCCAAATTTGGCAAAAATTTCAGGTATGTTAGATGAGCGAAACTTTGCGGAGTTAGAGGTCATCTGTAAATTTATGCCATTGGCCTATCATTTGGCATGGCCTCACTCGAGAGCGGAGTGCGATTACGAAACTAGCGCTCTGCTGAACTATAACTTTTTAAACAGTTATACTAGAGAAGGACAGGAGATGATAAAGCGAATGTCCTGGAAGTCAGGCGACCGCCTGGCTTATTATTTAGAGCTAGCAGCAACGCTACCCCCGTCGGAACCCCGCTTTCCATCTAAAAAAGGGGTATACGCGTGGCAAAATCGGTTCGGATTTGTCCCCTTACGATTTCGAGAAGCCGAGGAAATATTGCAAATCGGGGACGACAAATCGTTATTGAAGGACGGAGCCTACAAGGTAAACCCTTACTTTTATGTAACTTTTTACTATGTAGGCTTCAAGACTTTGACGCCGGGACTGCAGTATCCGATGACGGAAAACGCATCCCGATCGATTACCCAATTACGTACGCACCGAGAAACCCGCTCGAGCTCAGACCGGAGTTTGTTAGCAAAAGCTTCCGGGAGAGAACAATTGCTTCAGAGATGCCTGGGTATACACTAACATATACCCCAGCCGGTGAGTTGATATCTAAGGTACCGGTAAATCGTCCCTCTACTTCCCAAACGGCGCAAGCCGGAGGGACGTGACAGGTTAAAATGCAGCTGCAAGCGCCAGCGCCAGCCGTCAAAGCTACACCAGCTTTGGACACTGCTGCTACGCAGGCAGCTGCAGTAATAGTCGTGGTGCCGCCGCCAACGCAACCAGCGGTGGCACAGCCGACTCAGGTAGCTCAGATACAGCAACCGGCGGAGCCTGAGCCAGAAGTTGTCACCATTATGCAATCGGTACCTCCGGCACCAGCTGTGTTACCAGCTAAAGTAAAACAGCTCTTGCCGAAGATACGAAATTCAGACTCTGAGTCCAGTTCAGAGGAGGATGTTGAAGAAGAAGAGGAAGGTGAAATTCTGGAATCTGAGGGCCAGACATCAGAAAATAAGGATGCGATGGAGGCCAAGACTCAGAAACGGGCTATTGAGGAGGAGAAAATCCAGACTCAAATTGATGAAGCAGTTACTAAAATGTCGGGAATTGATGTCAGACTGGAAAAAATGCAAGAAGCATCCCAGGAGATACCTGTGAAGGCCAAAGATCCTAAGGATCACGACCGACAAGCGAAGCACGAGGCCCTACAGGCCAAAATCCAAGAACAGAAAAGGCTGACGCAGCAGGAATTCCTGCCTCAGAGGGCAATCCAAAGGAAGCTGAAGGAGCAGGCATTAGCCGATGACAGCTCAGATTCAGCTATTGCAGCGACAGAGCTGATGAAGAGGGGAAGAATTGCCGAGGAAGGTATTCCTGGAATTTATTCCCCAGATAAGGTTCAGCAGATGTTAGCTGAAGGTATGTCAGGAAAAATTTATCCGGCACTTGGCCAAGGAAAAAGTAAGGCGCAGAAAGAGGATAGGTAAGGCCAGACGACGCAGACTTGCAGCTCAAGATCAGCAGCAACAAGGAGCGGCCGCCACCGGTTCCGAGAACGACGCCTACGATACGGCCGAGGAAACCACGACCCCACAATATTCGACGAGTCAAAAGTCGAGAATGGAGACTACGAAAAGTCAGACAAGGACGGAGACTGCAAAGAGTCAGACGCGAAAGGAGACCTCCAAAGGCCAGACGAAATCGGATAGGACAACAGGGTCCACTGCAACTGTTCCGTACACTCAGACGCGAACGGTATCGAAAACGGCAGAGAGGTTAGTACTTCATCTGGCAAGAGCAAATCCGTGCCCTCCAGCTATACCGCAAGAAGTAGCAAACCTGCGGGAAGCGTATTGGTGAAGCCCGATCTTGAATCGGAGGAAAAGTTGATCAAGAAGGTCAAACTGAATGTGGTAGTCAATAGACCCGAAAGGGAACCACAGCAGTTTGTCACTCCTGGTCAATTAGCCGAAACTCTGATTGATTATTGGGAGTGGCAACGGGAACAAAGGCGCTTAATTGGGCCGATCTCATTCGAAAATCCAGAGGTCGCCAATTATTTCGCCTTTGATCGCCAAGAACGGCCGATCATTTACAGAATGGTCAATGATGCTATGGCCGAAATTCACGAAAATTACCGCCAGCAATTTGAAATGCAAGGTGGATTTATGTTTGACGGAGAGCGCATCCCTGAGGAAATCTGGGAATGGATCATTTTAATTCTTATCCCCAGATGGCTTCAGGACTACGATGCCTCAGACGTCTTTACCGCTATTAGGTATGTGACCCTAATGATCTTTCTACAGTTGGACTTCGCTCCGATCACGCCAATGGCAATTGGTAGGTGGTATGCCCAGGCGTGCTCGTTTGCGAACAGACAACTAGTCGTTGAGGCCCAGGGAAACCGCGTAGACGATGTCTACATTGCAGCCTTTAATCAATATATCTTTATGGGCTCGCAAAGGTTAAACCAGATGGGTGTTAAGAGGAAGGCACCAGGCCATGACAGGTCACAAGCTGATAAATATCAGCAAACGGCTGCCAAGAGCCCAAGTAAGTTTAAAGTGCCTAGACTCGCTCCGGCTAAGAAACAACCACCGACGATACAACAATCGTCGGCTCCGACCAGCCAGAGGTCATATAGTGAGGCTGCTAGCACTTCTTACAAAAGTCCGCTTTCTCGGTCAAAATCAATTTCATCAAAATCTTTAAATTCAACTTTCCGACTCAAAAACCACAACGCAGCAGCTCCACTAGCAGTGGTCAAAGGCAGCAGGGGAGAGAGGATATGTTCTCGAACCCGGCCCCGTACAGGGCTAGACCGGTATATGACCAAGGTCAAGCCAGAGGAGGCTTCAGAGGGCGCCCTCAGCGACCTTACAGAGGCCGAGGAACCTGGCAACACCAAGGTCAAGACCCGGATGCGCAGTTCCACAATCCGAACTTCATGCCGCTTGGTAGACGCGGCCGAAGTCAGCAAGGCCAAAATCAAGGCCATGATGGAGGTCAGACCCGAGGCCAACCAGGTCAGAGGGGATACTATCCAGGTAGACCTCGAGGAGGTTACCGAGGCGGCGGGCAGCAGCAGTAATAAGCCGCACAAATTTTGGCCCAAAATTTCTCTTTTTGCATTTATATTTTTATTAATTTCATAAAATACAAAATCCAAAAACACTAATAAAATCACAAAAATCAAAAAAAAAAAAAAAAAAAAAAAAAAAATCAAAAAACACAAAATACAAAAATATTATTTAAATTTCGGTGCTGCTGGCCAACTAAAATTTTCTTTTCGACAAACCGGTGCAACCGCAAAAACATTTTAAATTTTTGGCCACATTTTTGCTCAATTTTTAGCGCATTTTAAATTTTGTGATACTCATACATTCCCGCGTCGTCTTTTTGTATCGCCATATAATCTCGTATTTTAGTTTAATTTAGAAAAAATAGAGACGCGGGAAATCGATTTGCATGCGGTTAGACCCACGGCCAACGAATTGACACAGCATGCAGACCAAGCGGCCAAGCCTGAAACCGGCCACATTCGGCACCGACGTCTACGTCGTACTCCTTAGGGCAGGAGGTTATTCCATCAACGCCGAGGTCAAAATGGGCGTCACTTGCCAGCCATTGCGGCGAAGCCCTTGGTATTCGTTGTGTCCAACGACCAGCACAGGAGTCCGATTAGGAGGGACTGTGAAACGGGAGTCGGAGTGAGACAAACTGTTTATCAGGAGTCAGCCGGAATTGTAGATTTTTTCTTTTTTGATTAATTCTTTTTAATGCCGGGGTAACCTGGCCAAAAGTTTTTTTTTCTACCTCCCGTAGGTCGGTTTCGACGCGGGAGGGATGTTGGGCACCCTGTTGATGCCAATTTGTGTGGGGAAATCGACATGCAAATCGACGAAAGGTACAACCAGCGGCGCAGACATTTGCATAGAAATGGAGCGCCAAAGAAAGACCGAAAGTGATAGTGAAAATCATTGTTCACTATATTCTCGTTTTTTATTATATTTTGGGCTATATTGCTGGCGTTCCCAAATACAATTTTCCCAGCAACTTGTTTTGTTCACAAATTATTTACTGTGGTATACCCACATTCTTTTTACATATTTCGTCGGACTTATTGTTTAATACATTCGTTTATTCATTTAGATTATTTGCACCGACGAAGGCGGAGGGCCAGAGGCCCAGGCGCCGGCTTACACCAGGTAAGCTTTGGGAAACCCCTTACGGGTTATACCCAAGTAAGTTTATCCCTGAGGGGATTCCTTGTCTCAGCTAGGAGACTGCGGAGGTCCTTGGTAAGGCCCCAGTATTTAGGACAAAGTTTATCTTTGTTGTTGTAGGTCTGGGGATAACCGGACTGTTGCACTATCACCGAGGCTTAGCCAAGGGATCAGTTCTAACAGGTCAGTTCAGACCCAATCTTTTCTTACGCCTCTTAAGGAAAGACCTGCACAACAAATCTGTACTTTTGGACTGCGAGACTAGTACTGCAGCATCTCAGCCACAGTTCCTGTTCCAAAATTCAGAAATTTCAAAAATTTAAAATTAAAAAAAAAATTTTAGAAAATTTTTGAAAATTTAAATTTTTTAAAGAAAATTTTAAAAAAATTTCAAAAATTTTAATTTTTTCAAAGTTCACTTTTTCCATCTTCAACAATCATACAAACACTCTTAACTTAAAATTGTTTCTGCCAAACAAATTTGTCTATATTTTACAACTTTAAAAAATATTAAAAACTGTATAAAATTCAAAGTACACAATAACACATAGGAAAACGATAAAAATAAAAAGCTAAGTAAAAGGCCATGCAAAAAGAAGATGCTCATGATATAATGTATATTAGGAGCAGGTATAACAATAAATGGAAAATGTTTATGGAGGGTAAAAAAAAACCCTTGTGCTGGGAAACCGGATTAAGGTGTACAAATTGTCTAATGTCCTGATTGACATTAACATTGCGGTTTTACTGTACGTAATAATTTATTTTAATTGTTTTATTTGCATCTTATTCCGATTTCTTACATTTCAGGTTTACCTTTGAAAAGCCGGGAAATGTTGTTTTGAAATCTATTTTTAGTAATTTTATGACATTTTGTAGGCAATGATCAAAGGGAGAGCACTGGAAATTTTTCAGTCATTAGAACGTTATTCTTCCAGACACTTGCAGTGTTTAAAAATATTTATAAGTCCTAAATCACTACCCATGTCTTCATTTGTAAGATTAAAAAAATCATAGAAATTTTTGTTTCGCCTCGACTGTGGAATCGTCCAATTATCAATATTAATTGTTGACTGTAGGATCGAACAACTCAGGTTAACTACCATGTATGCCACTTTGGAACTACACCTATACAGACAATAGTGGTAAGAAGAAATATTTTACATTAGTTTAATAGTGGAATGCTTAAATTAATTGAATTTTAAAAATAATTACCTCTTCTACCTCGGGCACACTGTACTTGTCCCAAATTGATTCAAACTCTTGTGATGCCATTGGTATTGTTGGAGTAAGAGAGGCAATTTTTATGTGCATATCTATAAGTGTAATTTTGAGTATGGGAATTGTTGGGTTTGGGGACAGACTATATCCCTCGTGGATTATTACGTTTCCTTCTTCTACAGGGGTCAGTGTCCTGAATTATTATGTATTATAATTGTTTGTGCTATGCACAAAAAATATTAGTAGTACATATCTTTCTAAGTTTTCATTTGTGCATATTTCTTTTGTTTGAACCGAGGTATCCGTAGGGGAACTGACAACTTGTGGTGTTGGCATGACAGGTGTGTCCACTGGAATGTCAAATTTGTCATCATCATCCTCGAATTCAGTCTTGTTTTTTTGTGGTTGGACATCTTTGTAGTCATCCACTCTCAGTGCTTTGCGCTCTTTGCCATCAGCCAGGCTCGATGCCTTTTATTCATCATAGGAAATGCCACAATATTCCCTTCATTGAAAGAGGGCTGAACAGCAAAGAACTAGACAATCATTCCCGATGAGAGAAATGGTGCAATTTAGTCCAATGATAATTCTACACTTGCCCTTTTAAATTTGGTACTGTTTGGGGATAGTTAGTACTTCAATTATAGGTGTATTGACCATCAGTGCACAGTGAATGTCAGTGGCTATTTTGAACAATTACATCACGAGAGGTTGTGGCCTTGCATCAGAGCTATTTAGTCTGAACAACAACAATTGATTGTGCAATGTGAGAAATTTGATGAACATAACATAAACATTACATTAACAACTTACTGACAATTTACTTTTTTAGAAATGCCATCACAATAAGCATTTGCAAACACCTTATCACCAAATTTCATATTGTTTGCCTTCCAGCATTTGACAAGGAAAAATGTGCCATTTATGTTACACCTCCCACAATTAATGTTGCTGGTTGGGGCGAAATATTTGTTTTTAACATACCTCGAAGAAAACACCAACTAATGCTTGAATTTGTTTGCCAAAAAGTACAAAAGTTTGATAATTTGCGGCGAGGTAGACAGTGCATATAATTGTGTGAACATATACATTTTGTTAGATTTATGTTACAGAAATATGAAATTGCTTTTCAGAGGCCAATGTCCCAACAAGGGGTGAATCTTGCAAAATAAAGAAATTATCCATATTCCGAGATGAATTACGACTACCTCCTTTTATGGACAATTTGCACTATCGCGATCCCGAATATTCCGAAAAATTTGGACTTAAAGATATACGTAACATAAAACTATGCATAAAAATATACCTCCCATTTACATTGTTGTCAATTTTTAGTCCTCGGTCGCCATCCTGTGCTAATTCATCTGCACATACACCATGACATTTTTGGGGTTTTGGTTGGGCCTTTGTCAAGACTGCCTTACTCCGTGTACAAATTTTACCACAAAAACAATATCACATTTATATGCGAGAATGCGAAAAGCGCCCGAATGTTCGAATTCATGTACATAATGACGACCCAAAAATACAATCCACGATATGACTGGACTTCGGAATACACATGTGGATACCTCGTGTGCGCATTACGGAATTTGTTAACAGAGTGGGCCTCCTGGAAAAGGAACAAAGATGCCTAGGAAAGAAGCCAATAGATTAGCGGCCTTGGCGCGACAGCGAGGTCACACTATAAGTGACAAAATTTTTTTCTAAATGTGTTTACAATTTTTTACTTTCAGTATTCTTTCGGTTTCTGCAATTCCTGCTGATGAAATGAGAGTTTTGATCAAAAGTAGAGAAGAATATTTGCTTCCCGAAAAACAAGACTTGATTTAAAGTTCTACTGACAGAGAACTTTCAATATTCATAAGTTGTTGAGTTGTTGTACATTTTTACATTTTTGTTTTGCACATTTTCATTGTTTTGTTTTTTACATATTCATTGTTTTGTTTTGTACATATTTTGCATCAATAAAAAAAGGCGATAGACACCAACATTCTACAGAAATAATAAGAGCAAATTCTGCTTTCTCACCCACATGTGCATGACTTACTTCAAAATAAGATATATGGATAATAGATTTGCAGGGTTAATTTTTTGGTGAATGATACTTACATTTTCAAAGACAAAATAGAAATACTAAAAGATTTGAAATTCATCAGTATTTTTCAATGTTTTAACAAACGTTTCCTTGTCTTCCTGTATGTGGGATGTTTCAACAGTTTTCTCTACTTTATATACATGTGGCCAATAGAACTCGTTAGGTTTGAAATTACTAAACAGGATTATCAAGGATTTAACGACTTTTCTATCCAAAAATGAGCCTTGATGGATTACCTCCGTTGCTCATTCTAACCTGGAGGTTGTTCAAACCTTTTGCAGTTTGACAAACCTCCAAATGCACTTATTCCATTTTGAAACTATAGTTTTGTAAAAAGTTTCAATATTTAAAAATGGATTGATTAACAGACAACTAAAAAACAATATCAACAAATACTAAAAAGAAATTTCAAAAAATTACAAAAATAGGACAGGTTAAATTTTGTTTCAAAGATTTAATGACTGTTCTATCCTACTCCTAGGAAAAGCGAAGCTGTATATATTTTCAACTTTCCTGTTGAAACATCAAAGTTACGGGTTAACAAGCTATTTTAACATTGAACAAAATTTGAGACATATATCCACTGATTATATCCGCCGATTAGGGTTTTTTATCCCTAATCCATGGATATAAAAGGTGGATATGACAATTGAGGCAGTGGAACGATTAAAATATGAATTGTAACTTTTTTTTGGTTATTTTGGTTATGTTATAGTTTCTCTTATAACAACCAAAATGTTTAATATCAATTAAATATAAATTTAACAATAATAACAGTTTTAAAAATTAAATTTAGTTTCAAATGTAGTACACTTAATTCTTTTATAATCTATTTATTCTATTTGATCCTGTTGTTGTGATTATTCAACAGTTTTCTATGTGGTCAATAGAACTCATTAGGTTTGAAATAACTAAACAGGATTATTGAGGATTTAATGACTTTTCCATCCAAAAATGACCTTGAATGGTCTGCCGACCTGGAGGTTGTTCCCTTGACACAAAATTTTTGAATAAAATGGATTTATTAAGTGAGTGAAAAAAGTGAAAAAAATTATGAAAAAACTCAAAAGAAATTAGGAAAAATTACAAAAATAGAACAGGCTAAACTTTGTCTCAAAGATTCAACAACTGTTCTATCATGTATGTACAGGAAATTAAGACCTATATATTTTCAACTTTCTTTTTGAAACATCAAAGTTATGGGTTAACAAGCTATTTTAACATTGAACAAAATTCCTTACTTTTGGTGTATACCCAATTTAATATTTCACACAAAAAAATTTTCCGATTAATAAAAAATTAAAATTAATAATTAAACAATAAAAGATATTACAGTATGACATTCCAAAATTTCACATAATTCCAAGACATGAGTTTCACCGATATCCGCCAATTACATTCGCCAATTAGGGATGCAAAACCCTAATCAGCAGATAGAAAGGGTGGATACGACTATTGAAGTATAAATTCGAACTTGGTTTTTAGTATTTGGCAGCTGTGAGTTTCTATAAAAGCCCAAACGGGAAGCTTTTAATTTTTTTTGTAAATTCTATGTTATCTCGTAGATATGATATTTCAGTGCTTCTGTCATGCTCATATACGTGTGAGACACACAGACTCATTACGAATTGAACTAACAAAACATGAACAATGATTTAATGTCTGCTCTAATACTTGGTCAATAACAGGATTATCGAACCAATTTATCTGACCTGGCAGTTGTTCAATTCTTTTAAAAATTAGGCTAACTTTTTTAATATGAATGCCATTGTACCATTTCATCCCGTGGATATGATGTTTCATCAGTTTTCTCATGTTTATATACATGTCGCCAAAATGGCCTTATTAGGATTTGAACACCCAAGAGGAATTTAATATCATCAACTTAACAACTGTTCTATCAAAGTTTATTTTGTCGATTACGGCAATACTTAATTGCTTTATCTATCCTTAGGATTGTTCAATCCTTTTGCAGTTAAGGTTACATTTTTTAATAGATTCCATCTGATCCCGTATACCTACACAGATAGACACACATAAAGAGATTTTTTATACACATTTTAATGCACATTTTCTTTCTGTCAACCCATAGATATATGTTGCAATGCTTTTCTCTTCTTTATACACACATCCACAACAGACTTCATTATGTAATTGAACCAACCAAATAAAAATCCCATAACTAAGCAAGAATGCAACATCAAAGGCTTAACTACTATTTTATCCGATGTGCAACATCTGACTGTTGTTATCCGGGATTATTGAATTAGCAGTTTTTGTAAAATCATTTTGCAGTTTAGGTTAAATTTTTTAATTAATTCCATCTGATCCCATAGACATGATGTTTCAACACTTTTCTCATCTTTATATACATGTTGCCAGACGATTTAATGACTGTTCTATCACTTTGTCAATTATGGTAACATTAATTTGGCAGTAGTGCATCCAACCTGGTGGTAGTTCGATCCTTTTGCAGTTTAGGTATAATTTTGTAATAGACATGCTTTTATTCTGTGTTAACCCGTACATACTATGTTTCAACACTTCTCTCTTTTTTATATACATGTGATAAATATAAAATCAATAGGATTTGAATAGACAACATGGGAATATAAAATAATAGACTTAACTACTGTTCTATCAATTTGCCGATTTCGGCAACTGCCAATTATGGCAATCAGGATAATGTTTTGTGGTGGTTATTCAATATTTTTACTGGTTTTCCTAATTTTTTATACACAAAAATTTACAATGTGTCATACCATACAAATGACATTTTGGGACTTTGGTCTTGTCTCACAATTAAAAACCAATAATCTGCTCTGATCATTAAAATTTACAAATTGATAATTGATAATAGTAAACAGTGAAACCATTTCATAATAACTGTGAAAATTCTGAAAATACATCCACCAACTGCTGCACATATGCATTAACATATGCATTAAAACATATGCATTAAAACATATGCATTAAAACATATGCATTAAAACTGATTCATGATTGCCATCCATACACCACATGCAATAAAACCAGGTTTTGTTTGCTCAAATAAGAAATATATACACGGATAGACACACATAAAGAAATTTTTTAATACACATTTTAATAGACTGGTTGACAGACTCCCTTGCTCTATCTATACCACAAACTTTTTAATAAACTTGCTTTTATTCTTTCTCTTTCGGTAGATTTGATGTTATACATGTTTTCTCACCTTTATATACATGTGGCAAAAATTGTCTCATTAGGATTTGAACCAACCAAACAGGAAAATAACATCAACGATTTAACGGCTGTTCTATCATTTGCCTATTTCGGCATTTGCTGCTTATGAAACATTGAAAAAATTTATCTTACCTGGTGGTTGTTCAACCCTTTTGCATTTTGCACTAAATTTTTTAGAGACATTTCATGATTTTTGCAATGTTAATATACAAGTTTATGTTTGCTCAAATAAGAGTAATAAATTTGTAGTTTTTAGATTTCAACTACATTTTTGAATAAGAAGTGCGTTTATTCTTTGTCTTCCCGTAGATATGATGTTACACATGTTTTCTCACCTTTATATACATGTGGCCTAAATTGCCTCATTAGGATTTGAACCAACAAAACAGGTTTGTCATTGATTTAATGACCGTTCTATCCAAAAATGATTTTGAATGGTTTACCTGACTATTCCATAGTTCATTGATACCTGGAGGTTGTTCAAACGTTTTGCACTTTATTGCATTTTAACCGTTTTTCAGTAGACACCCTTTTATTCTGTGTTAACCCATACATTTGATGTTTCAACACTTCCCTCCTGTTTATTTACATGTGAGGGAAAATGCCTCAGTAGGATATGAACAAACCAAAGAGGACAATCATCAATTTAATGACTGTTCTATCATATATTGACAAACACAAACCCAAACCAACCTCACAGTTGTTCATTCCTTTTACAGCTTTCACTAACTTTATTTATACCAGCATTTATTCTATGTTCTCCTGTAGACATGATGTTTAACTGCTTTCCTCATGTTTATATTCTTTGATGGATAAATGCACATTAGGACTTTAACAAAACAAACAGGAATCAAACATGTCCCTGCTTTATTCGATGTTTAATTCAAGGACTTAGCAACTGTTCTATCTGTTCTAATTGATCTAAACCTTACAGTTGTTCAATCCTTTCACAATTTACACCTATAATAAATTTTTGATATCTGCATATCCACACTACATATCGGCCGATTAGATGTTGTGCGGATGGGGGATATTTCTCCGCCATACCGTAGGATATCGGCCAATTAGACATGCATATCCACCAAAAGGTTGACAGCTATGACAAAATATTTCAAGGTTGACAACAAATATCCGCATATCCGCACTGCATATCCACCGAGTAGACATGCCAATGGTAGATATCTTGTCATATTGCGTGCTTGTATGCCCTCAGCTACCTAGCTGCGGTTCTTGGGAGATCCAATCTGGTACGGTCCCTGACGCTAACCCGGTACTAATTACGATCCTACTGCAGTTAGCTGAGACTTGATGTACGAAGATATTTATTTTGAGCAAACGAAAAGTGTAGTAAAATACAACAGTGAAAGTAAGTGGGGAACGAATATGCAAAGTGCCAAAATACGTGAACACAAATGCCTGACTCCTCCCTGCTTCCCTGATCCTTCTGTTTGTTCCTGTGCACAGAGCCACAGGGACTTCAGGATATCTCACTCCGCGGCCTAAGCTGAAACTTGTCAAAAGACAAAACAAATGAACCTGACTCCAGAACAACAACTCACTAATTGTCTTGATCAAAACTGAGCATCAAAACCCCTCAGGCCGCATAGGCTCTCAAGGCTAATACGCAACATGAAACCAAAAATACAAAATAGACGTAAGCGGCGAATTCGACCACAGTCCTTTCCGAGTCACCGGGGGTATTGACCAAAAAATGTCCGATCCTCAGGATAGGACGACAAAGCGTGCAAAAGGAGACGTTTCTCCGACAATAATAAAAACGACCATAATCATAAGAATGAAAAATATGCATTGCAATGCGCCTAACATCACCTTGTAAGTAGTATGCAAAACTTTTGCGCTCACCATTTATTTGTTTTGGACCAAAAATATGTGTGACACAAACCGTTTTATCGGGTTGTTTACCTAATAATAAATGGAAACACTTTAACAACAAAGAGTTTAGGAAATGAAAATGAGGTAATTAGAGGACCAAAGGTCAGAGGAATTGACCCTCTGACATCCCTCCCCCCAAAGGCAAGACTTTTCCCGCCAGCGAAGGGAAAAGTCAGGAGGTCCCCCAAGGGCCCCAGACCCTTGATGCCATTGGTCGGCAACTCCAAACGTTCCAAAAACCATTCTACGCGCCGTTGATGCAATTATACAAATAAAAAATAAAACGTCCGTATCAAACGGCATCATTACAATTATAGGACCAATGGCGTCGGATGCTACCCCGGCGCGAAAAAGTTCGCCAATAAAATGCCCAATGGGCCTGTTGACCCGAATAAAAAGAATAAAAAGTTTGAACCAATAGCATTGGCGGTACTCAGGCCGAATTTGACAAAAAAAAATAAAAATTGTTTGATTGGCAGCGACCCCCACGGTGCCCGTTTTAGGTTGTGGGCCGCTCCCCACTGCCATCGATGTGTTTGGTATCAGTGGCTCCTCCATCACCGATTTTGGCCTTCATCTCAGTCCTCTCCGGAGGGGTGGTTGATAAATGTGGTGAGCCCGCAAGACTTTCCCTTTTTTCGCCGCCGCTACTCAACTGGCCCCTTGGCCGGACACTGGCCCCCCAACGCCTTTGGTATTATCTGTCCCCAGGGAGAAAGGATGCCCAAAGACCGAATCCTCTGGGCCTTTGGCTGTCTAGATTTTAAACCAAAATATTTATGGTATTTGTTGTTAAAGTGAATCTGCCTTATTAAAATGTAAACTTAAACCCATAACACAGTCTGTGCCACAAAAAAAAGTTTTGAAATGAAAATGTATATGTTTTGGGAAAAAGATAGAGAAAAATTTAGAAATGGTAGCGCCAAGCTGCCTACCCCATGCACGATGTTAGTTGGTGACTACTTTTGGAAAGGAAAAGAATAATTAAAATTTGCGAAAATACAAGAATTGGATGATAATTTACACAGATTCACCGAAAAAAGGAATACAAGGTATCTTCATACGGAATAAAACACAAATGAGAAAATAAACAAAACAAATTGCTGAGATTAATAAGAGAGGCAATTTTAAGGTATAATGAGAGTGGCACAACCGGTTTACATTTTGGAATACTAACGCTCGAAATGAAAAAATAAGTGACTTTTGAAATATCGTAAAGATTACAGAACACGATACTCATTTTATGGTGACCTCACGAAGAGCGGGGTCATTTTTAACAAAAAATTTACTTCTGTCTATGACCACTATGGTCCCGCCCAGGCTGACCAATACTGGGTTCTCTTTTCAATGGCGAGATATAATCGGGATTTACCATCGACGGAGGTCTTTGTGGCGGCTGCGTACCTGTCGAAGTCCCGGAAATATCCATTCTCTCCTCACTTTGTACGTTACAAATCCGCAGGATTATCATAGGCGGTGGCATTTGGAGGCCAGACAAAACCAAAAATTGATGGTAATATT
This sequence comes from Romanomermis culicivorax, assembly GCA_963922205.1. Lineage (NCBI taxonomy): Eukaryota > Metazoa > Nematoda > Enoplea > Mermithida > Mermithidae > Romanomermis > Romanomermis culicivorax. The sequence continues at coordinate 367,739 of CAWUHX010000197.1, forward strand.
GTGGTTGACCCGGCTGAAATTGCATAATCGGGAATTGCGGCACTTGAAAATGAGGCGGCGGAGGTACCACCGTATTTGGCAATATTTGGCCTGAAAAAAGAGGGCGACTCAAACAATCAACTCCTACCTGGATTTCGTCAAACGTCACGTGATTCACATCACAATTTATCGTTGTTTTTCGTTACGTTTTGTGTTACAGTAATTTACATCAATTTTGCGTTTCCTTTTTATACTTTTTACATGCAAATTATGTGTGTACTTTTTATGTTTCGTTTCTGTTTCTGTTTGTGCACTTTTATTTCCATTTCGACTTATTATTTTCAATCGCACATGTGGACTACGGTATGTGCCCGCTAGTCAAGAATTTCCGTTAGAGATAAGCTCTCCAAGCTCATCACTGTAATTGGAGCACAACGTGCACCTCTTATCAGTAAAAACTAGCGACGTTTCACAACGTGAAACGACTAGTTGAAATTCTCACTAGTGACGTTCCTATGTTAAGCATGGAGAGTGAAAACTCGCCCCAATGCTTAACGTTGTGAACTGGAAAATGTCTATGTGATCATAGGCATCTTCTGCAACGATTTCCCCTGCAGAAGTTAGCTTGGGGGAGTGTTAACTCCGCCCAAGGCATACTGTAGTTTATGGAGCCCTTTAAAAGGGCATGTTTCGTCTTTTTGTCACACTCATTTATTGGGCCTAACTGGTTTTCCTCTTTTAGCCTTCGCGTCCGCCTTCCCCATCATCCGATTTTTTATATATTTTATATTGTCAACTGCGTCTTGCCGCACGTCGAATAAAATTAGCATATTTCGCCTCTAGCCCTTTGCATACGTTACCACTACAGTAACCCGACCGTAGGAACCCGTCCCCATCGCCTTTAATCCTAGAACAACATCGCCCTCGCCGAGGAAACGTCCGTTACTGCGGCCTGTTGATCAGCAGCCGCCGAACCTCCCACCGAATCGCCCCGATTCCCGTTCCCGTACATCGCCGTCCATAGGACCCCAATTGGACCCCGAACCCGTCCCCCAGCGCCGAGTAATTTGAGAAGAGGTTTCGGGAGTCTTCTCGGGGGTTATTGTTGTTGAGGGTATATTTGTGGGAGTCTCCCCTAAGCTAGTTTTCCCCCGGAAGGACCCTCAGTTAAGAAAGCCCTCAGACCCTTAAGGTCAGGGCCAATAAGGGGATTTAGGTTAACAATCGGGTCCCCTACAATACGCCATTCTTCGAATGGCACCATCCCCCATTCCGGTGAATGAGGACTAGGGATTGGCACCCCCGACCCGGCCGCGTTGTCCATTATTCTACAGCATTAACCCTAGGATAAGGCCGAGGTACACCATAGGTTTACCTGCCGTAGTACCAGCTGGGTTGGGTTTGTGAACTGAAGCCATAAATGGAGCCACCCAATGGGGTCACAGCATGCCACTTCCAGTGACATGACCATATTACCTATGGGATTTGGTATGGGTTTCCCCATCAATGTGACTGATCACCAATCTACTTAATGTGACATGGCTCCCAATTTCAGTTAATGTGACATGGCGAGGCTGGAAAATCGACCTTTAAGTCTGACTTCACAGTCCTTGGGAACGAACCTTTTACCCTTTTTGAGTGAGATACCTCTTTCAATTAGGTAAAACTTCGGTTTGAGTGGGGAAACCTCCGTCAGATCATGAGAATCGCCACTTGAGTGGGGAAACCTCTCTCAGGTCTGCTGATTCGCATTCAAAGTGGGATTACTGACCCTTAGGATGAAAATTTTTGCCCTCATGTAAGCGGATACGCCCGTAAGAAGGTACACTGCCCCTTAGGTCAAAATAAGCCCTTATATTCGAGTCTAACGCCAACCCAGATAGCACCGCATTTGAGTAGAATTTAATTACTGTAGGTCGGGATTTGCCCCATGTGTGATTAACTTAGTGATTCTTGCGCGTAAATTAATGCCTTATGAGTCTAGTAACTCCCGTAAGCTTTAATCTGCCCCTGGTGTCAGATTTCTCCCCAGAGTCAAACCCCAAGAGTCATACATTCCCAGAGTTGAGCAAATCGAGTATTCTGCTTCCATCTCCTCTGAGCTTTCATTTCTCTTTCTCTTTCCATTTTTCTTTTCTTCTTTTTTCACTTTGGGCTCCATTCACTGCGTGTGATCGGATAGGTTACTGTAGCGCTGTATGGCCTGTTTGGTTACAGTATGACTGCGATTTGCACGTACTCTAACTACAGTATACCTGGGTACGGGTACTTGAGTATCACAGCCATTGAGGTTTTCACAGCCCCTGAGAGTTTTGGGATCTCCGATCACGAGGTACAGTACACCCTCCACTCTTGATTCTGGACGTCAAGTGTGGTCGTGATTTGTTATCTGTGTCCGGTATGTGTGTCAACACACTTTTTCAAAAATTTTTTTCTTATCTTCACTGAGCACTAGCCAAGTTGCTCATTTTTCCGGCCAAACAAGCCAAAATTTTACTGTGGACACATATAACACCGTACTTAGCAGATCACATTGCTTATCTTTCGGGCCTCAAATTTTATTTTATTTACTTTACTTTTTATTTTCTCAGTCTTCTATGTGTAGTGTGTGACCCAATTATAATAACTTTTTCACCCAATAAATTTCTTATCTCAAAACAAAATCAACTTAATTAAAAACTAATAACCCATTTTTCTCACTCTCTTTTTTTTAAACAAACAAATTAACAAAAATTTTTTATCCTTTTCCTACCCCAAAAACAAACAAAACATTCTTTTTTCACTTCTATTCAAATTTATCAAAAACAAAACTTTTTCTTCATCGGTCACACATACGTCATAGTTGGCAACCGTTCAGTAGGTCATTTTATTATTTTTTACACTACTGCACGGTCTTCTTTTTCTTTTTTTCTTCTCTCTAGGTAGTTGCACGTGATAGGATCTTACCGATTGTGACCACTGGCGTCAGCAATAACTACTTATTGGGTTGTTGTTATGAGGTCATGTGTCTTGGGTGACCCTACCTCTGACATCCGCAACTACCTCACATGCTGCTGTTACACTGAGGCGTGACTAGCGGGGTCATGCCTCTGACGTCGGCAATGGCCGCATAGCATTTGGCCATTTAAGGGGTTGATGGTTCTCTGTGTCCTCCCCCTGCGTCTGCAACAGCTGCATCCCTTGCTGTTGCTTTAAGGGGTGGGTGGCCCTCCGGCTCTACCTCTGACGTCAGCAATGGCAACGTAACAGGTTGTTATTGCAGGATGGTGACTGTATGGCACTGTCTTTCTGACGTCTGCAACAGCAGATGTCGTCTTGTCGCACTAGGATTGGTCGGGTATTCCGACTTCAGTCTTTGACGTCAGCAACAACAGTGCACTGTATTGTTGTTCGGAGATGTGAGGCCTTACAAACCGCACATCTGGCGTCTGCAACAACTGCATCTCATATCATTGTTGTAGGATAACTGAGACTCAGCTATTACCTTTTGACGTCAGCAACGGCGATGCTCCGTGTTGTCGTAGCAAGGTTGCTGGTCTAGGGCCCTATCTACTGATGTCCACAATGATAAGTCTCTATTCCAGTATCGGAATTAAGACCTTACAGTCTTAGTCTGGCATCAGCAACGGCCATGCTCCATATTGCCGTAAGAAGTCTGTAGCCATAGGCTCATACTTCTTGGCCTACATACTGCAATATGAGACTATGGCACTTACATCCCAGTCACCTGAGGTCAGCACCGAGTGTGTGGTGGTGTATATCACATCTTTTGACGTCAGCATCGAGTTACTGTGGGTCTCCAAGATGCCACTTGAGTCCTGGGTGATGATTGGAGTATTACTTTCTCACCTACGGCTCCTGTTTGAGGGTTGTGTCTGTGTGTTACTGGTGCCTGGGAAACATCAGTCAACATGCTCACGCAACCTGAGATGCACTTGGTCCGTGATACTGATCAGGTTGTCCGCCAGGGTAGCGGCACTGATGGATCAGCACATGACCTTCTTCTAAAGCTTTAACTGTAGGTTCGAACGGGTTTACACTCGGCCTCAGCTGGGTTGGTTGTTCAACATACGCAACTGTTGGGCATTTGCAGTCAGTACTGCCTGTGTCTAACAACCGCAAGGGTTGACAACCTTCTTGTAAATTTCTTATCTAAATTCTCGCATTTCTCTTTCATCTATAATCTTCTTTAGTGTCCCCACCAGAATAATTCCTCAGGAATTACGGCACAGCCACTGGTTGGGCCTAAAGTGTAAAAGACCCCCCTGTAATCATTTCTTTACACTCAAACGCCTTCGTTAGCTGGCCTAATAATGTCCCCACTAGAGTCGCCCTTAATCCTGAGTCCGCCTCCGTTGGTTTGTCCCTTAGCATAATATAACCGCTAGTCCGCCTAAGCGAAGGTGTTCGAGTCCGCCTAAACACATTAGAACTAAGTCCGCCTTAGCCCCTCACTTTACACTCATTTATTCGAGACAGACTGTACCCCTGATCTCAAGATGCGTTGAGCCTAGCCTCGATTCATAGGAGGAAGCCTGCATTTCCCCACCTCCATTTTGGCACAGCTGGGCCAAGGACCCCCATGCCCTTTTACTGACTGAGTGTGTCAGAATAGCACCTCGGTACCTGGTGCTCTTTATCTCCAACTGGTGACCTGCAATCCTCACTTCATCTCAGTGAATGGAAACCCGGCCCCCAGCTGTATATAATACTCCTGGAGAGTTCCCGTTCTGTTCAAAACGCACATTCCCGTTTTGGGCACGGTTGTAGCATATATGCGAATGACATCCTCCGGGGATCCTCCTGTCTAGTCATCACACTTTTCAGAGTTCGCAATTGCTCCTAGTTAGTGAGGCCAATTGCGTAATAGCCCATTCCCCTTTGCGTAGTCTGGTTTGTAAACTAATTTTGTCCCTATCTATTTACCCCCACTAAGTTTACTTTAAGTTGTCCCCCTTTACTTATTAATTCTTAAGCTACTCCATGCGCTACTCCTGGTGAGTAGGACTTTGTCGGTTACGAGCCCTCCCATATCCCAAAGTTTGTAAACTAGCACATCAGACTTAACCTCCAAATAAAATTCCCTTTTGAGCGGGTTTATCCATACGTCCTCACGTCGATTCCTTTATTTTATGGTTGGAGTTCCACCATTTCATTCAAATTTATTTACTTTTGGTTCAAATAACCGGGTCTAGCCCCATTAATTTCTAAAGTTTGGGTATAACTTTCCCTCTCTTTACACTCGGGTTATCCCCTCTTTAATTATGTAGGTGACCAGATAAATTCCCTTCTGAGTCAACCCATCTTTCCTTCTGGCTGTTCTGAGAGCTAAAACTTTGTTCTTTTCTAGCCCCATTGTTGGGTGGTCGCTAGATATTGTAAAGAACAAGAGTTACAGCCTCAACATGCCGTCGCGCAAACGTTCTCGTAATTCCCGCGCTTCTTGGCCACGCGACTACCAAAGTAACACTTACTTCACTTTGACAAAATAGAGACACCTAGACGTTCCTGTCGCCTTAGTACTAAGCTTAAGCAGACAAGTGAGCCCCTCTCTATTCAGTTTGATCGAATAACTTCACAGGCACGATCATCAGTCTTAGATACCTTACAGGAAGACGAATTTTCATCTATGAAGTCAGAAATTGATTTACCTTCACAGATTGAGAATAAGGTCCAAGCTGCATTTGAGAATGCCCTTGGACCGCTCAACCAAAAGCTGGAGGCTATGAATGGCAGAAGGCAACCTCCTGTGTCCAGCTTCATGGCCCCTCCTGCCTTTTCAGGTGCTTTTGGTGAGTCCATAACAGATTTTATATCTCACTTGACCCGCTTCTTTACACTTCAAGGGGTAACAGAAGCGGATCATGCATATAAAATTGCGTTCTTGGAGTCTTGCCTCACGGGTCCTGCTCTCGCATCCTACCGGGACTTCAGCAGTGGTACTCCGCAGCCTACCCGCTACGAAGAGTTCACGGCTTTTCTAAGGGACGACTTTCCAGTAGGGCGTGACTCAGATCTGCATCAGCAGTTGATCCAGAATCGCCTGCAGAAGCCGACTGAGTCTGCGATAGTCTACCTTGAGCACCTTAAGAGACTGTCCAGGGTGGCTTATCCGGATCTCGCGACTGATGTTAGGGATTCTATTGTAAAACCTATCTTTCTGAGAGGGTTGAAACCAGTCCTTAGAGATAGTATTAAGTTCAGGGAGTTCACAACTCTTGAAGAGACTCTCAAAGCAGCCTGCTACGCGGAATCGCAAATTTTTCGGGATGAGATTAGGTATACTGCCCCATCTAATGCTGTTTTCTCTTCAGAACAAAGGACCGCCGACAACGTTAGGTCAATGTAGAATCAAAGGGGCACCGCTCAACGTCGGTCGGTAACGCCGTCCAATGAAATTCGATGTTTACAATCGGAGATGGCCCGGCTTACGGCTCACATTGCCCGACTTACGGCTCAGCAATCGGCGCCGCCTTTGAGAAATTCGACGCCGTCATCGACGCCGTCGACACGTGTCCAGACCACCGGCGACCGCCTGTCAGGGGCACATTTACAGATGTGCTCCTACCATGGACGCTGCACGGGCCCAACATCCCGATAGCGCCGGCCCTAGTACCGCCACCGCCACTGGCGCCAGCTGTTGCTATTTTTGTCGAACGAGGGCGCACCCGACCGACCTATGCGACAGACCCTGCCCGCATTGCCGAAAGTTACGAGTGCATCGGGCTTCGGCCTGCCCAAATCGAAGTTCGACATTGCCTGGTGAGACTAACTTTGGTAATTCTGGTTACTCTCCTCAGGGGGCAAGTGGAAATTTTTGGTGTTATGCTAATCCAACTCCTCATGGGACAGGGAACCAATATCGGTCACCTCCACAGCAAAATAATGCTGTAGAGGCCACCGACGGTCTTCCTCATCCAAATCTGTTTGATCTGGATGATGAAGTTCTGGCTGAACATCTGGCAGATCACTCACAACTGTGTTATCCTGTCTGTATAATCAGTATTGGGTTTTCAGCTGCCACAGTGGTTTCGGCATCGACTCCATTGTCAGCCCTTCCGCCGCGGCCACCGAAATATGCGACGCTGGTCAACGTAAACCGGTCAATGACACCGAAAACGACTGGCAACATCAGCGTAATCGTGTCGTATCGACCAACGGAAGGTACAACGGTGCCACCAGCACGTGTTATCAACCAGGGACCGCCGCCCAGAATTCCTACGGACTCCGCGTTGGAGGTCGTCATTCAATTGGAATCGATGAATCTGATAGGTAAACTACCTTCTTTTTCTGACATTTCAGGTCTGAAAATCAGATATCCTTATAAGTCACCAGCTTTAATTATCTCTTGTTTACAGATTCCTCATCCGTCACTGACGCGATGCAGGCTGTTTGGTCAACCGATTTGGCCAAAAAGTACCCGCAACTCCTCTGGGCGCTACTCAACGAGCCGTTCGAGGTTGAGGCGCTTACGGCCGCTGACATCATGCTATCAGCGCCAACGGTGTTGCGAGTTTTGGGGCCGGACGTTGCTCGAGGGGCGCTCGAGTTTATCACCGACGGAACTATTCGCGCCACCCCGGTGGACAAGATCCTGTTGGGCGGTGAACCGTCGTCGCCGGCAGTGGACACCGTCCGCCGCGCTGTGGAGGAGGCCAGTCGCAACGTGTGGCCCACAGCAGTTGTTGCCACGTCACCGACAACAATGACGACGGGAGCCCAAACACTGGCAGCAATTGTGCAACAGCAACCGGTCGCCAACGCCTTTGGAGAACCGTTGCCCGCCATTAACAAGGCCCTCAACGTCACCAAGGCGTCGCCATTTCCGACGGCAACCGCCCCGCGGTCCCCGAAGATTGGCGTTCTTCGAGAAGTCCACCCGTGCGGAGGCTTGGTCATCGACTTCCCCGGAGAGGAGTCCGTATCCTCCGACGACGATGACGTCGAAGACTGAAGCCCCCCGAAGGGTGAAAACTGTAAATTTTGGTGTAAATTTGCAAACACCATTTGTAAATATTTTGTTTGTAATAAATTGGGCCTTCGTAACACTACTGTTCTTAGGAATGAGCTCTGCAACACATGCTACTCAATACCAATTTTGTGGTCTTTCAAGAAGCGGTCATCCACTTGAGTTACCTCAAACAGTTGAATGCAAACCACCAAAATCTTCGTGGAGTCCATGACGCATGAATGTTACAGTGTATGTACCTATTTCTGATCCAATCACTACTAAAGCATGGAAATGTACTTTGCGAAACAGTAAGGTATGCACGAATACTGGTTTTTTCGGATCTAGGGGCATCACTGCAGACGTCATTACTACTCAGCGTCTCGCGCCTGCGACGTGTACAGGCACATCGCACAAAGGTGTTTGGTTTACAAAAGCTTGTGGAGATACGTCCTGGCTTTTATAGCACTAACCAAACACTGGAGGTGATGTATTCATGGTGCTGCAACCACGTCTGCAAGACAGTGACTAACCTCTTCATCGAGGAGGGACAGGTTGCTTCGTGGGATGGCACTACAGCTCTAAGTACCTTAGGAGATGTGGGTGGATGCAGTCCCACTGCAGGCCAATGCACTACTCTTGACGGGGTAATTGTTTGGCCTGCCACAAACTTTACAGCACAGTGTCATTATCCACCTCAGGGTAATTATACTGCGTCTGTATCAGGGAACCATATCATCATCGATGATTTGCAGGTTGCCCTGAAGATCCCGGAAAACTCTTGTATGTTTCGGCTGTGTCCTGACCTCCGGTCGAATACAGTTAGAATGGATCAGGGTCTTCTTCTACGCATCCACGGAAGATTTAATTTGACCCACAGGTTGTTCGGATTGGCAAAGGACTCCGTCCCTGACCCCGTCAATGCCAAACTGAACTACCTGGCTCAGCAGATCAAGGAGTCAGAAATTCACAATTTTCGATTCATGTGGCTTGAGTTGTGTTCGCACGCTCAACGCTACCTTGATCTGACTTGGCAGTTGCTTCGTTTTGACTCTACACTCGGAGCCCGGGCATTCCTTCAAAGGAATGATCTGACGGCAGAATTTATGGGTGAAGCACTGACGATATGGCCGTGTCAAAAGGTCAACGCCACTTATGTCTACCATTCGTACCGAGTGGGGGACACCTGTTACAAGTATCTACCCGTACAGGTTGGCGGTACCATTTATTTTGCCACCCCTGGTATCCCAGATCTCACTAAATTCAGTCCGAAGGTGCCGTGTGACCACCACTTTACAGGGATTTTCCGAAATCGCTCTGGCTGGTTTACTGAGTCTGGCACGGTCCATGTGAGCCACATTCTGCTTGAGCTGTTCTGGAAACAGCGCTTCAACGTCACTCACTTTGACGCTCCTGCGCTCTTCCATGATCAGTTGGCAATGACCCCTTCAAGTTTTGCTTTCTTTAAACAGTACGTTTACAAGACTGAGCAAATTGAAGCGGTCTTAAACCGGTTGGTAAACTTTACCGCCGGTCTGTCCCTCCAACCCGATACTATTTATCAGGGGCTTGCAGGGGTGGGAACTGACATCAAAACCTCACTGGAAGGTGTTGGTTTGGCAGCAAACCATGTGATTACTGGCCAACAGCACAACCTCATGCAGGGCTTACAGTCTCTTTTGAGTGGACCAGTGCAGTTGATCTTTAACACACTCATTGCCCTGGCAGTATTGGCCGGTACAGGATTTCTCATCTACATTGGGATCTCCTATTACCTCAGTTACCGCCTGCGGAAAAGACAGGTTCGGTTTGTTAGCCAATACTCTCCGTTGAACCTCCTCCGGAAAGTTCAACGTTGGGTAGGTTTTCATTACGTACAGAACGATGTGCCAACCCAGTTAGACAGGATCACTCCGTGTTTTGTCGTACTGGTTGACCACAAGGAAACCCCTGCTTTCCTTGATACTGGTTGCCCACGGACTATCATTAGTCAACGCCTTCACAAAGCGCTGATCAAAGAGAGTCCGAAGGCGGGGATGGCCTTCCAGCAACATCACAACTTTAACCCATTGATGAATATCAATGGGAAAGCGGTCCATACTCTTCTATCGGGACCATATGAGATCATGTTGCCTGGGACCCCTCAGCCACACACTAGAGTGGATATACATCTCCATGTGTGTAAGACCACGTCTCCTTTCTGAGCACCAGTCGATCTGATTCTTGGATTGGACTTCCTGGAGCAATTCCAGAATATCACGTTTGATTACCAACAACATGTCTGTCGATTGAATGCGGTAGAACTGCCACTTCTTTTGACAGCGGCTGAGATTGATCAGGTCAAACCCTGGTGGGAGAACACACGTTCACTGTCAAGGGCCTCCCACAGGTCCGGGTCTCGATCAAGATCAAGGACTTCGTCCCTTTCTCAGCCACCCTCGCGAGCTTCCTCAGTTGCCTCATCCCCTGGGTCAACCAGAGGAAGTAGAACCTCTTCCAGACGGGCTAGTGGTCATTTTATGGCCAGGTCAGGATCAAATTGTCCCCGACCCCCGCCTGGAAATTCTTCGGTTACACTAGACAAAGGCCCTTTTCGCGAGCCTAGTGATTCTGACGCACCTGCATCCCCTGTACTAGAGGTGCCACCACTCTTTGATGCAGAGGTTGAATCACTGGGAGCTACTCAGAGCTCAGGAGAAAGATCGGATCATGTACTAGCTGTCCAGGTTCATCCCACTCCTCGGACCAATCCGGAAGCCTCGGTTGGTTATGCTCTGGTAGGACTACTCCGACGCACTGGTTTGCCAATACCAAGGCGAACCAATGCGCCAGAGTCAAGTTTTGATGACTCCATACCTGACCCAGGTCATGTAGTCTCAGCTTTCTACCCCACTGAAATGAGGACCCCTCATATCAGGATTCTACTGAACAATTGGGTAGAAGCCAAAGCTCTAATTGATACAGGGGCAGTTTTCTTGCTCCTGGATCACAAGTTGGCGGTTCAGTTACCCGACTTGGTGCTCACAGAGACTAGGGCCCGTCCAATAGCAGCCAATGGGTCTCCGATCCTACTGCTAGGCGCTGCCTATGTCATGGTGACAGTAGCTGATGTTTCTGAACGGATTCAGGTCCAAATTCTAGAGAACTCCTCAGCTGAACTAGTCTTGGGGACGAACTTCCTCGGATGGTTCAATTGTGTCAGTTTGAACTGGGAGAAATCCTTTCTCCAGTTCAAAGAACTTCGGGTTCCATGTGAAGGCCTCATTCACAATCCTCCTTCTGCTCGTGGGGTGCTACCCTTGCAGGAGTTGATTGTCCTTGAGCCTCACTCGTTGACACAATTTACTGCACCTTTACCTGCATTGTACGCAACTGTACCCGAGATAGCTTTTTTTCCTAAGCCTCTTTTGGGACAACAATGCAGTGTGTACTTTGCTGGTACTGTGAGTACAGTGACCAATGGTTGCGTACCCCTACAGGTAGTTAACCCAAGTACACACTCAGTGGTTCTCTACCCGCACACAACCATCGGTCATGTGCAGATGCATACTGATACCTCACAAGAATCAGCAGTCAAGTCTGATACCATTCTTGACCGTAAGTGGGTTGAAGCTAATGCTGTAATATCCTCAGATATCTCCTCACAGGATAAAGCAGCGTTGCTCGATCTGCTGGTTGCATTTACTGACCTCTACGCTATTGATGAAAAGGACACAGGTTCCACTGACCTCGTGCACCACGAGATCAGCACGGGTGACACTCGCCCAGTCCGCCGTTTCCCTTACCGCACCGTGCCCAAGGAAAAGGATCTCATCATACAAGAAGTCAAAGCGCTCCAGGAAAAAGGCATTATTCGCCCTAGTACCTCACCCTGGGCTACTAACACCATCCTGGTTCGCAAGAAAAATGGGTCACACCGGATGTGTGTTGACTTTCGTGGTCTTAACGAGGTCACGAAAAAGGATGTTTATCCTCTCCCACGGATTGATGATATCCTGGACACACTCAAGGGTATGAAATACTTTACTACCCTTGATCAGGCTAACGCCTACTGGTCTATACCTATTGCCGAGGCAGACAAAGAGAAAACGGCATTTAATACGCCTATTGGACTTTACGAGTTCAACTATCTGCCTTTTGGTCTTTGCAATGCCCCTGGGACGTTTCAACGCCTCATGGATCTGCTTCTCACAGGACTGCAGTGGCGCACTGCACTGACCTATCTCGATGACATCTTGGTGTTCGGGAACTCTCACACCCAGATGCTTGAGCGCCTGACGGATGTGTTTTCGCGTCTCCATCAGGGTGGAATGAAGCTCAGACTGAGCAAGTGCAAGTTTTCGCACTCTGAGGTAGAATATCTCGGGTACCGCATCTCACAGAAAGGTCTCCAGCCGGATAAAGTCAAATTGGCTGCCGTCCAGGATTTACCCGTTCCACAAAACGCCAAAGACATCAAGTCTTTTCTTGGTCTTGTGTCTTATTATAGGCGTTTCATCCCTGGTTGCGCTCGGCTCAGCGAGCCGCTGACCAAGCTCTTACGGAAGGAAGTTACCTTCCAGTGGTCAAAACCTCAGCAAGCGGCGTTCGACGAACTCCGAAGGCTGTTGTTGAACCCTCCTGTCCTGCGCCATCCGGACTTTACGAAATCCTTCATACTTCAAACTGATGCAAGTATTTCGGGGATAGGAGCAGTTCTGAGCCAGTTAGACGAAAATGGATACGACCATCCTGTTGCGTACGCCAGTAGAGGGTTAACAGCAGCTGAGAAAAACTACACTATTACGGAGTTAGAGACTCTCGCTGTTGTCCATTTTGTTAAGCACTTTCGGCCTTACCTCTTTCAACATGAGGTGGTCGTTCAGACCGATCACACTGCTGTAAGGCAGTGTTAGAGAAATCGAACCCTTCGTCCCGGATAGCTCGGTGGGGCCTCGCGTTAGCTGAATTCAAACTGACTATTCGGCCACGAAAAGGTCGGTCTAATGGTAATGCTGACGCATTATCACGCCTTCCTGATCCTAATTCCCTTGCCGGGGAGAGTATCGATGATACTCCCCTATACAGACCCGAGGGAGAAGTAATGATGATCTCCGATGGTGCGCAGCACCTGGCGAATTCATCCCAAAGGACCACCAATGGTGCGCAGCACCTGGCCAGGTCTGAGTCTTATGCAGAGATATCACAGGATGCGCAGCACCATGACCTTCTCGCAACTCAATTTGAGGATCCGGAATTAGCCTCCATTCTTAGGTCACTAAAACCCTACGGTGATCAGAATGATGTTAATGGCTACCACCTGTTGGATAACATCCTTCAGAAGTGGACAGGCGAGTCCAACAAGATTGTTGTCCCTCGATCAATGGTTACTACCATTATTGAGGCTCACCACAACGACATTCTTGCTGGACACTTTGGTGCGAAACGTACCGCGAGGCTTATAGCCCGCAGGTACCACTGGCCTTCCCTCAGTGCGGACGTCAAGTCCTTTTGTCAACGGTGTGATCTTTGCCAACGGAATAAACCCGCGAGACAAAAGACCCCTGCAACTCTGAAACCGATTTCCATTACGGGACCGTTTCATCGAGTCGGTGTCGACTGTATGGGACCAATGACCACTAGTGAAAGTGGAAACCGATTTATTGTAGTCTTTATAGACTACTTTACTAAATGGGTCGAAGCTTTCGCTACTCCGGACATCACTGCGCAAACCATAGCTCGACTTTTTGTTACACAAATTGTCTGCAGACATGGGGCACCGCAGATTCTTCAGTCTGATCGTGGTACTGATTTCACATCCAAACTGATGACTGAAATCACTGCCATTTGTTCAACTAAGAAAATCCACTCCACCGCTTATCATCCCATGACAAACGGAGAAGTGGAAAGAGCTAATCAAACGCTAGCTACACGGTTACGTATGTATGTCCACCAAGGTCATACTGATTGGGATGAACACCTGCCGTATTCTGTGTTCGCTGTCAACATTAGCATGAATGAGTCCACAGGGTATTCACCCTTTGAGCTCATGTATGGTCGTACACCCATGCTACCTGTTGATGCAGCGCTCTCATTCAACCCTCTGGCTCATATTATAGATGTTTCTACTTATGATATGGAGGTCAAACGGCATTTTACAAATGCCCTGACCTTGATCCAGAGCAGAATTGAGAGATCACAGGCGGCTTATGCTAGGTCCTACCACCGCATGGCACGAGATGTCTCATACAAAGTTGGGGATCAGGTGCTCAAACTGCGCACCACCGGAAAACGTGGTCTAACGCCCAAATTACTGCCCATTTATGATGGCCCCTACTTTGTCACGAATGTGGCATATCCCAATGTCACCATTCCACTTGAGACTGACCAAGAAGATACTGTGCATGTCAATCAGCTTAGATGCTACGTGTCACCTGCTCAGCCTACAGAAGAAGAGGAGATACCTTCCACTTCACAGGTCATCGAGACGGCACCTTTGTTGATTCCGTCAACAAACAGAGATTTTACACAAGATCTCATTGACCCACATCTTGATGCAGAGGTCTCCGACCCGTAATCAAATGGCTCTTCTCTTCTTTACTTACGGACGGGGTCGTCCTTTTTCGAAGGACCACCGTGCCCCCCCCACACAGTACCCACTCCTGTCCCATGCTGGGATAGCAGTGTAAAGAAGAGAATGAGCAGCGATCAATGCATCTAAACTAGGGTATTGCCCCATTACCACGGGCGCATCCGTGCGATAGCCTATATCTCGCCTCTAAAATTTTTCTTTTAGTCTCGTTTCAGATTTCACAACCCAATCAATCAACAATCCGGCAACTTCACCGAAGGGATCAAATGACGTCAGCAACTTCACGCATCTCCAATTGACATCAGCAACTCCACGCACCATTGACAAAATTTCACAAGCCAAAACGCACCGAAAAACCACTGGACCATCGACCGCTCGCCGTCACCATCACCTGAACGTTTGACCTCCACAGACATGCGCACAAGGACGAGGACGCCCTTTTTCGAAGGACCGCCGTGTCACGTGCCAACGGATTTCGTCGAACGTCACGTGATTCACATCACAATTTATCGTTATGTTTTTCGTTACGTTTTGTGTTACAGTAATTTACATCAATTTTGCGTTTCGTTTTTATACTTTTTACATGCAATTTATGTGTGTACCTTTTTATGTTTCGTTTCTGTTTCTGTTTGTGCACTTTTATTTCCGTTTCGACTTATTATTTTCAATTGCACACGAAGACTACAGTATGTGCCCGCTAGTCAAGAATTTCCGTTAGAGATAAGCTCTCCGAGCTCATCGCTGTAATTGGAGCACAACATGCACCTCTTATCAGTAAAAACTAGCGACGTTTCACAACGTGAAACGACTAGTTGGAAATTCTCACTAGTGACGTTCCTATGTTAAGCATGGAGAGTGAAAACTCGCCCCAATGCTTAACGTTGTGAACTGGAAAATGTCTATGTGATCATAGGCATCTTCTGCAACGATTTCCGCTGCAGAAGTTAGCTTGGGGGAGTGTTACCTCCGCCCAAGGCATACTGTAGTTTATGGAGCCCTTTAAAAGGGCATGTTTCGTCTTTTTGTCACTCATTTTTGGGCCTAACTGGTTTCGTGTTTTAGCCTTGCCTCCGCGTTCGCCGTCGTCCGATTTTTATTATATTTTGTATTGTCAACTGCGTTCTGCCCTACGTCCAATAAAATTAGCATATTTCGCCTCCGGCCTTTCGCATACGTTACCACTACTGTAACCCGACCGTAGGAACCCGTCCCCGTCGCCGTTAATCGTAGAACCCCATCGCCCTTGCCCAGGAAACGTCCGTTACCGCCGCCTGCCGATCAGCAGCCGTCGAACCTCCCGCCGAATCACCCGGATTCCCGTTCCCATATATCCCCGTCCGTAAGACCCCAATTTGACCCCGAACCCGTCGCCCAGCGCCGAGTAATTTGAGAAGAGGTTTCGTGAGTCTTCTCAGGGGTTATTGTTGTTGAGGGTATATTTGTGGGAGTCTCCCCTAAGCTAGTTTTCCCCCGGAAGTACCCTCAGTTAAGAAAGCCCTCAGACCCTTAAGGTCAGGGCCAATAAGGGGATTTAGGTTAACAATCGGGTCCCCTACAGTACGCCATTCTTCGAATGGCACCGTCTCCCATTCCGGTGAATGAGGACTAGGGATTGGCACCCCGACCCGGCCGCGTTGTCCATTATTCTACAGCATTAAGTTTACCTGTGCTAGTAGCAGCCATAGGTTTACCTGTGCTAGTAGCAGCTGGGTTGGGTTCCCGAAGTAGATAAATCACATGGAGCCACCCAACGGGGTCACAGCATGCCACTTTCAGTGACATGGCCATATTGCCTATGGGATATGGTATGGGTTTCCCATTAATGTGATTGATCACCACTTCGCTTAATGTGACATGGCTTCCAATTTCTACTTAATGTGACACTACCAAAGCCTCTATGAAAATCTAATGGTTGGCCATGCTGATAGTGATAGCTTCAGTGAAGAACAATTTTAACTTGTTCTCTTAGTTATGAAATGCATCTGAAATGTGTGATTATTTTGCATGTGTTATGTGACTTTGAGTTAAATTTTTATAATGCAACAAAGTGCTTTGTGTTCTAATTACGCAAATGAGAGGAACGTACTTCATCTGTCCGTGATGAAATTCTGGCGGTACATTGTCCATCTTATACTTCTACTGTAACAGGAGACAATGTGAAGATACATCAAACAGGCAAAAAATGACACACTTGTGACTTCATTTGCTATTCACTCAAAATGCACTTTTTGTTACATAACACCTTGTTGCCCCAAGGTATTCAAATGATGAATTGAAAAGAAAAGAAAACTGAATAGAACTACTTTTGAGGCATCTGACAATGGGTCGGTTTCCTCATTTTTCAGCCTGCAATAGTCCTAGAGATTAAATGGGGTACCCAGATCCGCATTACCCGGAATTTTTCAGGATCCAGATCCGGACGAAGCATTTTCAATTACCGGGATCCGGATCCAGAAAAATGCATTTCAACTACACAGATCCAGAAGCGGATAATTCCAAATGCAGTTTGGACATAACTGATACTAATTAAGTGGAAGTGTACTGTCTGACTATAAATATATTTTGACACTAAGGTAACGTTACAAGGTAAGGTAAAAAACATTCCTTTGATTGATTTAATATTAACAGTCAATATTTAAAATTGATTTTAAACTGTATTTCAAAAACAAAAGTTTTTCAGCAATTTCAACTAGGGTTTTTTTGTGCACTGAGCACAGTTTTGGAGCTCGTGCGCAAATCTTTTAGGAAGTTTTGTGCACAGGGCAGAAGTCAAATTTCATATCATATGGGCTTTCTGTGCGGTTCATATGCTGTTGTTTTAGCTGATTCTTTTGTAACTTGAAATGTTTCACTTAATGTTTAGTCTATGATTTTTGCTATTTTAATCTACGATCTTCATCTTGGTATTTAACCAAAATCAAAATTTGAAGAATCTAAATTTTTGGTCGCTAGTTTGATTTTTGAGTCGCACTTGCCATTCAATATGATTTCTACATTCTGTTCTGGTATGCAATTTATTAAACATCATTTGCTTCAAGCCGATTTTCTAGCTGGTTAGCTGATGAAAGTATCATCTCATTGCTCAAGTCAGAACATCAATTCGAAAAATTTATGTGTGAGTCAAAAAACAGTTGATCCGGATCAGAAGATAAGATCTAGATCAAAGACTGAATACATGGCACGAAAATACTCATCATGAGGGAAAAATTCGAAAAATTTTGATCTAGATCAAAAAATTTTATCTGGGTCAAAAAATGTGATCTGGATCAAAAACTGAGTACGTGATGCAAAAATACTCATCTTGACGAAAAAATTCGAAAAATTTTGATCTAAGTGAAAAATTGAAAAAAACTGATCCGGATCAAAAATATTCATCTTTGTCAAAATACTGAATCAGTGAGGTGAAAATAGTCTTCACGATGAAAAAATCCGAAAAAATTTAATCTAGGTGAAAATTTGAAGAAAAAAATGATCCGGATCAAAAATATTGATCTGGATCAAAATCTGAATATGTGGCGTTACTCATCATGACGGAAAATTTCGAAAAAATCCAATCTAGGCGAAAAATTGAAAAAAATTTGATCCGGATCAAAAATATTGATCTGGATCAAAATCTGATTATGTAGCGTTAAAATACTCATCACGACGAAAAATTCGAAAAAATTTAATCTAGATGAAAAATTGAAAAAAAAATTGATCCGGATCAAAAATATTGATCTGGATCAAAATCCGAATATGTGGCGTGAAAATACTCATCACGACGAAAAAATTCGAAAAAATTTGATCTAGATCAAAAAAAAATTGATCCTGATCTAAAAAAGTTGATCCGGATCAAAAAAGTTGATCCGGATCAAAAATTAATATATTGGACCCCGATCCGTGGGGGTGATCCGTGAAGAAAATCCGGGTTTTAGACGTATTTTTCACGGATCCAGATCGGACTGATCCTCCGTGATCCGTGGTGATCCGGGTTTTAGGCACCTAAAACGATGGTTTAACGAGCAAAACTCCCGATCCGCCGATCCTCGGATCCGTGGTGATCCGAATTTTAGGCACCCGATCCGCATCCGGATCCGTGGACCCAATCCGGGTTTTAGTGCTACCCGAAATTTTTTTCGTGGGGGGGACGGTTGAGGCGGTTTTTAAAAATTGTTTGTTTGCCTCAAAAAACATGCCTACTGTGTTTATCGACATTTCTCGACGTCCTACATCTTGCTGGCTCAAAATTAAGTATTTTTTCCAAAAAAAATTCAAAAAATTTTCAAAAATTTTTCAAATGTGCCTATAGGTATACAGAAAAAATCTTATTTCAACAGTTTCGGGGGGGGGCGGTCCCCCCCCCCCCGCGCCCCTAAATCCGCACTTGGAACCACGCACTCCTAACAGGGATTTCTCTCATCATTTATGCTTTGAATATATTTTGTGAACAATTATTAGGCAATAACGTGTTATATGTTTTTCGAAAGCTCTTATTGAGCTGTATCTGATAAAAAAATAATTATGAAAATTCGATTAATATTAGGCATAAAACCGCAGCCTGAAGTTTTGGATAATTTTTATTGAATTCTATTTTTAGAACATGTAGAAAGTACGGTTGGTCTCAGCGACCATGGTCCTCACCGTACTTTGTGCACAGACGTGTAGAAAGTACGCCGCGCCGTACTTTGCATTACCTGTAGAAAATATGGTCGGCGGGCCCTCCTATACTTTGCGTGTGCGTAGAAAGTACGGGTCCGCCAAACTGCAATTATGCCCTGTTTTCTATTCATTGTTGATAGAAGGCTCATGTGTTTATCGTTCTTGAGGTTATTCAAGGAAAAAATGAATCTTATTGAGAGAAAAATTGAATACATTCAAAAAGTTTGTTTTCAGGGTAAGCATACTGATCGATACAAAAGGTACTTTTCTAATATTCTCATGAAGGGAACATCTCAAGTTAATCTGGTTATGCACAATGTGTCCCATTCAAATACACCCGATTATGAATTGATGTAAAATCTGTAATTTTACCATTAATTTCAACAAGAGCTTATACTAACAAATGCAAAGTAGTCAATAAAGATTTCTGTGAAAAAGTTTCAGAAGTCTCTCGTGATTATCATTTTACTTCTTAAGTGAATGTTGCGGGACTTTATCTGAAATTTCTTTGGAGTAAGTCGAATGTTTCCCTTTATCAGCATGGGTGTCTGTGTACAAGAAGTAGGTGTATTATTGACTCGCTAGTTTTCCGTTTTTCTTTACTTTTTTATCTGACTTTGCATTGAACATTAGGGGAACTTTAGAAAGATCATAATGATCAATAACAAGCAGTAAGTTGCACTTGCCTCAATCGCGATTCACAAGTAACATATTTTAAAAATATAACATTTTCAGAACTTGTCCTACAGATTTGTTTTATCTTCAAATAATTTTTGTACTAACCCTTAGAGCACGGTGTGTTTTGCACCTCAACTTAGCGCCGTGCAGGATTTCATCATGCCACCCTTTTCTCTACTAGTTTTCAAGAGTAGATTATGGATGATATCTTTTCATGTAGACAATAACATACTGATTCTGAAAATCAAAACCATTTAAACATTGATTAATTTTTGACAAAGCTGCATAGGTTTAAAAGTATTGGCCCAAAAATTTTTCAAAATTAAATTTTTTTTTCATTTTTTCAAAGTGTAACTTAATGGTCAATATATGTCGTAACCTGACTTTTCCATGATAGGTCATCATATCTTAGTCTAAGCTACCAGATGTTATCTGACTCTTGGAGGCCATTTTTGTTGAAAATAAAATTTTTCATCCATTGCATTTTTTCATGTTTTTCCGGAATATTTTTTCATGTGCTCAATGCTCAAAAGTAAAAATGCCCAATTTCGATGTAGAACCATAAAACTGACAGCTAGAAGGACACCAATTGCACCACCTCATGTAGCTCAGGAAAAAATTTGAAAAAACTGACTTGTTAAGATTTTATCCATATCGCATTTAAGTAACAGAAGCAACGGAGGATTAATTAACGAAGAAGAGAACGCTATAGTCTGTTTTTTTATAAAATGCTTCCAGATACAAAAGTGACACAAATCAGTACTGTCATCGAAATCGTTTACATATCGGTCTTACTGTAAAATTTTTCGCTCGAGAAATCGCTAAAGGTTAGGCCAGTACGCTCACAAATTTCCAGTCCTTTATGATATTTTGTTTATCAGAAAATCGCAAAAATGTGAAATACTACTTGCTTTCCACTATCATTATTTGGAAGCATTTCAAGAAAAATAGACTATAGCTAGAAAAAACAGTGGAAAAACGGGTGAATGGAAAGGGCAAAAAATCTTCTTTCTTTTACTATTTTGTGATGAGTGAAACTCAAGTAAATGCATGGGCTATATGAGGACTGTTTTCAAAGAAGATTTATCTTTTTTCCCTATTTTTTCTCAATTTTCTACTTCAGTTGCATTTCATCACTCTATTATCTTACCCTGGCATCAAAATTATGCTCGTAGGCACAGACGACCTGATGGTAAAAGAAAATAGAGGATGCGGCAATTTTAAATAAAAATGATAGGATAAATTCGGAAAACATTATCTTTTTAATTTATGTTACTTGTGAATTCTAATGAAGGAGAGTGTAATTTACAGAGTAAGCACGTTGCTGACCCTCATGACCTTCCTAAAGTTCCCCTTTTGCATAAGATTCAATGCACAGTCAGATAAAAAAGTAAAGAAAAACAGAAAACAAGCAAATCAATAATACACCTACTTCTTGTATACAGACACCCTGTTGATAAAGTGAAATGTTGGGTAAATTGATATTTTGCACAGATTCAAACTTTTTTGTCTAAGAAAAACAGGTTGGAAAAGTGTCAGTTTTGTAAAAATGACTTGTGAACTATTAAAAGGAGAAATGCAGCTTACTGTAGGCCTGTTACGGCAATTAGGATTATAATAATTTGCATAAAGTTCACGAATTCAAATATAGAAATGCATCTAATATCCGCTTTTTATAAGATCAGTTGTTATGTGTCTGTTTATTTATGGACATATGGGCACGGGCCTTACCAGCGGTCACTTGCAGAAAAAAGGAAGGTGAGCGGTGCTTTTGCACAATGCATACTTTTTAATGGGAATTTCTACCGCTCACTGGAGTAGAAATTCCTATTTAAAAACAAATCCCATTAAAATTTAACAACCTGCAATGTGTCTCTTCACCTCTTAATTTGAACAATATTCAGCATTGAGCGTTGGAATTGTACATTTTGAATTATGCATTTGTGTCGCAGGAGGTTGTGCGACGGGTTTCGAATTTGCACAGATATTCCCGTGCAATCATTTAAAATGAGCTGTTAAGTTATGTGATCGTTGGTTTACTGAACAAATCAGCGTGTGCAACAAATAACTGCACTTTGGTACACGGACACAGAATCTGTATGTATGCCATAATTACGCGAAAAAATGCAGCATTGTTTCGTACTGAAACGCAAGGTATACCACATTTTATTTTTTGTACTGGGCACTGCCAGTTCTAGTCGAACAGGCTCGTTCACGGCAAGAATTTTTCATGGGAGAAGGTCCTCGGACTGGGGGGGGGACTGAGCGAGCAGAAAAACAAAAAAAGCTCAATACAACAATGTTTGTCATACAAAATGTGCATAAAAATCATCAAAAATGCTGCCTTCAAAAAAGTTCAGGGGATGTATTTGACCTTTTTTTCAGGCCAGGGGGGTTGTCCAGTGTCTTAGGTAGCGGGGTTTACCCCCCCTGTCCCACAATTTCCATGTATGCTAAGTGTTCACATTATGTTCACTATGCACGACTTTAGAATGCACTTATCATGTTCATTTATAGAATGCACGATTTCTATCGACTGTGCAAAAGCTATAATTTCATAAACATTTGCATACCTTGAAAAATCTAGAATTAAGTAGCGCTTCTGACTGCAGTAGCGATAGCGCTTGTGCACTCTACCCTGATACCAAACTAAATAGACTAAAGCTCCCAAAAAACTTCGGCTCCAAACCATTGGTCATTCTCTAATAATGCTACTTCTTCCGATGCGCTTTTCCTACTACCAAATCCGTATCCGTTCGAGCAACTGGTCAATTAATCAACATGTATAAAGACAAAGGGAAAAAGTTGGAGCTGCGTATATACGTCCGTGGCAGGTGTCCGGCCGTTTCCGTGAAATTTTGACAAGTGCACACTACGCAACCGCTGGAGCGGAAACGCACCGCCTAACGGGATGCAACGGAACATTTCCGGATATCTATTTTTGGCTATGTATATATCAGTACTCAGGTGTATCGTTCAAAGTACTCCAATGAAAAGTTACAAATACATAATAAAAAAGCAGAGACTTGTACAACGACAAAGCTCTGGAGCCAATGCTCAAGGATAGCCCTCGGGACTTCTGGAAGCCAAAAGATTGTATTCAAACGTCTTCAATCAGAAGTTGATTTGCTAACACTAAAATTTAACACCATTGTTTTAGTAGTTCATAGGTCTAGTACCACTCAATGGTTTCGTACTTATACATCAGCGAAAATTTGAAGTCTGGTTCAGTAGGTCCTTCTAGTGCTCAGCGATTCACAGTACACTTATTGTAAAATGATACATGCAGCCAAGATACAGCGAATGTTCTAGTCAATATAGAAAGACATCGATTGAAAGCATTAAAGAAATTTTTTCTTTATTGTTGATATCCTTTGATAATAATTTGTTCCGATCGCTCTGAGATCACTGTAATGATTTCGCAGCTCTTACATCTGTGTCTATAAGCGTTCGTCATTTCAAAAGTAAGTGAACTACGTTTGATTTTAATGGTTATCACTTCGGTAATCTGTGTTCCCTATTCAGAAATGAAAATCCTAGGATTTTTTTCGGCGACAGTCGGCGACTCTATCGAATGAATAGGCAATTTTCAGAAAGCCCAATTCAGAAATGAAAAAATCCTAGGATTTTTGTTGAAGTGGGCGAGTGTACTTTTGAATTGGGCTTTGCATCAAACGATTCCTCATTTGGAATGCGGTTTTTGTAATTTTCCAAGGAGTTTGTAAAAAACGGAGCATAGGATGAAACTGTTTCCTATGTTTTGCTCGTATGTCAAATACTGCATAATTAATGAAATTAAATGAAGTCAGGTTTCACAGGTACTCCAACTGCAACGAATTCAGTCAAGTGATGATATTTCAGGATCTAAAGATTGCTGTTTCTGATACCATGTTTCGGGAGAGAAACATGTCAGGTATTGTGATTTCAATACATTCCTCAGTTATGGATGGCTCCAAAACTTTTACGGTCATATCATATGCTTACGCGTATTATACACAAACAATACTGGATGCTCGAAGGCACAATAATTCACAAAATTTCAAAACTTGCACGTACCATTCGTCTCGTGTTTATTGAGCAATGAAAGGCGAGAGAAGGTCTTTTGGCATGATTTACAGCGGTATTTTCGTACTTCAGAATGCGTTTGCAAATGGGCCCGCAAATTACTGCGATCAGCGAAAGCGCGACCGCAATGCGAGCATCTGAAATGTCAACAAATCACTGCTCTACTAAGGAAAACGTCGTCTTGCTAACGGCAGATTTACTTTCCACAAAAATGGAACCGTAAATGAAGCAAAAATATTTTATCGCACAAGTTCTCACCGCCTCATAGCGAACTCGATCGAAAAATGGGTACAGTCTCACTTTGGCGCCCGTCTCACTTTGGCGCCCATCTGACTTTGGCGCCCGTCTAACTTTGGCGCCTCGTCTCACTTTGGCGCCCAAGCTGTGTCTCACTTTGGCGCCCGTCTCACTTTGGCGCCTGTCTCACTTCGGCGCCCGTCTCACTTTGGCGCCCGTCCTATTTTGGCGCATTGTATGTCATAATAAACAAGCGATGTGTCTTCATCTATGCAAATTTTACGCGCAGTTTTACACTACCATAATGGCTATGAATAGCTCAGGCCACCCTGAAGAGCTCTCTCTCCCCCTCTGAATGGTGGAAAATATAATAATCAGTTACCTCGCTAAATTTCACTCGATAAAAACACTTTTCATAAAACTAAAATGGCTGATTTCGAGGGAGCCCGCGTGTCTTTGTATTGTCCAATGTCAATGTTGGTTTTTGAAGGTAGAGTTAACCCATATCTTTTTTATTTGTTCAAAAAGAAAGAAAGTTAAACGGTTGGCCATCGATGGTGACGTCATGTACTTCGAATGCGTTTCTTGCAACAGTCATGGGAACTCCATGGGTCATGCTACAGTACGTGTCAAATCCTCATCACGATCACAATCCACTTTGTGCGCCTTACCCGATCCGAAGTTGAAGCTAAGCGTGTCAAGCGTGAAATGATTTTTTTCCAGTTTTTTACTAATTTTTATTACCGAGCGAATTTTGTGCGAAATCCTACAATTTACAGTGTTCTGAGAGAAAATTGGCAATTTACAAAATGCAATCTAAAAATAGCCTTTTATATTTTTTGGGGGGAACGGGATTAGACAATTTTGAGGAATAGGGACTTTCGAGAAAAAGCTTCAAAGCATTCTTCGGGGCAAGAGGAATTTCGGGGAAACAGAACCTTCGGGGAATGGGCATTCATCCAAATAAATGATCAGCATGAATGCCGAAAAGCAGACTATGATAGGGCGCCAAAATGAAACAGGCGACAAAGTGAGACGGGCGCCAAGTTAGCACATCCAAGAGAAGTCATTATTAAATAATGGGTGCCAAAGTGAGATGGGCGCTAAAGTAAGACAACAGTCTCACTTTGGCGCCTACAACGTTGGACGCCAAAGTGAGACGAGCGCCAAAGTGAGATGGGCGCCAAAGTGAGACGGGCGCCAAAGTGAGACACAATCGAAAAATGTAGCCGTTGCATAAAAAATTTAAGTGTATTTTTGTCATTTTTAATTTACATGCATAGAAATATAGAAAATTTTAATTGCACATTTTTAGTGGAAGATCTTAAAATGACGGATCCGACCAAGGAATTGCCGTATGATCTGTTTACAATGAACTTTTCATAAATATTCTGAACTTTGATGCTTCACCTATACTGTAAACAATAAACAAAACAATGTAAACAATGTAAACAATACACTGACATGTGCTCAGGGTTTTTTTTTGACCTACGAGTCACAAGCCAAGTGGCTTGTTGACCTAAAATTTTACAAGCCATTTCAAATTTTTACAAGCCAATTTTATAATATCAGTATACGTGAATAAATTCCAATGCTAGGTTATTTTTTAAAGAAATGTATATATTGAGCATCACAGCAATCGATCAAAAAAGAGATGTCATTCAACATTCATTCAATAACATTTTAGAGCCGTTAATTCATCAAAATTCAGGAAACATTCGAAATTTTTGAGTTTGATCGAAGTCTAATCTACAAGCATTGTGGAAAAAATTTTCCAGCAAACTATCCAAGAACATAATGACTTTGAATAACATCAGAAATCGACGGTTAAGTCTTCTATGATGACAAGCGAGAGCCCAAAAAAGCTATTAATCTTTCCCGCCTGAAACCCCGGAAAAATTTTTTGGGTATTGACATTCTGCGATGCTGGAAAATCAATTTTCCAACCACTTATTTAAAGAATTAGTTTCGGATTTTCTGTTCAAAAGTCGTAATTTCTGGAATTTTATGTTCGAAAAATTTTAAAACCATCAATTTATTCACACACTCTCATAAACTTGGCCGAAAAGATATGAGTAAGAAGAGAAGAAATTTCCGGAAACTACTTCCATGAAGCTTTTGGATTGATTTTACGTTAAGAAAGGAATAATTGCTTCGAAAAGTTTACAGACTTGACGTATTGATCTTTCTCAAAAAATGTGTCAAGGGAAAAATGTGAGTCTTCATTAAATATCAAGATGAAATATTGAAGATTACCAGTTAAAGCATGAGATAATACGTTTAAGATGATTAAAACTATTAAAGATTAAATGATAAATGTAGGTAGACATGTTAGAAGCAGCGCCTGAGCTAGGAAATAAATAATAATGCATATTTAAGTAATAACCGGCGCGAAGCGCCGGAAAATTTTGAGATTATGACCTTCTAAAATGCACCAAAATGCATCTTTTCTGTATCCGATATGATCAAACACATGACTCAAAAAATTTTGACAAGCCATTTTGGCTTGTTGGACTAAAATTCTACAAGCCATTTTGTCAGTCCAACAAGCCATGGCTTGTAAAATGCTAAAAAAAAAACTATGCATGTGCTTAATCGTACACCATTATAGCCATTCACATTGTTCTTGAACAATAGGTCGGGCTGGGCCCGTGAGTCCTGAGCATACATGCACGTGGGGGACTTTGGGGGAGACTTTGATTGAACCCCAGCAGATTCTTGCTGACCCCCAGCAGATTTGACCTCCCCAGCAATGATAGAGAAGATGACGAAGGAAAGTGAGCAACAGAGAAGAGAAAGTCATCATGAAAATATAAATGATGCTGTAGTTCAACAATTTTTCAAAACAAAGCATACATGATTCCAAAAAAGTAACATTGAAACTTTTTAAAAGTATAGTCTATGCAAGTAATTTCATTTATCTGACTAATAGAAGTTGAAGAATATGCTGCTTATATGTTTGAAAACCTATCTAAGACCTTAAAAAATGTTGCATTCTACCCCCTGTCCTGGCTGACCCCCAGCAGAATTTCTATGCTGTGCATGTATGGTCCTGTGTGCGGTTTTTTCAAGGTCGCCAAGCTCGAGCTTAGCAATAATAGTGACACCTGACCCCGAACTTTCTACGCAATGAAGTGTATTTTTTCCTAGTGAGCTCCGGCGCGCAGAAAGATGTTCATGCAAATATTAAGCAGCCCGCGTGTACGGGTACCTTTTTTCTCTAGTAGACTGTAGCAGTTAGGCGAACATATCGAGAAGAAACGGTTTTTGATGCAGATTTATTGTCTGCTCAACGATTTCAACGGGTTATTTTGCTTTTCAAGGGTGATTTGAAAATAAATAGACTATAGTAAGGATTTTTTTGCTTTAGGCAGTATTTGGAAGTTAGAAATAAGACTTGTAAAATGGAAGAATTTGTTTTGTCACGGTTTGAACCGTATTAGGCTGAAAAAATCATACATGAAAATATTTTATTTTGTGATACATTAGCATGGCTTTTCAATGTTGGCACGTTTCACAGCTGAGTTTTGATCAGCGCGAGCGCCACATGTAGAAGAGAAAAATCATGATTCTGTTCTGTAAACATTGGTTTTTGCTTGTCTGGATGTATTTTATTGAGAATGGAATGTATATAATTCCGACATTGCTATATGCACAGAATATAAATTCTGCTGGGGGTCAGCCAGGGCAGGCGTGGAATAGAAATTTTTTTCGTTCCTGATAACGAAAGGAAAGTCTTAGAAAGATCCTCTAACATCCAGGCAGCATATTCTTTAACCTATATTAGTCAGACATGTGAAATTATTTGCTTGGATAGCACTTTTTAAAGTTTTAATGTTAGTTTCTTGGAATCAAGTATGCTTTGTTTAGAAAAATACTACAGCATCATTTTCATTTTTGTGAAAATTTTTTATTCTCTCTTGCACATTCTCCTTCGCCATCTTCTCAAACATTGCTGGGAGGGTCAAATCTGCTGGGGATCAGCAAGAATCTGATGGGGATCAAAACCCTCATTCCTCCCACGTGCATGTATGGTCATCGCCACTTTTAGTAATGTGCAGTGATCTTTACTACATTTAAAGAACACCAATGCACGTTCTTGAATAGTTGAGCAATGTTTCATGTTCTAGTGAACAGTCTGGTTACATCAAAAGCATTGGGATTGAATACACTTTTTGAAATTTAATATGAAAAACATTCATGAGAAAAAACTAAAGTGTCTATAGGTCGCTGAAGGTATCAAAAGACATGATTTCGTAATTTAGTTCAGGACGACGAGATACCATGGCCTATGCGAACAAGAAGATCCATGTAAAAATGAATACAGACTTACAAGAATGGTCTTTCACCCGTGTGCGTCCTCATGTGACCTTGAAGTAACCACGGCCGGCTGAAAGCTTTGTCGCAAACTTCGCACTTGCAGGGCAACGTGTGAGTTCTTATGTGCATTTTTAATGCCCTATAAATACCAGACGGCTCAAAGTGAGCATTACGAGATTCCGTAAGCCTTACGCAAGTTCGGTTGGTTCAGTATGAGATCTCATCGTCAGAATATCTTGTAATCATAAGCTTTAGTTCAATGCCCGACAGTATTTATTCTTAACGTCTACCGTTGTATGATAATCCGTATGTATGATTTTATCTGCCGACAGAATTATTTTTTCAAACCATCACTTATACAACAAAAGATTAGCCTTAACGTTTCGGTAAAAAAGTAAAATACTGCAGATCAGAGTACGTGCGGCTCCATTTGCAGTACATATGGTCCGTAAAGATGAAATAAATAACCATGCACATATTTATAGATTTCCATATATTATGCGAACTCACTGCTATTGTGACGATGCACAAAGGGTGCCATCGTGCATTTCCCTCTGAACCCATGGACTTGATGTTGCTCATCCAAGTCACGGGCCCAGATCTGGATTTTTGTGACGGGCATTGCTGCGGTCGAAACCGGCGATGCAGGGCTGTGCAGTCGGTGGTAGAGAAGCTGCCACCCAGTGTGCGAGAACCGTTACATTATGATACGTGACTATTTCCTAAAATTTCTCAAGTGAGATGGACAGTCCTGAGTTTGCACATTACTTTTTGAACTACGTGCGTTATGCTTATTGAATGAGAAACCCAAACAAAAGGAGTTGAAAAGTTACTTCCTTCTCTCTATAATGTTGTTGTACTTTGTGAGGGTTATATTATTGCTACAGTGAAGAAGGAATCTTCTGAAATAGATCTCGGGTGGGTGTAACACAAGAGACCCACTAAAAATTATCACTGCTAAAACATATCAAACTGATGTAGAAAACTGTATAATCAGGGAGAATTTAATTAACATTCTAAGAAGCAGATATTTTGCTTCTTCCGAGGGAATTTTTCCCCGTGGAAAGTTGATGCGTTCGATAGCCCGAAGCGAGCAGGGTAGTTTTACACAAGTCGTTCGTCTCAATTCGTCTATTTACACTAAAACTTGTATAAAAGTAGCGTACAACGGTAAATATGCTTATACCTGATCTCAGCAACTACGACTGAAACAAACATGCTGACAATGGCATTTGATAGAGCACATCGAGATCTAAAGCTCACTTCCGATGGCTCATTGACGGATCTCATGTTATCAATCTAGATCTGTTCAAGTTTGCCGGAATTCAGACTCACATTTGGGGAAATACTACAGTGTTGGGAAGTTGAATACTGAATTCATGAACACTAATACAGTTCTTTGAAAACCTACGGCTAAATGTATTTGCAAGTCTTAAGGCCCTGTCATACGTCACCGCGCGGTACCGCGCGTTGAGGTATGACAGGGCCTTTACGCTTCTTTGGTTGCTGGGTACAGAGGGTCTTCATTATTACGTAAATTTACATAAACTGAAGTGAACATAAAGTCCAGTTAGAAGTGAACGACCATTTTAACGTTACTCAGTTCTCTTTCGGCTTCGGGACGCACTATAACATAAGTGTGTGACTTACGAATTTCGGACCTTTTGTAGTAGTTCACCACCACTATTTTTTCATATTTTTTCATTCTTTTAGTTTTTCGGCGATTTTTTGGTCATCAGGTAGGTTTCGAACCTGCAACCTTTTGATTCAAAAACTCCAGTGCGTTACCACTGAGTCAAACACTCAGTTAAAAATCAACCTTTTAATTCCCATTCATTATTTTCATTATCCTAAGCCTAAGCCTAAGCCTAAGCCTAAGCCTAAGCCTAAGCCTAAGCCTAAGCCTAAGCCTAAGTCTAAGCCTAAGCCTAAGCCTAAGCCTAAAAAAATAGTGGTGGTGAACTACTACAAAAGGTCCCGAATTTCGACCGTAACGGTTCTACTCGTTAGTAAAGTCGCTTAGTTCGATTACTACGAGAACATAAGTTTCGAGAAATTTTGAAAATTTCCGTCATGGGAGGGCTAAATATGATTCATGTTTCTGAATTTGGTTAATCTTGAAATTATTCGTTGCTGATTATGATCTAACTTAATGTTTTTCGGTTAAGACTCCCTCAAAATTTCTATAGTTCAAATTTTATAAAAAAACAATTCATGAGAAAATACAAAAATCAGTGGTTTTATCGTCATGATCAGTCTGTGAGTTTCGAATAATGAAATTCTGATATAGGATCCCAGGGAATATTTCGCATTTAGTATGAAACGTAAACTCGTGTTTGCTCTTGTTACTGTAGCAAGCAACTTTTCTGATTTTCGCACGGTGTGTGACTAAATATCTCAATTATTTTGAAACAAAAATAGATACCGAATAAATATTATTCTTACCCCAAAGACGAATATTGCTTTTCACAAAATTTGCACCCGAACTGCTTTTTCTGCTGCAGCACGCAATGGAACTGCTTGTGTTTGGACAAGCCGCTGAACGTCGAGTAACTTCGACTGCAGTCCGAACACTGAAATCTGGGCGGCGACGATTTATTACCGATACTATTATTGTTATTACTATGATTCACAGTCATAGTCGGTTTCACAAGTGGCAGATTAGTCTTCACTGTAGCAGCCAAATCCTTCTTCGTTGTGACAGACTTAACGCAAATTTTACCTCCGTTTGGAAATTTTTTATCAGACTGCGGCGACACCGCGGCCGTACCCATGGCTGCGTACCTTTGCAACAAAGTTTGATATTGGTTACAGTAAGTCCAAACAGGATTGAGAAACGAAACGCCCGTCTCGATGGCGTCTGGAGTATTCAACGTCAACATGTCTTTAAATATGGGTGGATTACTGTAGCAACTAGCAACTGTAGCGGGTGATTTTCTATCCGATTTTTCCAAGCCGGCAAGATGTAGCACGTCTGAATGTAAGGAAAAAAATTAGAAAAATGATGCGAGCAACATTCTCCACTGATCCTTTGAAATCAATAACAGATGAGATTTACCAGGCGAAAAAACTCGTTGTGGTCATTGAATTCTATTATTTAGATATTGAGCAGAATATCGCAGATAAATCTAGTGTCAGTAAGAATGTCCAGAAGTTTTTGAATATATTTTCAAACTTACTTTTCACAAATTTTGCACTTGTTGAAGCTGCCGCGACCATGTACAAAAAATCTGTCGAAATCCCGAAATTTAAGTCGAATTTACGAATCGTGTACTCAGTATGAACTATCAAGATCTTTCTTAAGATAACTCGGTCAGGAATAAACAAAACATTCATCCTACGGGAATTCTTGGTAAACTTACAGTACTTCGATATCACAAAAGAATACAAAAGAAGATGAGATGAAGCTTGGAAGATAAGCTAAGATGCTTACCGTCAGTTGATCAACGCAACTGACCTGCTCAATATTGATCGAAAAGCAGACATTCAAGAATGGATAACAGATTCCAATTAAATACACATACATTTGAATGCCCCCTTCCCCTTCTAAACGAAAGCAATGAAATTTTTTATCAAAACACTTCGACGTACAATACGCCTAAACAGTGTTAACCTCAAAATTGATGGGAAGGTATAAATATTTAGTAGCTTTCTTGGTATATAGAAAAATTCATACAGCATCGAAATTCTGAGCCGTGTAAGGAAGCTGCCAACCAAAATTTTACGGAGACAAGCGCAGTACAAAACCATCTTAGCGATTATTGTTGCGGCGTTTGATGTGGGATGGGCTCTGGCAGATATCAATATTTCTGCACTGTTAGGGCATTTCATATTCCAGCAAGGATATTCAGAAACAAGTCTTAAGGCGCTGTCATACTTCGCCGCGCGGTACCGCGCGGTGCCGGTTGTCCTATTCATACTAACAGGCGGCGCCGCGCGGCGCCGCGCGGTACCGCGCGATGGCTTGTCATACTTCGCCGCGCGGTACCCCGCTTTTTTACTTTTGGATTTTGCTCTTCTCAAAAAATGTGTATTGGTTTAGTTGAAACCTGACGGGGCGCCGCAAAAATTACAAAAACCTATTCATACTTCAAAGGCGGTACCGCGCGGCGCCGGCCGGTGCCGCGCGGCGCCGCGCGGTGGAGTATGACAGGGCCTTTATAGTCTGTTTTTTATAAAATGCTTCTAAATTGAAAAATGACAAAAATCACTACTATCGTAAAAATCGTTCGCACATTTGCAGAAATATTTTGTGCTCAAAAAATTACCATCGGAGTTGAGTAAGCTCACAAATTTGCAGTCCGTTGTGAAATATGGTTCAGCGGCAAATCGTAAAAATATGGAATAGTACTTGCTTTCCACTTTTATTATTTAGAAGTATTTCAGGAAAAACGGATAATACACTGTTCAGTTTTTCCGAAAAGCTTATCTGGGAATGATCATTCTCTCATGACAAATTATCTTAAACTGAAGAAGCCAGTCATCCCTCTTGACAGCGCTTTCAGGTACTGAAATCAGGGTAACATCAAAAAATTGAAAATGTCAGAAGAGCGAAAAACAGGATTTAAGTACCAATTTCAAGAATATTCTTCCTCGGGATGTTGTGGAAAGAATATAGTTATCGTTGAAATTCCAGAATAGACTTGAATTTTGATACTTCTTTATATCCACCAATCACGATACTCAAAAAACTTGATGTTGTATAGTCTGAAGCATACATGTAACGCAGCCCTGAGGTTTGGGGGAGGGTGGGGGGTCGGGCGACTTTTTTGGGGCCGTGGGTCACTGATTCCCAAAATTTTAGGAGGAAGCGTCTCTGAAGAAAAAAATTTGATTTTTTTAGCAAAAAAGTCCGAAAAATGATTTTAAAAAAGTAATTTTTGTCTAAAAAACTGTAAAAAATGTACTCATGGCGCGGAGCTCCGAGAAAATTGACATTTTTGACCATTTTTTGTTCAAAAATTGACATTTTTCAGTATTTCTCCAACCAAAAGTAGGGGGTCCCTATAACTATCATAGGGCTAGCCACAGGATTTGAAAATCTGAGAGGGGGTCGTCTAATGGCTAGCCATATGGCCGACGATTTCTGGAGGGGGGTTCCTATAGCACTTCCCCCTCCAATTACATGTATGCTGAAGTTAAGCCTGTTTGTCGTGCTGTCGTCTACATACAGTTTATCTGGCGTTTTTTTACATTTCCTCTTGGGACTGTTTTTTATTGCACGCTTGGGCTCATGCAAGCCTACAGACAAGCTAATATATATTTATTTTTATGAGCTTGTAGAATTTCGCGGTTCATTCAGCTTACCGGAAGGAGCTCCTCCATTCATTTTGAAATGGTCACTGCAACGAGGTCGCAGTCAAACTTTTTTCAGAATTATGGAAAGCTTTTGACTTTATTCAAAAAAGTTTTCCTTCACGATATAAACTCATTGATGATATTTTTTTCAGCCATTTCAAGATTGTCGAATTGGATTTACTGGTCCCTAGCAACGCTGCGTTCGCCGAAACTCCGACTGCTGCATCAATAATTCCAAAATGAATGGAATATAGTCGCATGACACATTGATATATCCAAAATAAGCGTCACTGCATCTTGGATTCTTTTGGTTATCAACTCAAGCTTTTAACAAAACTAACAAAATTTAAGGTTACATCTGTATAGTATTAAAATTAGCATACAAATATCTTCAACTAACCTTTGAATATGGATCGCTTTTCGCTGGACATGTTTCACTCTCTGGCATTAGTATCCAAAATAATGACAAATCCGCAATTACATATGGTAAATATAATAGGAGTTACAGTAAGACAGCAACAAAACTATGTTGGTTAATTTTTCTCCCAAACTTGTCTGGCGGAAATGGGCGATGGTCAGGTGGCTTTTAGCAACAGATAAACGAAGCACAAGAAGAATCTGGCGTTGCACCTTTCCAGCCCTTAAACTTATAATGTGCACAAAGAAGTGGGCCGGTATAGGGACCAATGGAAATTGAGCTCCCGGAAAGAGGAATTGTAGTAGGAGGAGGGAGGCTGCAGACTTATTGACAACAGCTGAAATGTTTATTGAGAAAAGTTTTACCTACCTGGCCTTTTTTGCTTGTGATTAACGGGCGGCAGGTGCACGGGTTCGTCTCCGTTTCGGGGGCGATATGGTAAGGTGCACGCCCAGAGGAGAATGGCTTCCTTTAGAAGACGAAGGAAGAGAATCTGAGACAAAAGATATGCATTCCATTTTTCTAGAAACTAAACACTGCTGGTGCGGCATGTGTATAACGCACCCGAGACACATGATGATTCGTCGAAAATTGTTATTGTCTCAAGAAGAATATTCTAACAGAAGGCAAAAATATCGAGGCGAAGAATAGCGCAAAAAACTGATGAAAAATACTAGCTTTCTTTCACCTTTTCTTCACAACGAACCTGTAAACGTCAGTCAACACCTTTTGCCCGCCAGCGGCGAAAAAGTTTTACTACTTTCAAGACGTAAGTCTGAAAAATACCTTTTCGATTGAAATGCGCGCCACGTTCCTAAACGTTAGAAATACTGTAGCAAATGGAGTGTCTAGAAATGAAACTGCCAATGAAACCTTGCGATACGTGTATCAGTTAATTATATGGTAGAATTGTATTGTTTAATAAGCAAGTTCTTAGTGAAGGTGTTTCAGTTCTTGTATCACTGACTTCCGGCCTCATCAGCGTGTGACCATTGCAGCAGTTGATCAGCACGAAAGCTTGAATTAAGAATCATAGCTAGCACGTTAGTGCTAGACTATAATATGTTTCGTTTTGGGCACGCCGATTTTCACGTTTAACACAAGATTTCTAAAAAACTATAAGACATCCAAAGCTGAAATTTGGCAACAATATAGAACTCGATGCGGGCTACAATATGGTACCACTTAGAATACTGTAGACATACTGTAGCTAAAGTTATGAGACAAACTAGAGTACTGTTTCGCCACCTTTTCATAACTAACGATTATTCTAACCGATTAGCTCGATTGTGGTATTGATATCTTCAGTAGGGTCATATATCGGGACCACCACGAAATTTTTTCGAAATATGCAAATGCGACCTTATTTCAGTGTAAAGAAAAATCTCAAAACTCCGACCAGTAATAACTTTACGAATACTTAGTCTTTCTGGACGATTCTTGTTCCGTTGGATGCAGCTCCTCGAGTTGTACAAGATACTGACTGGCGGTTTGAAAATTTGCAGTGTAAACTTAATTATCAAAGAAAATATGCAAATTTGGCCGAGTTGGGGTAGATGACCGCACAAATATCTCGAGAAAAAGAATTAGCTTTCTACGACTAGAAGTCGTAGAAAGCTAATTCTTTTTTTGTTCGATAGCTGAGTAAAATGCCCAGAGTAAACCACCTTAACATCTAGTATGAGCAGTGTAAAGAAAGTGTAAACAAAGCGAAAATGTCCATTGTTGTCCCTGATGCATATTTTTGTTTTTCGAAATATCTCAACGTACGCTTAAAATTTGCATAAATGATATATGCCGAAAAATGTAAAATTCGCCACATTTTAGTGGCGTTCGTACTATACTTCGAAAATACACTTTTTCAGTAAAAATTTTTTACACCTTCCTTGCAGGAGCTTGAAAGTACGATATTTATCTGAAATTCCAGGAAATGGCAAAAAGGAGAATATGTTTTTCCTTTTTCCTTGTTTCACTGGATTAAAAGTTCGATATTAGGCCTCCCCATCATTTCATTTTAGCAAAATTTTAACTCAAAAAAACTTTCGATTTTCTGATAAACATATACGCGCCCAGTTTTTTAAAAGACAAAACGTTTTTAAGCCTCTGCGCATGAAATTCACTTGTCTAGTAGCAATTTTTACAATCTACATGATTACTGTATGTACAATACATACATGCCTCTAACTGCATGTATAAAATTCATTACAGGATTGTACAAAAAAGTGCTATAATTGATAAAGACTATACAGAAGAATAACCATTCTCTAATACTAGGAAGTGGCAAAAGATGAATATGTTTCTCCTTGTCCCATATTTCACTGAGCATAATACTATACTTCGTTTCCGAGAACCTGATTGTAAACTCACCGTATTCTTGATTCGCACGTACTGTTTTTTGCGAGTTTAAAACGCGGGAATTTAAATTTCTAATACGATTAATGTTTGTTTAAACTTATTTGAAACTATGTTTTAGCTAATTTTACTCAAATAATGTTCGCCAGTCTCCCAGAAATCGCCGTCAACAAAAATGTTGCTGTTTACCAGCAATTAATTTTTCGAATTTGTTTCAAATTGTGTAAATTCGTTGTCTTGCGAATCAGGAATACTGTGGGTTTACCACCTGCTTTTCGGAAACAAGGTATAGGCTACTGCATTGTATACAGTAATGAAAAATTCTAACAAAGAATGGCACGTAATTACAAAGATTTCGGGTTTTTCATTAAACCAAAGTTTTTTCTTCTGTAAAAATCAACTTTAATAACTGATACTGAAATTTTTCAAAGATTTGTCCATTTTTGCGCAGAGGCATTTTCAGAAATAACTAAAAAACTAGGCGCGTATATGTTTCTCAGAAGTTTTTTTGAGTTAAAATTTTGCCAAAATGAAATGATGGGGAGGCCTTATATCGAACTTTTAAGCCAGTGAAACAAGCAAAAAGGAAAAACATATTTTCCTTTTTGCCATTTCCTGGCATTTCAGATAAATTTGGAATACATCTGATGATGTTTTTTCAATCTTTTGTACGCCTTCCACGTTTAGCGGAGTTAAATATGTAACTTCGATTTGTTGTAAACTGAGGTCTACGGGTGTTAACCCTGAACGTACATGTTATAGTGCGTTCGGTAGTCCATATTGACCGAGGTAATGCTTTATTCAGACTAAAATTTTCAAAAATGAGATAATATGATTTTAAGGACGATTTGGAAAAAATTTAATCTGAATTTATCGTCACTTCTGGATTCATTGATGCAATGGTTCAATTTTGTTTCCAGTATTGAACTGAACTGGTGGCGTACAAGTTCATATCAGTTGTTTCAGCAACTAAACTGTTGAACCTTTGTTTTAAAAATGTGGTTCCATAGCATTCATCCGTTTTTTTCGAACGGTAATTCGAACTTGACAAATAAAACAATTTCAGCCCATTCTAAAAATTCACGGAGTGTCGAAAAAATAGTGTTTTCGATGGGGCTACTGAGGCTATAAACTCTATCAGTGTAGCATTGTCAATGATGGTCTGTAAGTCTACTGAAGAGGTTTGGGATACGACTTGCAAGATGCTGAGACATATCAAAAATGACGAAAAATGTGATAACTTAATAATGCACAGAATCAAAACAGATTAATTGGAGATATTTTTTTACAGATTAGCAGTACCATCTTCATTGATGAACCATAGCATGATAGCAACCAAGTAACTTTACCTTCTTTCAGCCGTATTCTTCAACGCAACAGTTTATTGCACTTCAAGAATTTTCATTTTAGTCGATTTGTAGTATTTCTTTCATTAAGAATTGTTAACTTTGTTGTGGACAGTGAAGAATTTTCGGACGATAAAAAGCAAGTATAGGTTTTCAGAAATCATAACTCACTCCAAAATCATTAGACAATCTTGTTTCAATTTCCCACAATTAGTTTTAAAATCATTCGTTGTAAATTGTATGCTACAGTAAGTTTGCTTCATTGGTGGTCGCTCTTTTTCCTAAAAAAAACTTTCGTCGGCACACGACCGTCATTCTTCACGACTGGTTATTTTCTTGTGGAGGAAAATAGAGCTAAAATATGAATAATTGCCCAGAAAGATAAAACTGAAACCAACACACCGGAGGGTGGCGACAGTAATCACGTGATCCAAGCTGTCGGAAATTTTGGTCGCGTGACCGTCAAAAACAGATATTCTCTAACAGTTGCGATTTCGTGATGAAAGCAAAGTTTCTTCACATACATCGACATAATTTGTTTTTCAAAGGCATTTTTCATTCAACGTTTTTCCTTTAGAATCGAAGGCGTTGCTGCCAAAGCATGCCGATGTGTTTTTGTTTTTTTTTCGCACGGAATTACAGTATGCTAGCTTTTTCACACTGTTCAGCTGCGAGGATTGCCATAATTGATCAATCAACTTTGTCGCAATTTTTACTGGAAAGTGGAAAATTTTTATGAATAAACATCGATTTCTTCAATTTGTTTTTGAGAAAAGCTCTGTTTTGCCTATTTAAAGGCCTGCTATACTTCACCATACGGCTCGTAAGTATAGCAGCTACTTATCATGTGCCCTACGGCGCCGCACGGCATGAAGTATAGCAGCTACTGTTCTATCCAGGCTTGAAATATATTGCATTATAACAAAATTGTGAAGAAAAATGTCTATTCAATCTATGTATTTGTTCGAGTCATGTGTAGTGAAAATTTAATCAATTCGTGCTGATTGATAAAACTTCTCGGATTCTAAACATTCTTCAATCCATAGTCCATCCAAAGTACTTACTTATTATGTCACAATGATAAAAGTAATAAATATGGCCGTATTCATGAAAACAACCTTCAGCTAGGTCTACCTGCTGGTATATATTTTTTTACTTGGAGGAAGAATTTCAGTTCTGCTCACAGGTAGAAGTGTGAACGAAAAACCTACCTGATGGTATCCACATTGCTGCTCATAAAAACGGGAAATTTCTACCTCATGGCAGCATCTAAGTGCTTTTATGAGTACGGCCTATTATTTTAAACGAACTATAGCAAAATTATCGACTCCATCCAGGCGCCGTACGGCGTGAAGTATAGCAGTCATTCATCAGGCGCCGCACGCACGGCGCGTGCGGCGAAGTATAGCAGCTCAATGTGGTGCCGTACGGCACCGTACGGCGAAGTGTAGCAGGACCTTTACTGTGTGTTTTTCCACAGAACTGACACGAACCATGACAACTAATGATCACGGAAGCCCTTTGTCGCTGTTTTCCTAAATTTTATAATTTCATTCGTCACTACCGCAGAAAACGAATGTCGCTCCGGAACCCTTTCCGAAGTCTAGAATTGGCATGCGATAAATGCCCGAATTGATGGTTATCATAATAAATAATTATTGAAAAAAGCAATCGAAAATTTTTCAACTTTTTCAGGGAAAGATTAGGTAGCTAGATTCCCTGAGGACGAGTCCATCAAAGTCGTGTTCCGCAACTCTTAGAACTTTACTGGATTGAGATTGGGCACACATAGTCCGTTATGGAAGAAGCTATTTGATAGATTTCACAGGAGAGGAGCGTCTTTGATGAGCAATTCATCTGTGAAAAAATTTTCCTCTGTTATTCGACTTCTCAGCTCAAATGTGAGTTTCCAAATTTACTAAACTAGTGCTCGGTATAATTTTGAAGTGTATCGACGATGTAAATTTGTTTCACGTTCTAACATATTCAAACGTCTATAGTCTGTTTTTCCTGAAACGCTTCTAAATATTGAAAGCGGAAAGCAAGTAGTATTTCAGATTTTTCCAATTTGCTGATGAACAATATATCATATAGGACTAGAAATTTGTGAGCGTACTGAGCTAACCTTTAACAAGTTTTAGAGCAAAAAAATTTACAAAAAGAGCTCTATGTAAACGATTTTGACGACAGTACTGATTTGTGTCATTTTTCTATTTGGAAGTATTTTATAAAAAACACACTTTAGTTACATGATTTTTCTACAATCCGTCGAAAAATAAAAAAAAGGAAAACCATACAAATTGGTTTTGCCATTCTACATCAACCAGTCTTTCATCGTAATGTGCACGAAATTCCGGCACATGCATGATATGATAGTTTTTTCCTTTAAACGCTACCATATATCACATAGGTCTGAAAATTGGTGAGCGTACTCAACCAGAGTTTTTTACGCACGGACATTTGTGCCATTTGGCACAAGAGACCAAAAAATTTGTGCCAATGGCACAAAAAATTATTTTTCAGCTAGAAACGTACTCAAAACTGCGGAAAGATTTTAGACCAAAAGTTTATGTGAAAATTCTGCCCAGCCGATTTTTCAGCTGATCACGTCAGTGAGATGAAAAAAACTGCAAAAAATGGTTTACTACGCAAAAAGAAATCGAATGCTGAGAAAATTTAAATAACTCTGGAATTGTTCAGGAAGTTCATATTTTTAATTTAATTTTCGACTAAGAATTTCTAATAACAAAAACGTAAAGACTCTGGAGAAAATTAAGTCGAAAATTGTGTAAATTTTCGTACAAAACACTGTACCAACGGTATCCATTTCATCCGTCATTGACAGCGTATAAAGTTTGCTGTGACGATACTAATACAAGAGAACTCGTTCGGGTTCGTCTCAAATCCTGACCGGACATTAGAGCGCGGGACAACAGAGCGCAGGGACATTAAAGCGCAGGACACTGCGCAAGGACAATGGAGCGCGGACAATTAGAGCGCATGAACAATAGAGCCCAGGGACATTAGGGCGCAGGACAAAAAAGCTTGGACGCAGGGACATTAGAGCAAAGACATTAGGGTGCAGAAAAATAGAGCCCAGTGTCCGTGTATCATGGGACAGTCATTAAAAGCCCAGACACTTTTGTGAATGTTTCTCTCCGCTCATGTAAAAAGACCTATTGCGGTGTTATTATGCAATATTAAAAATCAACCCATTGTGCGAGATTAAAATGGGTTGCCTCAGTTTCTGCGGTATAACTGCCCATTTTGTTCTGTGCAAAAGCAACGCTCACCGCAATATTTTGGCGGTGAGGGGACGAAATGCACAAATGTTAATGTGCATTAGCATCGTTCACTGGGATTTCAAACAGTGAGCGGTAGAAATGCCCAAATGCAAATGCGCCAAAACAACGCCCAGAATTGCGGTGAACGGTATAAATTCACAGTGCAAAATTTCCATTGGGCAAAAGCAACGGTCGCCGCTAATTTTTTTATTGGTTCAAAATGCTCATGCACAAGAAGATCGGTGTTATTAGTGGTGTTAAGTTTTCGTGTTGAGTTGAGACATATATGCATGTTAATTAATAAAAGTCTCATAAGGTGTCGATTATTTGCATTTTGTAGCAGTGTGCAACAGAGATCAGATAAGTGGCAGAAAATCTCATATTGCCGAGAAAGAGCTGTTTTATGTGCAGTGTGCTGCAAATTAACATTAATTTGCATAAATTTTTGGAATCCACGTCCCAGTAAAAATTTTTACGTGTTGTAAGTGAAAATCCGTCATCTAATAATATCATCTCAATCAGGGAGGGACCATTCTTCTAGGAAAATGAATGATCTGAAATAAATTCAATAGTTCTCAAGTAAAAATCAACAGACTTTTATGTAAATTATTAAAAGAATCAGAGATGATCGATATAAGAAACGGACTTGTTCTTTAAATATTAGCTAGACCTCCAAAAACAGGTACCACTTATTTTCTTAAGTGAAAAACCTCTGCTTTCTGAGTTGTCCGATTTTTTTGACTGTTTTTTCTCCAATAGATAACCAAGCAAATAGTGGCGACATACTTAGCAAATTGGTGGTCGGAGAATTGAGATAAAATCATAATTTTAATCCGTCCATTTATTTAGAGTTTCCTTGATCAGTTATATAATTCTTAAATGGTGATGCATTACATCACCATTAGAGATGTCCAAACTAGCGTTGAACGAAGAATTCGATTTAATCGGTTAAATTTGGTTACGTTGGGTCACATGTTTAAGGTGCAATTTAAAATATTACTGATTTAGACCGAAAAATGTTTAAAATATTTATCTTGCCTCCAGTTAGAACCAAGCAGCGTCTTTGTGGTCAACTGCTTTACTGACGAGACGTTTTTCCTGGAAGAAGATGATTCGTTTTCATTGCCCGATGATCAGGAAATTTTGAACGTCGAAGAACAAGGGATTTTACAACAAAGTGCCACAACGCCAACCACAGCACCTCGGTAAGACATTTTCCCGTGTGAAACCTGTATCAAAAATGGTTTTAGTATCAAACTATCGATCAGCTATAAAAACAACAACAAAAATTTGTACATAGCGGTAATTCATCTGATCTGAATTCAGTGAAAATCAGAGTGATGAAATTCATACTGATACCTGTGTTTAGTTAAATCGTAGAATCAGTATCAGTTGAAAACAGCTGATTCTGGTATTAATGCAGTTTCAATAAAAATCAGTGACTCAATGTATCAGGAAACTATTATTATCATTTTGTGAGATCATCTGTAAAATTTCTTGACTTTTCCGTGAAAACCTCATTAGTTGTCGTTCCAAATTACAAGGTGTGAAAATCAATGTTGCCTCTGCTGTTTTGGGAAAGTTGTGGTTTTTGTGTAAAAACAATGCCTACCAGCAGGACTAAATCGTCCGTCACTGTAAAAATCAGGTATTCTTTTGCGAAACTCCAATGAAAATGTTTATTCTATGGAAACTGCAAATATCTCATTTAAAAAAATTAAATCATTAAAAAAATAAAATAAAAGATTTGCATATTAATTTAGCATATTGAGGCCCATGAAAGTCTTTATCACAATAATGATCGCATGACAAAAGTTGGTCATATGAATATTTCAATCATAATATCAGTTTTGATTCCTCTTCCTTGATGCTTAAAGTGCCAATTTGGATTCTGTCACATTGGGAATACCAGTTCCAGGTTCCTAAATTTTAGAATACCGGTTCTGAATAGGGTTCTGGAATTTTTGCTATATTGTTCCAGTTATGAGTGTTTGAACTACATCATCATTCAAATATTTAGGCCATTAATGCCTATCCCATTTCCCCGACTTCCGGCAACACCAAATATTCCCACTCCACCACCGATCATTGCTCGACAAGGGACCCCAATTAAGACTAGTGTTTTGCGGCTTTTAACAGAGAAAAACGTTTTTTTAACAACTTAAACCGAGAAGGGCAGCTTTTAACAACTTTAACTGAGAAAGGCAGCTGGTGGACATCGATAGACGATGAGCATACGTTGTTGAACTCTTGGCTCATGAGATGGATCTTTGCATGCCAACTTTGAAATGCTTATTGGCCGACGAATGTCAACATTTGTGTGCAATGCCCAAATGGCAAGATTACTCAATTTTTAGAAAGGATGGATCAGAAGTTAATGACTGTGAAGCTACATGATGTAATTATTGACTTTTATTTGTTCACCATTCTCATAAGTGCCGTTCTGAATTCAGTGACTCAAGCAATGACATGTGAATTCTAAATTGTTTAAATTCCATTCATATATATCAGTAGCCAAAGTTCATGAGGGGTCGAAATCAAACTAGAATTTTTAGCCTAATTTGTATAAAATTTTGAACATGAACAATTTTCTTTCAGAAATTATATACATTTCATCAATTTCACAGGCGTCTACAGAAGGTCAAGACGTACATGCAGGGGGAGGATGGGTAAGGACCCCCATCCAAAGGTACCGCTATGTCCCCAGATTTCGGGACCCTAGCCCAAATTTCAAAAATTTATACCCCAGT
Source organism: Romanomermis culicivorax (assembly GCA_963922205.1). Classification (NCBI taxonomy): domain Eukaryota; kingdom Metazoa; phylum Nematoda; class Enoplea; order Mermithida; family Mermithidae; genus Romanomermis; species Romanomermis culicivorax. The sequence goes on from CAWUHX010000197.1 coordinate 411,623, forward strand.
CCCAATTTTTGCATTTTTTTGCAAAAATTAGCATTTTAGAACATTTTTGGTTCAAATGTATCTTTTTTCCCATTGTTAGGTGGAAAATCAATTTTTTCACATTTTTTGGTAAACATTAACCATTTTTAATGAAAAAATTGCTATTTTCCCCACCTCCAGATTTTGGACTTCCCCGCCCCCCACCTGATTTTGGCCACTGTCCCACCCCACCCAATTTTTTTAGCTGTTACATGTATGGGTCATGATGATTCAGTGGGGTGACAGTCGACTGTAGATGAGAAACCTTTCGAAAGTGCACAATGTGGTTGTGTGTGTGCCTTTCCGCAATTTATTTTGCATTTTTGTTTAAGAAAAGGAGTATTGGGGCTGTCAAGGAAGAAACAGTGTGGTCTGGTATGTTGCTATGCCCCCAACGGTGAGGTGTGCAGCTGAGGACGATGCAGACGAATTATTTCAGTATCGCCATCGACCATCCCAGGCCGAAGTGCTAGTGGAACTCAGAAAATGGAAGGCCAAAAGCAAAGCATCATTTGATGAATGGAAGGCTGAAAGCAAAACGGCGTTCAATGAATTGTGAACAATTGTCTGTAGCATGGATTCAAAATTGAATGAAGCTTTAGCCACGAGGAATTTGAATGACAGTACATACTTATTTACAGTGATTATGTCCCATATACCACCACATCCACTCACATTTGATGCATCCAACTGGGAATTCTGTGCATAAAATTTGTATATCTGTTCCATCCCATTTTATTGACTATGATCAGTTCAGTCGCCAAATTCCATGTCAATTTCAATAGTAAGTTTCAGCCAAGAAACTTCGGGTTCTTAATATGTAGATATTGTTATTTGTGGTAATTCCATTCCATCCTGCTCCAATGCAAATTTTTATTCCCTTCATTATTAGATCAAATGAAAAAAATAAACTAATAAAACCTAATTTAATTTTTAAGATGTTGCCAGCCAGGTCGGACATTTACTCACATGCAATATGTGTAATGGAATTATGCAAAAACTGTGCATTTGCCAACAATGCCATAATGTCATTGGGTGCCAAGAATGATTGGAAAGGGCGCACCAGGTGTTAAATGAAGTTCGCCAGGAAAACGAATACGGGCCAGAGAGCCAATGTGTCTTTTGTGCCGCTAAAACAGTCAACCATTTCAACCCATCCAAATGTTGAGTTTTGAAGATATTGCCAGAACCATTCGTTGTTAAATGAATTTTTATTATTGTCGTTCTTTTTGCCAATTTGCAGCTTTGTTGGTTTTAAATAAACTCGTTAATTGATAAAAAAGACATTTCCCCATGAAATCAAGCCATTTCATTCAGAAGAATTTTTGCTCATATTATAGTCGATTCACTTTCAGTTGTCAGTCGGATAATGTTACATTACACAGTATATGCCTTCTGACAAATGAAAATAAACGGACTATAGTTGAAAAAAGTAACACTGTTTGACAAGTTTCTCCAATTTGTGAAAATTTTGTAAAATAATGCAAAAACCTCATTTTATAGGAAATCCCTGGAACAGTCAGTAGTAAGGCCGGCCCGTATAGGTCGTACGGTTAAGGATACTCCTATCTTTTGTGTACGACCTATAATTTGTCATTTTTGGTCGATTTATAGGTCGTACAGTAAACGAATACGGTCGACTTTTGGCGGATTTATAGGTCGTACAGTAAACATATACGGTCAATTTCTTCGTCGATTTATAGGTCGTACGGTTAAGTATACAGGCTTTAGAGTTACCGAATAGTGGAATTACGGTAATTTTCGATTATGGTAATAGTGGAATTAGGGTAATAAGTGTGTTACTGTAGGTGGAAAAGGAAAATCAATGATGAACGGAAAATGAAAAAGGAAAACTAAAATGAACAAAAAATGGAAAAGAAATAAAAAGAGATCGTGTGTAAAAACGGCTTCCCCTCTGGGAAGAGGAAGCCCTTCAAAAATTTGCGCCCCGGACCCCCTTTGTCAAAAGGGCGCCACCTGCAGGCGTAAATATATTCGGAGGTCCCATTTCTGAACGATCGTTCAAGTCAATAAATGTCAGAATGGTCAAATTGGTCAGTAATGGTCTGTTTAATGAGTAAAATCTCGAGAGAGTCAGTACGGGATGAAACATTATCCTTACGGGTGCATGCGTATAAAGTTTGATGTTCTGCCAAAAATGACCAAGAAGGTCTTTTATAAAAAATGACCAGAGCGAGCTGGCCATAAAAAGCATGTAGACAAATAAGGTCTTTTATAGAAAATGACCAGAACGAGCCGGTCGTAAAAAGTGTGTAGAAAATTTGACGAGTTAAAAATCTTTACATATCAAAAAATTTTTAATTCAATGCAACATTTTAGCTTATTATTATAAAACTTTTGAAACACTATTTTATTTTTGTTTATCACCAAAATACTGTAGTCTAAATACAAAAATAATGATAACGTGAACAAAAAATGGAAAACAAAAAAGAAAGGAAGCATTTATAAAATTGACTCCCTCCACCCATGGAGGAAGTCGTTCAAAAAAAGCGCCCTCGGGCTCCAAAATAGGAGGTGCGCTGTCTGCAGGTTCACAGAATAGCTAATCGGAAGCCCTGCATACTGAACGATCATCCAAATTAGAACGGTCTTTTAGATCAGAATGCTCAATTCCACATATAAAAACTGTAAGAGTCTATAAAACTTGAAACATTATTCCTACGGGTAATTATCCTACATAAATGACCAATTATCCTACATAAATGACCAAATTCTTTTATAGAAAAATGACCCAAAAGAGTGGGGCATAAAGCGCATGTAGAAAAGTGAACACTTGAGATGAAAAAATATTCTAGATGTAAAAAAGTAATTGATACCACAAAATATTTGAAGAAAAGAAAAGAAAAAGAAGAAAAGAAAAGAAAAGAACTAAATCATCAAGGGTAGCTATACATGAACGTTACTCTGCGTATAGAAAATTAATACATTATATTGCATGATTTATGCAGGTAGATACGATTTTGTATACAGAGTGTTTTCCAGAGCAAACATAGAAAGGTTAGACAGCTGAAACCATTTAGATCGTAAAACCAATTAGAAATGCTAGAAAAGGTCAAAGGTTCTATAAAACACGGTAGCAAGAGACGCTTTACCAAAATAATTAAGGTGGTGATTATTGTTATTTTGATAGTTTTCTAGAATAACCTAGAGCCTAAAGCCTTTAAAGAGACGCAATACCAAAACAATTAAGGTGGTGATTATTGTTATTTTGATAGTTTTCTAGAATAACCTAGAGTCGAGAACCTTCAAAGAAAAACCGAAAAGATTCAACCAAAAAGCAGAAAAAACCGGAAAAGGTTTAATGAGGGTAAAGAGGTATAAATAGAAAAAATAGAAGAAGAAGAATCATTCTTATTTTTGTACCTGCGCGACACCTGAGAGTACCAATGGAGGCCCTATTCGTTACGTTTATTTGGGCATTAAGAGCACCCTACAAGGCTTATGGTACGATGATTTTACAAATATTTTGATTTAAAAATTAATATGGATGCTATTTCATAATATTATTATTAATTTAGAGCCGTTTTTAACGACGGCCAACATTGACACGTGGGCGTCCATCTTTTGGGAGGAGGCGTCGGCGGACTTCAAGAGCTGGTGGAAAAGCCAGCGAGGGGTTGAATATCCGGCTAGACAGAAACCCTTTTGGGGTTTTATGAAACGTCTACGCCGGATGTTCGAAAACACTTCGCTGGCCGACAGCCACCTAGCTTCGCACCTGTGGAATATACTCCCCCCAGGTGCGAGGGCTGAATGGGGAAATGCTGACGATCGCTACGTCGAGGAGAGGATAGGACTGGCGCTACCGCCTTTCTAGTAAGTTCTGATGTTATAGTTAAACCACGTCATAGATATATACATTTTGTATTTAATAAGAGTAAAATTATTATAAGCTTTTACTACTACAATATTTCAAGATGAATATGTGTAGGTTAAATTGTGCTAGCCGTAGTATCTTACAGATTTTTAATTCATGTATATTAATGTATGGTATATAGCTGAGTTGTCTAAAACTTACCAAAGAACATTTCTAGAATATTCTAGAAGATTTATGATAAAATAAAGACTATTGATAGATCTTGTACCTATTACTTAGCAGTTAAAATGATATATTAGAGTAAAAATTTTTGTTTAACTAAAATAGTTATTAAATTTTGTAAAAATTTTAGTGGATACGCATGAAACCTCTAGCGAGGTCTGCGACGGCGGCGACGGCGGCGGCGGTGGCTGCGTATGTATATAGTATCTATGTAAGTAAAAATTTTTGCAAAATTTTTGAAACTTAATGTTTTTATTTTTAGGTAAAATTTGTATATATATGTATATTTTATTTTGTTTTAAATTTTGTATATATGTATAATTTATTCTATTTTGTTTTAAATTTTGTATATATATATATATATATTTTGTTTCAAATAAATTAAATTGAATTAAAATTAATAAAATTTTTTATTTATTTATTGCATTTAATAGTAGAGGTAATTTCTTTAGAGTTCTACTATGGGTGTGTGTGTGTGTCAGCGTGTGTGTGCGTCAACTTTTGGAATATAAAAAAGGGTTTACTGTAGTCAGATAGTTAGAGATGTACGAGTAAACGATATGTAGAGAATATGCACAAAATTGCATAAAGTATAGTGGTGCTACTATTGAGAATTGTTGCTGTATTATATAGCTTTCTACAGGTCTTAGGGTAAAAAGAACGTACAAGATAATTACATAGTACTGTAGAACTAAAGGAGAAAATAAAGGAAAGAAGGAGTAATAAAAGGAAGTTCATTTATAATTAGGAATAAATTAAAAGAATATTTCTAAACAATAGCTAAGGAGAAGGGTTGTATAAACAACAACAACTATAAGTGATTTTTATTATTATAAAAAAATGAGATGAAATGTACATATAAATATAACGTATTTAAATACTATAATCCATAAAGGTTTCACGATTTTTATCAATCATTACGAGAGAGTCAAATTCTGCGTATATAAGTGCTTCAATACCGCCATCTGGTATATCCTCGCCAAAATTCATCTGTAAACTGGTGGTTCCTTCACGTACGAGTTCCCAAAAATTACCATCCATACCGCAAGGAGTCAAATCAAAAACAAAAACCGTGTTATGCGTTGTAAAAGAATTTCGAGTAATTTCATTACCCTTGTTATCTGTACCAATTCCTACACCCTCAAATAATTGTATAAAAGTGCGCAAATATTTGTTTTCTTTAAAATTTAACATATACGGCATTGTAGGTAATGTTGTAGTACCACTTGTTATTTTAATTTTGTTTAATCTGAAATGCTTAAAATTAAAGGGGCTTTGATAATAATCACCCCTAGCAGCCGAACCATCAACGAGCGCCACAACGAGACGACGAGGTAAAGGACCTGTGAACAATGAGTTCAGAGGAGCTGATCGACGACTTGTTGTTCTGTATAGACTTGTAACATGACATCAATGAATAGGGTATTTTGCAGCTGTATTTTGTAACATGGATTCAATAGCTAGATTGATATTATCCGCAACTTCAACTTTTTTAATAAATAAAGACATGCTTTGAACCTCGATTTTATAAGCTTCGTTGTCAGTAGATATAAATTTTTGCAAGCAAAAATCATCTCTATGTCTGTATAAATCAATTTTCAAAGTACATTGATTCAATAGAAAACGTTCTTGCATAAATAGATCGGCATGTATAGGAGCCATTAATTCAACAACTGCACTGTTTTTGAACATCTGAACTCTTTCCAAAGCACCCTTGTTTTTCTTTATATCAAGAACATCGCCATTTTCAAAAGCATAACCAGCAGCTGCCACATGTGTCGACTTAGCATCACGACCATAGTTCAATTCCATTTCCAAATAAGATCTGTAAGCGTATCTATCCCCACTAAAATGTTAAAATGTTAAAATTAAAAAAACGTAAACATACATTTAATTATAAAACTTACCTGTCAGATATTAATTTTCCATTTAAGTACATTTTGATCTGTTTAAAAAATGTTTTGCCGATCAAATTAATTGGTGCCACAACGTTACCACTGATATTGTTGTTGGCATCTGCTGTTAAAGTGCAAGCAGTGCCATTAGCTTTTGTAATTCGAATAGTAGAAAATATAAAATTTTTTGATAAGTCTAACATATATGAATCAGGTGAAATAACAAACTCGTAAGGTCCTTCGTTAGTACAAGGATTTTGTAACTGAATTTCAGACCAAAAACTTCTACGAATAGCAACTTGTGTTGGAGGTACGGTAAATAAATCTAACTCCGTTTTACTACTAGGAGACGACACAGCATCAATAAATTTACTCATTTTGAATAGATATCCTTGAAACCGACTACTCTACGTGGAGTCTTTTTTAAGAATGAGGAACGTCGTTTCAGGTGTTTACATTTATGTTGTTTTTGATGTTGATGTTGTTGACGCTGACCATCATTTAACTTTTTATTGCTTTTTATATGTATCCTAGAATTTATATGTTTACGCTTCCCTAAACCTTTTCCTTTATGAATGCATTCGCCCGTTTGGTGTAATAAGCTGCCAGCTGCATTTCATCCATGCTCAGCAACACTTTCTTTAAAAGAACGGCCTTCTACAACATCGCCTGCAATTTTGGAACCTGCAGCAAGTGCATGCTTTCCTGCAGATTTTAACAAAGGCATAGCTAGACGCCACAAACTCTTAAAAAAATTACCAACTCCAGCTCCTTGATGTCTATAATAATACGGGTATGCTGCTCGGAAACCTTCTAAGGTACCACCTAACTGAAATTGATTATCTTGAATGCTGTGTTGATAAATTTTGATCCAGTAATCAACGGTTTCAGGGATAAATACAGTATGCATATTTTGCTTTGAAAATCAAAAGGAACAACTAAATGAATTAATTAATTAAGAGCGTTTGCGAAAATTCAACCTGATGACAACGTGCCCAAATGCAAATGAATGAATGAATAAATAAAAATTTGATACTATGATTATAGGAATAAAGGAGTACATCGCCGGAAATGTAATTTAACTATAACATTCCCAAACTGAAAGGGTATAAGCTCATTCATACTGTTTTTTATATTAATCTCGAGTACTGTAATTTCTTTTAATTGAATTGGTATATAGTGAGGTGTTTCATATAATCGACTCACATTATCTTTGTATTTTCCCTGAACATTTACTATACGTAGAAGCGGTGCTAAAGTATTTCCAACAATCTGATTTTCAATAATATTACAGTAAACATAAAAACTCTGTAAATCATTCAAATTTGGTGGTTGAATGCCTAACATGTATAAATGATTAGTTCCAGGCTCGGCAAGAAAAACAGCTTTGGATGGTGGAATATGTGTGTTAGAATTTTTTGGAGGTTTCTCTCCAACAGTATATAAGTTAATATTCACAGCTCTATTTGAAAAATCATCAGCAGTTGCATAGGCTGCAGTATTGGTAGCGCTAAATCCGAGAAGCTCCATTAACCGTTTGCTTATATCGATTTTACGTAAGATTGTACCACTTTTTATTTTCAAATTAACTAATCCTCTACCATGTTCATCGTATGAAAACATGATTTCCATGTTAGTTCCGACAATAGCTGCTCCAATTTTTGCATTCAACTCTTCAATTAATTCAGATATGGTAAAGTAATGTTTTTCAAAAACTATTACTTTAATTTTTTTGACCTTATTTCCAACACCATCCGTAATTAACGTTATTACATTATCTCCACCATGATTGGTAAATGTAGCCCAACTATAGGGGTATATTATTTCACTTAGCCCTACCTCCCAGCTTCCATCTAGTTTTAAACGGTAAGGTAGATGGGTTAAAAAATCAGAGGGCTTGTTTCCATTTTCGCTATTACTAGGTAATGTGATATAAAATTGATCTTCAAAGGTTGTCATTATTTATAATGTTGTTTGTTGTTGCTGTAGGTACGGTCTTCAATGAATTAGATGACTGTAATACTGTCGGTACGGGGCTAGGTAATAAATATCCTATACAAGCGCACAAAAGACCAACCCACAATTGTGTATTATTATTGTAGAGAGATAAATTTATTATAGCTGTAATGACTACAATGTATATTAGTATGACCTGACTGATGAAAACCACTTCGTTTCGAGGTAGACGTTTCCCAAAAAACTCCCAAACGCTAATGCGAGACATTTCTGAATGCATACTATTACTACTATCCATTTCAAAATAAAAAATTTTTTATTTAACAACTAAACACTCAGTTATAAATTTATAAGAAGGTGGAGCTACTAAAGTAACCAATAAAATTATACAAAAATATAAAGGACGTGGAGCTATCAAAGTGAGGTAAAATTATATATAAATACATAAAGAAGGAGTTAACTTTTTACAAACGTGTACATAATTTATTTCGCAAGTGACCTTTTACAGAAAACTTACAATGAAAAAACTTACAAATCAATTTATTATTATAAACAAAATTTGTGTTACTGAAACTTTTAAACATTTTATACATAGGAACATGTCCCACTTTATAATACAAAAAATATAAAGTATATATACCACAAACCCTACTATTAAAATTCTGTAAATGTTTCTTATTTGTATATCTTATTAAAGCATTTTTGTTAATATAGTTTATAAAAGCAGGAATAACTGGTGGTAAACCATAAGAATCAAAATAATATACAGAGTTAGCATTATCAAAATACATAGCTATCCAATGACTTCCTTTTTGAAAAGATGTATCGGTGTTTGCAATTAAAGCCGCAGGTCTTTTAACTATCTTCGGTAGAGTATCGCAAGCAAAAACCCCTAAAAAATTTTCTGATAATAGCGCATCTTGTTGAACATAATATGTCAATTCAAAGTTGTTCATCGTAATCGTCGTCGTCGTTTTGTATATCCTTTTCTAAAATCCAGCTGTTGAATTTTTCAGGATAACACCACCACTTCACAAGTACTCTATTCAGACCATCTGGTAAACGTTTAGTTTTCAAATGTATGACGATATTCAACTCTTCACATCTAGAAAAAGCACACAAGTTATTCATATTCATAAAGAATAGTTTATGAGCTATATCTAGTTTTAAAAAAAGATCTTCTACAAAAATAGCACGAGTTTCGATCATATCCAACTCCGTCAGTAATAATCTAGCAAAACACCATAATTGTGTAACTTTTTTACATCCTATGGGTAAACCAACTTCACGCCCTAAATGGTTGCACCCCTTAGCTATGTCTTTGAAAAAAATCTTGGCTTCGGGTGAGAAACGAGTCCAAAACAAATCAGCTATTTCGCATTTCTGTTTGTTGTTTAGTATTTTACCTTAAATAAAAATACTATAGTTTAATAAATAGTTAAAGAAGAAGAAGAGATATAAAATTTTTACCTTTTACTTTATTTTGCACCATTCTGACAAAAACTTCAAATGCAGCTGACATCATAATTGTCACAAAACAAACGAATTATAGAAAAACGACCAACCTCTTCAAAATTCTCGACTAGACTGATGAAGGGTATAATATTTTTTTCATGATTATGTAATAAAGCTATCGTATCAATATATCGTAATCTACTTCCATTGATGTACAAGTTTTGAAATTTACTGCTTCGACTACAACAAGAAAATACCACAGGATTGAAAATATATATTTTGAAACACGCTCGTAATTGCATAAATTGTCCGTCATTCTGAGGACAATGTAAAATTTTTTCTACATAACGTAGTAAGGGTGTTATATGTAATTTATAATTTTCCGGTAATAATAATTTCTGATCTGTAACTTTTTTTGTGTTTGGTATCGTAAAATCTGTAACATTTACAGGTTCTTCATTTTCATAAACTTGAAAAGGGTATTGTACCCATACAATAAAAACAGCTATGAAAAGAATCACAGCGAGAGTATTAAAAAAATGTATTTACTGTATATCATATTGCTAAAATAATAGGATCCGACTAACTTGTATAAAGTTTTTTTGTAAAAATGATGAATCATTTAGGTGTATACAAAATCATGTGATCATTGTCGGGAAATATATTAGATCTAAGTCGATATTTTTCAGGACATGTCTGTGTAAGATCTATTAATAAATAACCGTATGGTTTACTAGTAGCATCCTCATACGCCTCTATGAAATAATTTGAAGTAGTTGGAAAAATCTGTCGAGCCAGTGTGCGGACTTGTAATCTATCGCTTGGGTTTTTTAAAAGAATTAAATATTGAGCGTTTATCCTACTCGTACGCATTCCATCAAAAAAGGCATTCTGAACTATATGTATAATTGATATATTCCAATGATGCGATCCTTTAGTAAAAAGTTGAGTTAAACTTTGATCATTCTTCATCTCTTGCATCATATCATCCATAATTAATAATTTAGGTGTATCTTTACTTTTCTGAAGTTCATTCAAATCAGGCGAACCTTGAATAAATTCTACATAAGAACATTTCTGAACTAATTCATCGTAAGCTTCTTGCCATTTAGAATAACACCAATAAATTTTCACAGGAGCAGGGTGAAGCATTTCTTTAGCAAAAATTACAAGTTTTTTAACAAATTGTGTTTTTCCTGATTTTGTTGGAGCAGATACTATACAGTTAAATGGATGTTTCCATATATAAAACTTTTCATCATCATCATTTGACATCTCTTTTTTGACAACAACAAAAACCAACCACTTTTTACTTCAACAATTTTTAAAATGATTTTTATTATTATTTTAAAACAAAATGTTATATATAATTATCAAAATTACAATATAAAACAGTGCACATGTAAAATATAAAGATAGATGATTATATAAAATAGAATAACATTACTCTATGCAAAAATATACGCGCAATATATGTATGAAATTATATAACAAGCAAATACGTAAGCAACTACATAAGCAAGCAAACTATAGCTAATTAAAACATACAAACTGTAATGAATGTAAGCAAAACTTTTACAATTTACTGTTAATAAAATCGCGTAGTGTTTTGATAACAACAGCATCATCAAAATCATAATGATAACCTTCATCAATAAAACAAGCTACAGTATCCTTAAGAATTTTATGACCAGTACTTGTAAGTGGTATACATCTAAATATGTCAATCATCTGTTTAAAAGCGCGAAGACAATAATAACCTTGAACTTCACCTATAACATATTCAAAACAGTCAATGATAAGTCCCATCTTTTCATATTAACGATTAACTGTTGGTGTAATTGCAATATTATATATGGAATTACGAGCTGGACACTGATGATCCTCAACAATTCCTACCTCTTTCACGCAATAACAATCAAAAATACACCCATTAAAGATGTCTTGTATAACTAGCTCAGCACATATAACTATAAATAATTTTTCACCTTTTACTACTTGCTCATCAAAAAACCATGGAATATCTAAACCCGGAACACGTAACTCACAAATAAGCTTGGTTTCCCCATCCAACAAACTGGTATCCCACGTTGAATCGTAGTCAGGATCATTGAAACAGTTGATGAAGAGATCATTAACAAATGACGTTTGAACGCTAGCTACCTTTTGATCTTCACTAGCATTGCGTTGTTCTCCGGCGAATTTTGTAGCATGAACCCCTTCTTCTTCTTTAATAATTTTCTTAGCAGCAGCGACTTCTTCTTCTTCTCTAACGATTTTTGTGGTAGAATCATCTTTTCCAGCTATGTTGTCATTTTCGTTTGTTTTGCGATTTATCGCTAATTGGTGTTTTACTACTAAAGCATTGTACTCATTTGAAATAGCTGGTGCTATCTCAGATAAAACATTATATATTTAAAAGAAAGAAAGAAAGAAAGAATTCATATATCAGCTCACTTCTTTAGATAAACTCCATGTCGTTCGATTAAACAAATTGTTAAATCGTACTGTAACCACGTCGCTCTCGACCAGCATCTTATAACCAAGGTTGATGCGGCATTGACCTCCATGTGAAAATGTCTTTTCAATAATATTGACATTGCGACCTAGTATACCGTATTGTGGTAAAATGAGCTTGAATCCGCGACCATACGCCTCTTTTGTTTTAGGGTCGACGTTACGAAAATAAATTGACACGTATCTACCTTCAACCACTACAAATAATGCCATGTTTTCGTCTAACGTGAACTGGTGTTTCATTCTCGAAAATTCTTGAAGAAATATACCAAAGAAAGAGAGAAAGAGAAACGAGTAGTTTTTGTAGCAACAAAACAGATAAATGTATAAAGTGTTCAAAATTTTAGAGTAAAAGGAGGTTGTTACTATAATAAAATAACTAGGACTTATAGCTTATAGATGTAAGAGGAGGAGTTATAAGCATAATAAATATTCAAGACATATATCCTACAGTATTCTACTATTCTGAAGAGTATATGAGAGGAGGAACTATGTTCTACAAAAATAAAATAAAATGTGTTTATGTGCTATGGTAACCTTTGAGATCAAAGCTAGAAAAATATATGTGTTTTATGTGTTATAGTAATTATCAAGGTCAAAGCTATAGAAGCAATATAGCCACGTGCGCATGAGTTATGAGGGTCTTTAAAGCTTTCCCACATAAAAAGAAAAGATGGTGCAACAGGGTTATAAGCAGCTATTACAGTTATTTTATAGCTTCAAGAATCAAAACAAAAATACTAGGGCTGTACAGTAAAACGGGTTTTCAACTGGTTTTATCTGGTTATATGCTAATAAAATAAGCTAAAGAAATGATATGGGCACGTGTTCATGAGTTATAGAGGTCTTTAAAGCTTTCCCATCATAAAAAAGAAAAGTACTACAATAACCTCGTAAACAATAATTAAATCTCTACCATAAAATTAATAGTTTTTGCTAATTTATAAAAATTTTCTATTATTACTGTATAAGTTTTGATGAATAGGTTGTTTTCTATTTTTCTAATTTATAGTTTTTATATTTTCTAGTTTGGATAATTTTTATAATGAAACCTATTTATGAGGATATTACTTCGGACGAAGACGTCATGCCTATAGAAATTTTAGAAGATATTACTTCGGATGAAGATGACATGCCTATGGAAATTTTAGAAGATATTACTTCTGATGAAGACGATGAAACGATCATGAATGAGTCTTCAGAGAATATTACCTCTGAGAAAGAAGAAGAAGAAACACTTGATAATAATAATATTTTGGAAGAAGAAGAAGAAGGAACTGTTTTAGATTATGATGATGATGAAGATGATCAATACAAAAGTTATACGCCTTACAGTTCTGATGAGGAAGAAATTTACGAAGCAGCTCAAATTGGTGGCGGTGGTGGTGGTGTTGGGGGTAGTGGAGGTGTAACGAATGCATCTTTTGTTGCGGATGATTTTTTCGAACTAGGTCAACCCAGTACTGTAAATATTAGGCGTTTTAATACCGAAGGTCGCGAGTACTCTGTGAACTTTCGTAATACTGAACATATGGATGATTTAAATGCTCAAATAGTGCCAACGTTTCAACGTATAGTAGAGCAAATTTCTGAGAATGTCGCTGATAATGCGTTTATAGGGTTTTCCTTTGACCATCCAGATCTGACAAAAGGTCGTGTTTTGATACCTTTTAGACCGAAACATGCTTTAACTGGAGATTTGATTGTAAACACTCTTAATGCTGTTCTTCAATCAAATGAGCAAATACAAATTGATAGTCCTCAATCTACAATTCGTACCATTGTTGTAACACCACCTGAGGGTAGCGGTAAGCTAATTAAAATTACTTATGTAACATTTTATTTTTATTTATTTATTTTAATTTAAGGTATTCACAATGCTCATCAATATTTAAAACATAATGATTTTCTAAAAGATAAACGCTGTATTATTCAAATCAACAACACGGATTATTTATGTTTTGCTAGAGCTCTAGTTGTTGCTAGAGCTTACATTCATAAAAAAGATAGGAATGCTGAGCACAAATGGGAAAGTATTCGAAAGTCTGACAAGTCACATCTGCTGCAAACAAAGGTTGCTAAAGAACTGATGACCTTGGCAGGATTAGCTAATCATCAAGGAGCTTGCGGTTTGCATCAGTGGGAACAACTGCAAGCTGTTTTATTACCCAATTATCAAATCAAAGTTTTTAGCAAAGAATGCTTTAAAGATTTAATATTTAGAGGTTAGAGTTTTTTATTTTTCTGTTATTGTGTACGTATTTAGAGTTTTAAGGACCTGCAGCAACACATGTTTTGAATATTTACCACCATGATAACCATTACTCTGTCATTACAAAGATGCCTGGATTTTATGACCGCAGCTACTTTTGTCCTCATTGCGATCTGGCCTACAATAACAAAATGGAACACAGATGCAGAAACGTTTGTCCTCTGTGTTACAATACACCCCCATGTAATCAATTTAATGCTCGAAAATGCAAAGATTGTCTGCGATATTTTAAAAACGATGAGTGTTTTGCTCGACACAAGTTTGTTTTTACTCAAAGAGGTCAATCGAAACGTCAAAAAACAGGGGTATCTATTTGCAACCGTTTCAAAGTGTGCGAACAATGTGATACACTGATTCGACGAGCACATTCTAAACCTCATAATTGCGGTTATTTTGAATGCAAAACATGCAATAAAAGCGTACCTAAAAAAGGTATTAGATACGGTATAATTATTTTATTTTATTTTATTTTACATGAAAATTTTTAATTTTAGGACATTTATGTTTTATGCAACCTGTTGGTAGCGAACAAATTGAAGAGGAAGAAGATATATTTGAAACAAATGTTGATGAGGATGAGTGTCTAGATGATAATGAAACAGGAATTACTGATAAGTGTCCTGTTAATCAAAAATTTGTTTTTTATGATTTTGAGACTACGCAGGAAAAAATTCTACGACAAACTGAATTAGGGGGTGTGTTTGAACATGAACCAAATTTATGTGTTGTCCATACTGTATGCGATCAGTGTCGTCAAAACGAGGGAAATTTTTGCTGCGATACATGCGGTCAACGCAAGCATATTTTCAAAGGCTCTACATGTCTAAATGATTTCTGCGAATACCTTTTTGCAAAAGGTATGAAAAACATTACAGCAATAGCGCATAATTCTCGAGGATTCGATGGACAATTTATAATGCAGTTTTTGTATCGTAATGGACATCATAAACTACATATCATTAATAAGGGTGAATTAGTAAATTGTTTATAGTTTTTCATTTTCATTTTCATCTATTTATTTATTTTAGGTTTAGAGTTGATGTGTATCAAAGTAGGGTCGATAAAAATTATTGATTCTCTGAACTTTCTTCCGATGCCTTTGGCGGCTTTACCGAAAACATTTGGAATAAGTGAAATATGTAAAGGATATTTCCCTCATTTCTTTAATAGAAAAAAAAATTACGGTTATATTGGCTCATATCCTTCACCCGACATCTACGGTTACAATGCTATGAAACCTGCGGCTTGTGCCACATTTCTGGAGTGGTATAATGGAAAGCTTGAAGCAGTAAGTTTGCAAAAGTATAAAGTTTTGCATTTAAATGCATCATTGTTTAGGGGTGTCATTTTAATTTTGATAATGAGTTACTTGACTACTGTCGTAGCGATGTGCAAGTTTTACGACAATGTTGTATGAAATTTCGCTATATTTTTATGGAATAAACCAATGTTGATCCTTTTGAAAATTCAATAACCATTGCTAGTGCTTGCAACTTAGTTTTCGGACGTTTATTTTTGAAGCCAGATACTATTGGTGTAATACCATACAAAGATTACGGTAAAGAAGAAAGACAGTCTGTTATAGCCTTAAAATGGCTGAAATGGTTAGCCCATAAAAATGAAAAACTGTATATTCGACATAAACTTAATGGTGGTGAAGTTCAAATTGGAAGATACAAAGTTGATGGTTTATCAGGTAATTTGGTCAAATTTTTGAAATTTTAATATCTATATGTTTGCTCATTAAGACACCACAATTTATGAATTTTACAGTTGCTATTGGCATGGTTGCCCTAAATGTATGAAAAATAGATATCAATTAACAGCTGATAATAATACAAAAGCAGTCGATGCATATGAATGCACTTTTAATCGGGCTATGGAACTTCAATCACTCGGTTATAGCGTAGTCGAAATGTGGGAATGCGAACTCTTACAACAACTTCACTCAGATGACGAAATAAAAACATTTTTTGATACAGTCAAAATACCTGAACCTATAAATCCTGGAGAAGGTAAAATCTTGAATTGTTCTTTTTTTTATTTTGTCAAAAGTTTTCTTGTTTTAGCTTTCTTTGGTGGTCGCATTGATGCTGTAAAACTGTATCATAAAATTAAGTACAATGAAGATGGTACACCTGCAGAAAAGATTAATTATGTAGATGTATGAAGTTTATACCCATTTGTCAACAAATATGGGAAATACCCTACAGGCCATCCAAAAATCTTTACTGAAGATTTTGAAGAGGTCAGCTCAACGTCCCAGCCTTATGAGGGGTTAATCAAGTGTACGGTTTTACTACCTCCCAAACTCTTACATCCTGTTTTACCGTATCGACATGGTGGTAAATTAATGTTTCCTTTATGCAAAACTTGCACGCATGATTCACAAAAGACCACATGCGAGCATAAGGACCAAGACAGAGCATTAGATGGCACATGGGTTACGATAGAATTATATAAAGCCTTAGAGAAGGGATATAAGGTATATTGTTACTGTAATGGTTCTTTTTTCTATGTATATTATTTTTGTTTCAGATCCTCAAGATTTTTGAGGTTTGGCATTATGATAATATTGAGCAATATCATCCAACCAAAAACCCCACTGGTGGTTTATTTACTCAATACGTCAATACCTTTATGAAAGTGAAACTAGTAAGTTTTATATTATGTAAATGTGACAGAATTTGATTGTAATTTTTATAGGAGAGTGAAGGCTACCCTGCTAAAGCTCAGACAGATGAGCAAAAACGTGAATACGAAATGGAGGTCTACAATCATGAGAATATTTCATTGGATTCTTCCAAAATTTTAAAAAATCCTGGAAAGAGGGCTTTGGCGAAATTAATGCTAAATTCTTTCTGGGTAAAAGTAGCTTTGCATAGTTTTTTTGTATTTTATTTAATTATTTTTATGTTTTTTTAGTTTGGTCAACGAAACAATATGGATAAGACTGTTATCCACAATGCACCCAAAGAATATTTTGAACTTGTGATGAATGTGGCCAACATTATTAAGAATGTTGGACTAATCAATGAACAATTGGTGTCAACAACATATTGTCAACATGATGATTTTGCGGAAGTCATGAGGAATAATAACGCTGTTATTGCAGCTTATACAACGGCTCAAGCTCCACTAAAGTTATATTCTTACATTGAGCAATTAAAAAGTCGAGTATTGTATTTTGACATGGATAGTATTATTTACCTGGCAGCAGTTGACAAACAACAATATCAGGTACCCACTGGTTGGTGTCTTGGTGAAATGACTGACGAGTTACGTGAATATGGTTCCCGATCTTACATTACCGAATTTGTTAGTCGAGGTCCTAAAAATTATGCCTACAGGTTGTACAGTCCATCTACAGACCAATACCATCACGTAATCAAAGTCCGCGGTATCACTTTGTCATCAGATACTATGAGAAAAGTTAATTTTTATTTGCTTCGTCGAATGGTTTTTGCTTTTGTAAAAACAATGGAAAAGAAGAAGTAGATGTACATAGTCTCTGTATAGAGCATCAGCAAGATCGTAAAGTTGTTACTCGTAAAACTTTGAAAAAATTTCGTATAGTATATGATAAACGTATTTTGAAATGTAATTTTTGTACATTTCCTTATGGTTGGATTAAATGATTTTTACAATAAAGTAGAATGATGCATCAAATTAAAAATTTTTCCTTTTTGATATGTAAAGATTTTTCAACTCTCCAAATTTTCTACACACTTTTTACGACCAACTTGTTCTGGTTATTTTTTATAAAAGACCTTCTTGATCATTTTTGGCAGTCAATCAAACTTTATACGCATGCACCCGTAAGGATAATGTTTCATCGTGTATTGACTCTCTCAAGATTTTACTCATTAAACAGACCATTACTGACCTATTTGACCGTTTGAGATTGACTTGAACGATCATTCAGGAATGGGGCCTCCGAGCATATTTATGCCTGCAGGTGGCGCCCTTTTGTCAAAGGGGGTCCAGGGGCGCAAATTTTTGAAAGGCTTCTTCTGCCCACGGGGGAAGCCATTTTTACACACGATCGCTTTTTATTTCTGTTTCATTTTTTGTTCATTTCAGTTTTCCTTTTTTCATCTACAGTAACACATCTATTACTCTAATTCCTCTATTACCATAATAGAAAAATTACCGTAATTCTACTATTAGGATAACTCCCGAATCTGTATGCTTAACCGTACGTCAACTCTCCAAATTTTCTGCACGCTTTTTACGACCGGCTCGTTCTGGTCATTTTCTATAAAAGACCTTATTTGTCTACATGCTTTTTATGGCCAGCTCGCTCTGGTCACTTTTTATAAAAGACCTCCTTGGTCATTTTTGGCAGAACATCAAACTTTATACGCATGCACCCGTAAGGATAATGTTTCATCGGGTATTGACTCTCTCGAGATTTTACTCATTAAACAGACCATTACTGACCAATTTGATCGTTCTGACATTTATTGACTTGAATGATCATTCAGAAATGGGACCTCCGAATATATTTACGCCTGCAGGTGGCGCCCTTTTGACAAAGGGGGTCTGGGGCGCAAATTTTTGAAGGGCTTCCTCTTCCCAGAGGGGAAGCCGTTTTTACACACGATCTCTTTTTATTTCTTTTCCATTTTTTGTTCATTTTAGTTTTCCTTTTTCATTTTCCGTTCATCATTGATTTTCGTTTTCCACCTACAGTAACACACATATTACCCTAATTCCACTATTACCATAATCGAAAATTACCGTAATTCCACTATTACGGTAACTCTAAAGCCTGTATACTTAACCGTACGACCTATAAATCGACGAAGAAATTGACTGTATATGTTTACTGTACGACCTATAAATCCGCCAAAAGTTGACCGTATATGTATACTGTACGACCTATAAATCGACCAAAAATGACAAATTATAGGTCGTACACAAAAGATAGGAGTATCCTTAAACGTACGACCTATACGGGCCGGCCTTACTACTACAGTCGATTTTTTCATTTTAACACAAACCCAATTCAGAAATGATTTGAATCTATGGCTTGTTCTTGTTACAAAGTGCCGTGGAAAATGATATACTCTATGATTTTTATATACTTACACGGTGTAAAATTCATAATATATCTACTTTTAACAGGCGGATTCGTTGTAATAGATTGATCCTGTATCATCAACTACCTGAGCTTCTATTATACAACAAAAAAGTCGAAATAAAAATGAGCAAAACTTTATTTTGCAACCTGTTTTTTGAGGTCTAGCTAATATTTAAAGAACGAGTACATTTCATATACCGATCATCTCTGATTCTGTTAATAATTTACATAAAAGTCTATTGATTTTTACTTGAGAACTATTGAATTTATTTCAGATCATTCATTTTCCTAGAAGAATGGTCCCTCCCTGATTGAGATGATATTATTAGATGACGGATTTTCACTTACAACACGTAAAAATTTTTACTGAGACGTGGATTCCAAAAATTTATGCAAATTAATGTTAATTTGCAGCACACTGCACATAAAACAGCACTTTCTCGGCAATATGAGATTTTCTGCTATTTATCTGATCTCTGTTGCACACTGCTACAAAATGCAAATAATCGACACCATATGACACTTTTATTAATTAACATGTATATATGTCTCAACTCAACACGAAAACTTAACACCACTAATAACAGCAATCTTCATGTGCATGGGCATTTTGAACCAATGAAAAAATTAGCGGCGATCATTGCTTTTGCCCGATGGAAATTGAAATGGGAAGTTATACCGCAGAAACTGAAGCGACCCAATTTAATCTCGCACAATGGGTTGATTTTTAATATTGCATAATAACACCGCAATAGGTCTTTTTACATGAGCGGAGAGAAACATTCACAAAACTGTCTGGGCTTTTAACGCCTGTCCCATGATACACGGACATTGCAAGCGTTACTCCGTACTCTATATCATAGAAAAAACGTTACAAAAGGGCAGTTTCGAGTCGGGCATTATTTCCGCTCAGCATGCTTAAATTACAGTGAGCGGAACTTTTGCATCTTTCACTCCGGGCATTTTCACTGCTCACAGCAGGCTTTCCCGGGAGCGGAGCTTTTGCACATCATCCTTTGGGCATTTTCACCGTTCACCGTTAACTTTTGGCTGAGCGGAGCTTTTGCCCATTTTAACATGAGCAAATTCGCCGCGAGACTCGGGATTAGGAGCGGTCACTTTGTACAAAGGAGAACCACGTCTGTTCAAGAAAATACGCTAAATTTATGGTGAGTGGAGGTCCAAACAACAGTAATTTGGTGTTTTTCAAAAATTATCCCGTGGTACACGGACACAATTGGCACAAACGCTCAAAATTTGTTGTGCTATTGCAAATTTTTCTGTGTGAAAATCATGTTTTGGCGCACAAAAAACACTGTACTCAACTAATCTTCAACAATTTTTGAGTGAAAAATTCTACAGTACACACTTTGTGTGAACGACTTTGATAGCAATCTAGATTATTTAGGTGTTCCCTTTCACTAGCATTTTATAAAAGATAGAATATGCATAGAGCTTACTTGTTTCTCTTGAAATACTCCTAAACAATAAAGCCCTATTCATAAGTAAAAAGTCAAAGGATTTTTGTCGGCGACTCTATGGAATGAATTAACAATTGGCAGAAAATCCAATTCAGAAGTGAAAAAATCATAGGATTTTTGTCGTGGACTGCATTTCTGAATTGGGCCTAAAATTGGACAAGAACTCTCATATAGTTTAGAAATTTCCAAATTATGTCTCAGTGTGACTGACAAACCTTCTTGAGTAACGACTTCTACAGTAAAAGCTTAATTTTGGAATTTGCTATACCCCATCCATTCTGAAATAATTAATGCAGCGAGCGCAGTTTTGACGAAGGCAGCCATGATAAAGATCAATAAATCAGTTTCGATAATCTTGGAATGATTGATCATCGAGTGCTTCGTGTCATGAAGGAAAAATTTATTAATTTTATGACTCGTTTACACCAGCCTTTTCCCACGGAACGTAGGTGCAGAACGAAATGCAATCGACGGAACGGAATTCGGTTGGACGTTACCGTCAGTCGTTTTCCGCAGACGACCGAAAGTGGGTTTTCAGGCTGAACGTTGGAACCTTTTGATGATCCGTTCTATAAAATCAACGAGCCTTCCGCGATTTTGAATAAAAGTTTGGGTGCGACCTCACTGCACCGATCATTTCAAAATGGAGTATAGCTTTTTATAAGAAACGATATGATCCGCTCGGGGGCTGAAATAATCTAGAGATATTCGTCAATTTTCACTTAGGAATCTTAACGCTTAGACGCGTGTGCCACGACCCGGCATTTCGCCCTACGCAATTTTATTTTTCATCAAAAAATCACAAACGAGCACATCTGACGAGCGTCCGAAGCAAGAATAATCGCCGTAAAAACTTGTATAAACAATAACATAGACAATCATCGGCGCATTTTTTTAATTAAAAAATTAGGCGACAAAAAATAATACAATCATCTTTAATTTTTCCGGTACGATCAGTTTGTTTTGCAGAATTCAGAAAAATTAAATAAATACACTTTTGATAACGATTTAGAAAAACATCGTATAATAACGTGCTGAAGTAAAAATGGCTTGCGAAAAGCTCCAAAAGTAGAATAAGAAACAAGTAATAACTAAAAAATTTATCAAAAAATATAAATGAGTTTTCGAAGTGCGCAAATGTACAAAAAATTTGGAGGAATTTTTTCTATTTCGGTCGGACAAAGTTTAAAAATATTGTCCTATAGCGGCTGAAAAAGATTTTCGGGTCCTACGAGCAGTAAAAAAACAAGAGTATCAAGGACTATCACGGGAGAGAATATAATTTTTTTCAATTGAGAAAAAATTAAAATAAGGAGTACAGCCGGACCTAGAAAACTATTCCATGAAATAAAACTGACAGTTAAAACAACTAAAAATTTCGTTGCACAAAAACATGATTTTTTGAAGGATAACGTTTTTCTGCAAGGAGAAAACAAAGGAAACTTTGGACAGATTTTTTTCTATACACTACTAGCAATCTCTTAACAAAACAAGTTTTTCTAGAATAAATTCGAAAGCATTTTCAAGAATTATAAAAATTTTCATTTTAAAGCTCACGAATTTTCCACAACGCTTATGTCGCAAAATTTCCTCAATTGTTGGTCTCTTATATGAAGGAATTACTAAATTGTTCGTATATTTTCCACTTGAGGCACATGAAAGTTGATTTTTCCATAAAAAACGACTATTGGATAAATCTTTCTGGCCTATTACAATAATCTACCTAAACTTTTCAAAATAGAAAAAAGTGATCATTCACCCAAGCTTTTTCAAACTGACCAAACATCAGTTTTTTTGCCAAAATATCTCTTTTTGAAGGAAATTTTTAAACACTACAACGAGTACAACGAAAAAACTATCCTACCAGGGAAATTTTGGCAGTTCACCTTTACTTAAAATAAAGCATATAACCTAAATCCTAAATTTGCGTGATAATTCACAGAAAATAATGTAATTCTGCATTTTGCAAAAATGCAGATTTAAGATTCGTTCTACCGAAATCAGCTTCAAAACTTCACAGCACTTTCGCATTAGGATGGAAATAAGATCTTTCGCTAGTAGAATGACTGAAAAATGAAACTCTTCAGGATGTCGTAATACACTATGCATTCAGCTTTGAAGTAAAATAGGAAAAACAAGTATACTTTTCAAACTAACTAAGGGACAACTGAAAAATGTTATATCGATGAACTACTAATTTTATCACGTCTTCTGTGCACAAGACAATATAAATTTTGGCGAAGTATGTCTCGGATACAGAAGATATTTTTCAAAAAAATTCTTCTATTTAAATGTTTTAGAGGTATTGTTTCCTCGTTTTCCCCAAACTTAAGACGACAAATAATACCCGTCATAAAAACAACGAAACGTCTATCATATAAACCTTACGCGCTATCTTCTTTACGTAAAACTTGTTGGCGGTTTAGAACCGACCGGCCCACCCATTTGGGTCAAAACTCGGTCCAGCCATTGTAAGGGACCGTTCAAATGAATTTCTATCCAACAAGGCGTAGATGTGATATTTTGGCGCCTGTAATCGGCACCCCAGCCCTTCACGAAACTGATTCGAATGGTACACATACGAGTCAATGCGTAAACGCCTTCGAAACCGTGTTGGACGCTGTTGGATAAGAGTCGGGCGAATTCTTGATTGTTGAAAATTTTGATATTACAATCTAAAGAAGAAAACACTTCAGAAGATGCTATGGATATGTTTTTTCAGAATCAACAAAATTACACTGATCGGGACCACATTCCCACTATCCGGCCCATGCTTGAAAAGTACTTATAAATCCAATTTCCAGTAAAGGTGATAAATTTGTATTTGGAATGACACTTTCCGATTTTGGTTCTTACATATGGAAAAAAACTACGTGAGAATCCGCTTACTCGGTGGAACTTTGCAAACGGTAGATACATCCCAATTTTGGCGTTGATTTAGATTCGGACTTTGAACGAAAATAGCCGAATCACTCAAACATTCGGCGTAAACTTCGCCACCAATATAGTAAAATCTAGCTCCGCGGCCTAAGGATAAAAAATATTCATGAAAAGATATATACCGGGTACAACGGAGAAAAAGCTATCGTCAACATTAACTCTTTAGAAATCTCTAGTGCGATGGAGAAAACTAAGTTATTTCGAAGACGACACAACAATGTAGCATACCATTAATATAAGTTTCCCGATACTACTTAACCACAAATGCAAAATGAACTGAATGGTAGTCTCAACTAACATCAAACACCAGGTAATTTTCTACAGGAGAAAACCACAGAAGCATCAAGGGCAAGAAAGATAAATTACTGAATTACTAATACATTACAAGGATAAAGACGTAATATGACGGTATATATAAAAAGGGTGGCCATTAGTTCGACTAAATCTAATGCCCGGTGTTTTCTCGGTTATTCTAAAAAAAACTTTCCCCGCTTTTCAAACTGCCAGAAACATGTTCTGCATACTCAAAAATGGTCCGAAATTTGTTCAAAAGTTTACTTTTTCAGTTTGCGATGTATTATAATTGCTTTCTAGCTGAGAAAAACACTTTCTTTCCCAAGGATCTTTTCGCCATTTGGCGAAAGACGTCAATTTTTTTCATTTTTCTCAGGTCATTTCGTCGAACACTGGAAAATAAATCTTCTCAAGATTTACCGCTGAATGAAGGCTTTACATTTTCAGTCTAAAATGATGTCTTTATTGAATTGAAAGGCTTGTGTTCAGAGAGTTTGAAAACGTCAAGCGGGAGGAAAAAAGAGGTGAAGAATCATGGAATGTATTTGATATATTTGATATTCTAGAACACTGGAAAATGAACCTTTTCAACACTCATTCAAACCAGGGTGTCCATCACTTTTCCATAATGAAATTCCCTGACTTTTCCAGGTTTTTTCCAGAATTTTTTCACAATTTCCAGGTATTTATTGATTTTGTTTCACACACGAGTGCTTTCAATAAAAATGTGATTGCCTTTGCATTAAACAATGAAAATGGCCTTTGCATTAAAGTATGAATATTGTTGGTTGAGCTTGAGGCCTTAATTTCGTCCAAGTGCTTGCTCAAAGTGGAATGACTGACAATGGCTTGTCGACCCATGTTACTCAGACTAAACGATTTTTTACACAATTTGCAATATGCAGATGTTTATCATTAGGCACAGCACACAACCATTTAGCCCATTCTTTGTGAAGATGGGGGTTAATCCAACTAGATTGAAATGCAGCTTTTTTGGCCGGCATGAATATTATATAAATAAGTAATGCTGCAACAAAATTTCAAAAGTATCTCGATATAGTGAAAAATGAAAGAATGTAAATGCACATAGATATAATGTGAAAATAACAATAACACAATTTAATAAAAAAAATTTAATGGAAAATATTTTATAAAAAAGTTTACAGTATTAAAAATGTAAAGAATAAAAGAAAGATAAGAAAAAAAAAAGAAAAAAAGGGAGAAAAAAGAGGTCATCAGAGGAGTCCTAAGGACGGGTTTCGGCGCTCTAACTTCTAACCCATTAATATGTGTTTGGTAGACATATAAAATATAAACGTAGCTAATGTGTGTACTTGGACAATGGCTTGACGAGAGGCTTCATCGAATTATTTAAAAAACGTATCTGCCTGTGAAGTGATTATTTTGTTTGTGTGTTAATTTTATTTTTATCATTGAATTTTTCGTAATATTTTCGTAGAAGAAACTTTTTATAGCCTCGATTTCAGGTTCTTTTGACCTATGAGTCACAAGCCAAGTGGCTTGTTGACCTAAAATTTTACAAGCCATTCCAAATTTTTACAAGCCAATCTTATAATATCAGTATACATGAATAAATTCCAATGCTAGGTTATTTTTTAAAGAAATGTATATATTGAGCATCACGGCTATCGATCAAAAAAGAGATGTCATTCAACATTTATTCAATAACATTTTAGAGCTGTTAATTCATTAAAATTCAGGCAACATTTGAAATTTTTGAGTTTGATCATTGTCTAATCTACAAGCATCGTGAAACAAATTTAATTCACACACTCTCATGAACTTGGCCAAAAACATATGAGTAAGAAGAGTAGAAATTTCCGAAAACTACTTCCATGAAGCTTTTGGATTGATTTTACATTAAGAAAGGAATAATCGCTTCAAAAGTTTACAGACTTGACGTATTGATCTTTCTCAAAAAATATGTCAAAGAAAAAATGTGAATCTTCATTAAATATCAAGATGAAATATTGAAGATTACCAATTAAAACATGAGATAATACGTTTAAGATGATTAAAACCATTAAAGATTAAATGATAAATGAAGGACATGTTAGAAGCAGTGCCTGAGCTAGGAAAAGAATAATAATGCATATTTAGGTTACAACCTGCGCGAAGTGCCGGAAAATTTTGAGATTATGACCTTCTAAAATGCACCAAAATGCATCTTTTCTGTATCCGATATGATCAAACACATGACTCAAAAAATTCTGACAAGCCATTTTCGCTTGTTGGATTCTGTTGGAAAATTCTACAAGCCATTTTGTCAGTCCAACAAGCCATGGCTTGTAAAATGCTAAAAAAACTATGCCGATTTAGTAGTGTTTCGATTAATTATCAGAAAACAGATTAAAGTTTGTGGAAAGTCTTGGAAAACGGTAATTCAAGATGCTCGAAAACTGTTGAAATATCCTGAAATTCCCTGACTTTTCCAGGTTTTCCAGGTACATTCTGAAATTCCCTGACTTTTCCAGGTTTTCCAGGTATGGTGGACAGCCTGTCAAACATTTAAGATTTAATTTTTTAGTTTAAAATAATGCTTAGACTTAAGCTGTACTGTTTCTCATCAGCTAACCAGCCAGAAACATCAGCTAGAAATCGAAGATGTTTCATGAATTTGGGCAAAAGCAAATATTGTATTGAATAACTATGAAGAAAAAAGTGCAACTGAAATACAGAAGTAAAACCGCTAATGTTTGAATCATTTTTTCAAACGCAAAAAAAAATACATTTGGGAATTCTCGAATCCAGGAAAAAGATTCTATTGAAATTAGTCGCTATTATCTCAATTTTCGTCAGATATTCGAACAAAATATGGAAGATGACTTCTTGAAGAGTGCAAAGCATACCTCTGATCGGGGCGAGGCTAGGCAGGGGACCCTTCCTCAACTCGGTCGGTTCTAGTAATCAAATGTCAGAGCCATCGCTTCCAAGTTTTTTTTGTCCTTTTTTGGGAAAATTTTCGAAATTTTCGGTTATTTGGGGGCCCCACCCCAGGGTTTTTTTGTACATGAACAAACGACAGCCAATATTTCATTTGTACAATTTGTACATACCAAAAATAGGTGTAAATAAGTAACCTCTATGTCATGGCAAAAGACTAATAACCAAATCGGTGCAATTTTGAAATTTTATTTATAACTACAAAAAAAAATCATTAAAATTCAGCAAAAAATTGAAATTTTCGAGTTTCAAGTCTAATTTTCAAGCACTGTGGAACAATTTGTCTAGAAAACTATGCAATAGCATAATGAATTTGCGTTAGATGATAAACCGATGGTTAAGTCCTCCATGATGACAAGTGAAAGCCCTAAAAAGATGTTAATGTTTCCGGATCGAAACGCCGGAAAACATTTTTTAGGTATTGACATTGTACGACGTTGGAAAATCAATTTCCCGAACATTTATTACAAGAATTAGGTTCGAATTTTGTGTTCAAAAGTCTTAATTTTTAGAATTTTATTTGAAAAATTTTGAAACCAGTAATTTATTCATTAACGCTCCGGAACTTGGCCGAAACGATATGAGTGGAAGAGTAGAAATTTCCGAAAACTACTTCCATAAAAGGAATAATGGCTTCAAAAAGTTTACAGACTTGATGCATTGATCTTTCTCAGGAAATGTTCCAATGAAAAACTGTGAATCTTCATTAAATATCAAGATAAAATATTGAAGATTACCATGTAAAACATGAGATGATACGTTTGAGATGATGAAAACTATTACACATTAGATGATAGGTGACGGTAAACATTCTGAAAGCCGCGCCTGAGCTAGGTAATACATAATGATTATTAGGGTTATAACCGGCGGGAAGCGCAGGAAAATTTTGAGATTATGAACTTCTAAAATGCACCAAAATGCATATTTTCTGTACCTTATCCCCAAAATTTTCTTCCCTAAATGGGGAAAGAGCCGTTTGTACATTTACAAATGTACAAACGGCTCAATTTCATTTGCCCCAAAAGATTTTCATTTGCCTCCGGCAAAAAAACACTGCCCACCCCACAAATTTAGGGTTTATCCTCCCCCAACCGAAACTGAATGAGGTATGGTGCGACGAGATGATGACATGCACAGTAGGGGGTCATCTCGAATAAGAGATGGGATATATGATGAAAACTATAAAGATTAATTGAGTAGTGAAGGAGACATGCTAAGGGACGCGCTTGAGCAGGATAATAAATAATGATTACTATAATTTTGACCTTCTAAAATATACAAAAATGTATCTTATCGATCTTGAAACCCCGATAGCTATTTGTCGAAAGAATAAATTTTTTTAGCATTTCCAGAATTTTTTCACCGACAAAGCAATTTGGCGAAAAAACCGCTCTGAGAAATACTTGAATTACGTAAGAGACAGACTTTTACATGGCGCATATCCCAATACTTTATTCGACAGTGTATTTGTGACATTTGTTTTATAATATAGCGGCTGAGCCGTAAGAACAATAGATGAATATCGATAGAATAGGGAATAAAAGAAATTATAAATAATATTAGGATATTTCTGCAATGAAGAATTCATACAGTATAATATTCGCAGTTCGTATAACGCGGAGCGACAAAAAATTTCAGATTTATTGAAGTCGAATTCTTACAATTGCTTGAAAAATTACTTAAATAGTGATTTTTTAACAAAATTACCGGTTATTCGCCGGTTGCTTAAAAATGCCTGGTTATTTTCCGATTGCGGACCCTGTGTAAATTCAATAGCATGGCTGATCTAATCGTTTCGAAACATGTACACAATGCTTTAAATAGTGATATTCCTCGGATATTTTTTGACATCCGGATATCCGAGTTTTTGGGGAGTTCGAATATCCGGACATCTGGCCGTATAAATTTGACAAAATTGACTTGTGTTCACTGTTTCTAATTTTAAATTGAAAACTAAGCTTCAAAAATGTTTTTTTGTGTCATAACCGACGATGACGAGCATTACTAGTTTTGAATATTGAAATTAAATGAAAAACGGTGAAGACCCTTAGATATAAATGACCTTCTAAAGCCTTGAATATGAAAATATTTACCGTGTATTCAACAAAGAGACAACTTTTTAGATTTTGGGTAGATCTGATTGTTGTAATCGTAGCGTTCACAGTTCGAACAATTCACAGCAAAACAATTTTTCAGACACCTGCTCAGTTTTGCTATTTAATACAATTTTTCAAAATATATCATCTTTAAGTATTCACATTTACTCTATCACCAGAAAAAAATTTCCGGTCACCGAGATCGACAAGGTTCATTCTGGTGCGTTTCTAAACGCTAGTTTTATGTACCATTTATCCGTGCGACTCTTGCGAAGTTTATTGTCATTTCTAAATTAAAACGTTCTATTTCACCTGTAACTACTAATATTCGACGCTTTTCAATACTAATTAAATTTAACCTTTTTAGTTTCTCTTTTTACTTTTTCTTAATTGATGATTGTTATGATGGTCAGTAAGGTATGTTAAGTAACGAAATTTTCTCAACTTCGTCTGACCAATGAACAAAAAAGGCATTTCGAAAGCGTACTTTACAATTATTAACATGTTCAGATTCAGGAGCTATATATTTCGGATGTGTTTATTCAGTGTGTTTTGCTTTCAACAATCTTACTGGAATGCATTTTTTCCTGCTTTCACCTTCGACATTTCCGCTGAAGAAAATCTTCTCGCTCATATTTCTAAACCAACAAAATTTTCGGCTGTTGACGCCAGTTCTTCTAGCCCATCTGCAACTCATCTAAGAACAACTTTCGAGGGTAAAGAACTCATGGAAGATGCCTTGTATTACATTTTTTACTGCACATTACGAAACTAGGATCAATTTTTGAAAATGCTTTGATTTTGATAATTTCGAACGCAATACTAAAATACGTCTAAAACTCAAAGAAACAGCGCAAGCGAGATTTTTTCACAAGCTGAAAAAATTAGGGTCTTTCGATAACTATGTATGTAAAGAAGAATGCTATTTGTTGTGTTTACCGACGTGCTTTCGAGCATCGACTACGGCCGGTGAACGATTAACGTTCGCTAAAAGACCCAAACAGAAGCGTTCGGCATTGGACGGATCGCAAAAACCGTCGACGGTCAAGGAAGGTTGACTGGCGTGGAACACTTCACCGACGCGTTGACTTAGTTCGTAATAGCTAACCGAACACCAAAAAGGCGGCTCGCAATATTCCACTGGATAGTAATTATCTGGATAATTATTATTGCTATTAAAAAGCAACTTCAGTAACAACAACGCTAGTTGTGAAGATTGTTTTAGATAAGCGAAAAAATACAGTGGACAGCGATTGTAGATTTCAACGAGATAACGGTCAGCATTTTGAGATCGCATAAACTTCGTGATGAAAGTAGAAAAATAGGAAATTCATTGGAAATTTTGATTCAGTAAGAACGATTACGGTTATAAAAATAATGTTAATGATTAGATAACCAAAAAGCACTGATAAATCAGTTCTTCAAGAGTGCAAATTTTTCGATAATTGAACTACACATAATTCGAAATATAGTGGAACATATCCGAGAGGCGGAAATGCTATGGGAGCATCCCGGAAATCGTCGGTCACATGGCTAGCTATTGGGCGACCCCTCAGGATTTTCAAATCCTACGGCTAGCCATTTGGTAGTCAAAGGGACTATAAAATATACATTTTTTGATGAAGAATGTCAATTTTTGAACAAAAAAATGGTAAAAAACGTCAATTTTCTAGGCGCTCCGCGCAATGAATACATTTTTACCGTTTCATAGACAAAAATTAACTTTTTTGAACCGTTTTGAAACTTTTTGGTAATCGAATTTTGTTTTTCTGAGACCATCTCTAAAATTTTGGGGTCAGTGACCCCAGGCCCTAAAAAGGTCGCCTGACCCCCCAACCCAAACTTCAGAGTCCGGTTACTTATATGTCGAGAAGCCTACATTTGGTATATTCCTTTGTTATATATGTGTCACTGTAAAGAAATACTGCTACTCCACCAACTTCAGAAAGATTATGATTTCGGGACAAATGATCGAAAATTATCAAGATCATATATTCTTATTGACATAGTGGCCATAAATTTTAGTTGCTATAATTTTAAATTATAGAATTGAACTCTGTGTATAGTGTAAGTTTTATTACCTATGCTCGATGGTGAATGTAGCGAAGACGAAGGCGAAATATCTAAAACAACAATAAACCATGGTCAGTTGAGAAAGACCAGAAGAATGTTTGGTCTTCGTTCATTACTAGAGCTTTGATGGTCCATGGGCTCGTTCTCTTCGCTTAGATATCCAGCTTGAGATGATTCTAAGAATATAAGCAACTTTACACTAATATCTAGGTTAATTTTCTTAGGCAGAGAAGTAACCTGAGTTAAGTGGAAACAGAGGCGAGACGTTACATGGTACGCTCGTGATTGATTCGGTTTTTATGCTGATTAGTTGCGAAGAAGGTATCGATTGGAAACCTTCATCATCCGTACTGCTACTATTGTTAGATGATTGTAAAGCCGACGAGCAAGTCGCGCCGTAGGACATAGATTTCGGCACCATAATGGGCGCCAGTGCTGAAAATATTTCACGTAATATTGGTATATATAAATGGTTTTCTGATCAGGTAAGAACAGTTAATTCCATTCCTTTAGGTTTAAGAAATGCGTTTCTTTTTGGCATAATTTGGCTATTCGATGCGAAGCATGAAACTTATATATTGCAGAGAAAGACTTTATGACGTTTAAACGTACAATAGCACGCAGGTTTACCAGGGCTTCCAAGTTCGTAATGATAAGGATTGACGCAAACTTCGTCTTTTTTGAAATTAAATGCGAATTGGCAATGCTCGATCGGTTTAAGATGATGATGATTTGAAAGATCGGGAAAACGCCAAATTCTGCAGTACATGACCTGTAACGTTTAAATAAGACGACTTCAACATTAAGAATCTTTTAAAAAATTGTTATTTACGTGAGGTAATCCTTTTCGTTGCGAAACTTGTAATCGACCGTCCATGGAACTGCAAAAATAGTAGAAAATTTTGTGAAATTCTTCAACAATAGCTAATAATAAATCAGATAGAGAAAATCTGCGCGGTGATCCGAGTTTTCAAGATTCAGTTGACCTAGTTGGACAACTTTATAAACACGACAGAAACACTCCGTCCTGAAAAATCAAGCTACTTGGGCTGTAACTGTAACTACCATGTAACTACCATAGGGCTAGCCATAGGATTGGAAAATCTAGGGAGGGGGTCGCCCAATAGCTAGCCATATGGCCACAATTTCTGGGAGGGGGTTCCTATAGCACTTGCTCCTCCTATTACATGTATGCTTCCACACCTACAATTACGACTGACGAATCATAATAGAACAATAAACTAACCGTGGAATAGTAACACATCTCGTATTTGAATCTTGATTTACGATAGCACGCTCCAAATCATCTAACGTACCGGCTTTCTTCACTTTTTTAACCAAACTTTTGATTGCTTTCTCTACCCATTTCTTATCCTGGAAAAAATTAATTGTTGAGTAGAAACCATTCGTAGTTATACCAAAATCAAACACGAGAAGTGAATCTATGATTCTAAAAGGCTAGTAGAAATGAAATCTAGTAGGCTAGTAGCAACCCATAGTATTGGTAGGACACCTACCAATACAGGGCCGTGCGCAGGATTTTTTCACGGTGGGGGGCGAACTAAATTTTTTTACTGAATAGCCCCAGAAAATATTGATTTTGCGCGATACACTGTTTGCATGTTGCCTCAATGGGGGGGGGGCTGCCCCTCCGCCCCCTTGTGCACGGCCCTGGGTAGGAGCAATGGTATTCGATCTCCGAGGAGATACGGAGAAAGCTCGTAAACGTCGTGAAAGGAAAAAATGCGCAGAACGAAGCTTTTGGAACGGGAAAAATAATTTCTCAACACTTTGGTGACGATCTATTTTTATTTTTTGCACGATTTATATCATCAAAACACATAGAAGTACCAAGATTTTCAACCATACTGGGAGGAAGTGCTATGGGAGCCCCCCCCCCAGAAATCGTCGACCATATGGCTAGCCATTGGTCGATCGCCCCCCAGGATTTTCCAATCCTATGACTAGCCGTATGGTAGCCGTAGGAACCCCCGTACTTTTGGTCAGAAAAATACTAGAAAATAATTTTTTGATGAAAAATGTCAATTTTTGAGGAAAAAATGGTCAAAACTTCAATTTTCTAGGCGCTTCGCGCCATGAATTGATTTTGTTCGGCTTATTTGGGAAAAATTACTATTTTTTAAACTATTTTTCGAATATTTTTCCTGAAAAAATCGAATTTTTTCCCTTCAGAGACCCCTCCCCCAAAATTTTGGGAATTACTGACCCCCGGCCCGAAAAAAGTGGCCCGACCCCACCAGACCTCGGTGCCCCGTTACATGTATGTTATCAACCTAAACATATCTCATTCGAGCAGCTTTGTTCGACAGGTGGAAAATGGGGAAGGATTTTGATCTCCATTTGGGGTGAGGTGGGGAAAATATATTCATTTATTACGGTTTTTAAAGACAAAAACATTGAGGGTAATCAGTGACCCCGGCCCCAAAACCTCCTCAGACGCCGCGACCCCGTTACATGTATGCTGCAACTAAACGCACAACCTTTGTCTGACGAACATTTCGAGTCATTTCTTTCACGGAGGTTCATTTTTGGACAATTATTTCTATAAATTTTTGGTTATGAGCAGCCAAGAAAGGGAATTTCTAATGGGGGCGTAAACATTATTCTTATCACGTTAATACGACCGTTGTGACCGTCTGGAGGTCTAATTTTATCTCTGGTCGAACACATCTTTAGCACTGACAGGAAGTTTAGCATGTAATGTTAAGCCTTTCATGCAGGTTGAACGGATATTTGGTTGGTCTATATTTGACCTTTCAACAATAATGTAGTTGTAAAATAATGTGATTCTGAGAACATTCACATCACAATCCAACGCACAGAATGTTCATTAAAAATACAGCAAAGGAGCAACAAAAATGTTAACTGCCTAGAAATTCGGCTGCTAATATCTCTGTAATCAGCTAAAATGAAGAAAGATAGACTAGATTACATTAATTTTTCCTCTAAAAACCTGAATACTCTACAATATGCTCTAAAAGCCTTGAAAATGAATCTTTTTTAAACTTATTTCATGATTTCAGGTTTAGTTTTTCAGCTTGGAATGATGTTCAGACTTAAGCGATGAGCTGATGTTTTCAATCAGCAAACCAGCTAGAAGATATATAAATAATTCCGGCGCAAAGAGCCGAAATTTTTTCTGGAATTTGATATTCTATTGGAAGCTGGCCTGGAAATTGATTTTTCAATATTTATTTCCTGGGTCAAATGTCCAATTATTTAGTCAATTGAACCCTTTTCCATTTTCGGACAAAATGCAAGATTGTATTGAAAGCTAGCAACTAAAATTCAAAAATCAGACAACACATTTGGATTCTTCAACCGGCAAAAACTTCTGTCACTTTCCCATACGATATAATGCCTTGATCATTTGCCAGATGCTAAAAATTTATGTTCGCAAAGACAAAAAGTTTTAGATACCGCAAAAAGACGTTGCGAAAAAAATCGGAAAAAACCGTGATTTTCGTCAAATACTCAGACACAATATCAAAGACAACTAGTTAAACAAAGAGATGATACATTCTATGAGGTAAAAATTATTGAATGTTAATTAGTTAGTGACAGAGGTCCCCAAGGTCGAAAATCAAACACCATTCACCCCCTTTTTACAGCTCCCAATCATGCAACTTGAATACACTAATTAGTATATATATTTAACCCATAATTAGTATATTCAAGTTGCATGATTGGGAGCTGTAAAAAGGGGGCAAATGGTGTTGGGTCCACGACAAAATTTCCTGAACAAAATGTCCTTAACAAATTGTCCTGATCAGTGTTTTGAGTATTTTTGCACAGTGTAGAATATTTTTTGGAAAAAATGAATTCATCAATTGAATACATGCAATTTATACTTCGCCGGATTAGGGTTTTTCTCTATTATGTAATTGAAATGCTCAAGGATTTTTTTCTTTCAGAAAAGCGTTACGATTATTCTCATTAAACTGATCTGATATACCTAGCCATCTATGTACGACCTCTAGTCATGCCGCTTGAATTTGTGAGGAGCAATAAAGACAACAATCAACTCATCGTTGTGATCCGTGTGAACTTTTGCTAAGCAGCCACTTTTCGTATATGACACACACTTCCATGATCGGTTTCCATTTGTCAGCTCCATGTGAAAACCAAACAAGTGACCAATTATTTTAGTTGATTGTTGCCTGCGCTGAAAGGATTGCATTCGTTGTCGGCCGTTACAACAATGAATGGTTGAACCCCGGTGACAGCCAGCGACTGCTTGATTACCTACGTCGTTTAGCGCATAATTTTGACTATTAACATGAATATGTTTCATGTTTCATGCGCCAGTTGTTAATTTTCATGATGAATAAAAATGTTGAATTCTGTATATGTGTAAGGTTCCCTATATGACCACATAACTATTTTTTGCTTCTGGGCGACTGAAATAATACATTTTGGGTGTTTAATATGAGAAGACGAAAAAAAACTTTGGGTTTTTTATGTTCTCAAGTATCTGGATTCAATTTATGAGCTCTTTTTTGCAAGAAATATTCTGCACCGTGCAAAAAAACTTCTTCTCTTAAAAAACACTGATCAGGACAATTTGTTGAGGACATTTTGTTCAGGGCATTTTGTCGTGATACCACTAATTATACCCAGACAATGGTCACACTTTGAAGATTGTTGTGTCAGATGATTCCTGCAACATTTCAAGAATCGTGCACAACATACTTTTGGAAACATTATTTGAACCAGCATCTTCAGTAGTATGAGCTTATTCCATCACTGATAAGGGTTGGAACAGTGCTTCCAATTGAAAGTGCTGAATAATGATTTACTACAAGTAGTATATATTAATGTGCTGATATCCTTTCCTGAAAATCGCTGTATGGCACAGAAGTTGCATACTTTCCCATTATCATTTGCTCAGTAAATTTGTCAAAAAGACCAGTGAGTAATTGCTCTCAAGCACACACTGTGCAATTTTTCTCGAATTACTATACCCTACTGAGGAGAGGATGAGGTCTAGTAAAATTTGTTGCTATAGTGAGCTGTTTTTATGGGGGTAGTAAATGAATTTAAAAATCTAAGACCGGGCCCCCCATGGGGTGCTCTGGTTAGTGAAGTAGACATGTTGAGGATCGCGCCTGAGCTCGATTATAGCAAACAATTAACATTATTATTATCGAACCGAAGCTCGGGAGAGGGGTCTCTAAAGAAAAAAAAATCGACTTATTGCCGCGGAGCGTCGAGAAAATTGACATTTTTGACCATTTTTCTTCAAAAATTGATTGTTTTGAATCAAAAAATTGATATTTTTCAGTATTTCTTCGACCAAAAGTATGAGGGTCCCTATGACTACCATATGGCTAGCCATTGGATTGGAAATTCTGGGAGTGGTAGCCAAATGGCTAACTACATGGTCGACGATTTCTGGGGAGGGTCTCCAATTACATGTATAGGTCGAACCCTATACCTAAAGGCCCTGATATACTTCGACGGCCGGCGCCGGCCATCACTGTTAGAAGTATAGCAGCTCATAGCGGGCGCCGGTTTCAAGCTGCTTGCTATACTTCTTCTTTTTGATGACGGACGACGCCGGTTGTCAATTTTGATTCAATCGAAATTTCAGAACCGTCGCTAGCCGTCGATTTTCTGAACCATCCTTAGCCGTCAATCGAAATTTCTGAACCGTCGCTAGCCGTGAATTATGGTGCAAAAAATGCATCTTGGTGTTTTATCATTTTTTCGTAGGTTTGCAGTAGGTATCTCACCGCCGGTACCGGATGAAGTATAGCAGCAAAAATTTGAATCGGTGACGGCTGGCGCCGGTTTAAAAATATTTCATCTGGCGCCAGCCGTCGAAGTATAGCAGGGCATTAACTGTTGAGACTACCCAACTCGAAAAAATGTGGAAATAGCTTTTTTGGCCTTTTTTGAAAAATTTTCGAAATTCGTGGGAACCCCACAAAATGTTGGGT
The DNA here is from genome assembly GCA_963922205.1 of Romanomermis culicivorax. Classification (NCBI taxonomy): domain Eukaryota; kingdom Metazoa; phylum Nematoda; class Enoplea; order Mermithida; family Mermithidae; genus Romanomermis; species Romanomermis culicivorax. The sequence goes on from CAWUHX010000197.1 coordinate 448,693, forward strand.
TCCCCTCCCAAATGGTCGGACCTCTAACATGTATGTTCTAAGAGGCACTTCTTGGCGAGGAAATCCCAAATTTTTTCACTATTCGGCGATAGAGCACAAAATTTTCCCCGCATTTGAATATTTTCTCGTTAAAAACCCTGATTTAGCGAAAAAACTAGTTGCTTGTTTTTCTTTCATTTTCACACTAGGTATTGCTGTTATCCTATTGTTATAGTAGGGATTGCTTATAGCATAATAAAGTGAATTTTTTCAATAAGATTAATACTTGTAATGGATATTCGAGACCAGACACGCACCGGAAGAATTTTCCAGAGGAAGGATCTTCGGATTTTTCATTGAGAGGGTGGGGTGGGTGAGCAAAAAATGCTCTGTAGACATGTTTTTCATAAAAATATATGTATAAAAATCATTAGAAGAAATTTTATTAGATGCGAAGAAAACACAAGAGTAAATACGAATAATACAGAAAAGCTCATGGATGTGATAAAAGCACGTGCGAATTGAGCTTTAAAAAAGACTCAATTTAGATTGAAAGCAGAGCATATTGTTCGAACGAGCAGTGTTTTTTTCTGCACAGTGCAGACTTTTTAGGCTCCGTGCAGACTTTTTTTTGGTGATTTCTGCACTAGTGCAGAATTTTTCGAGTCATCTGTTTGATCACATATATTCTTCTATAATGTGTCAGTCATTGATTCTGAACTTTTAAAATCATTTATTTTTAAGACTTTAAGGTGTCTGGTCAAAAACTATAAATTAGTTCAAATTTAACATTAAATTACACATTTAATTTGTTTTTCTTGTATATTCACTATTATTGTCTTGTAATACAGTTTTTTCCCAACTGTAGCACCGTTTTCACCCAAATCGTGATTTTTGGCGAAAAAAATTCGGAAATGGGAAAAAATTTTGGGCTTCCTCATTTGGGGAAGAAATATTCGGGGATTGGATACAGAAAAAATGTATTTTGGTGCATTTTAGAAGGTCATAATCTCAAAATAACTTTAATAGTCATTCTTATGTATTACCTAGCTCAAGCGCAGCTTTTAGCATGTCTATCTTCACTCATTACTTAATCTATAATTATCTTCATCATCTTAAACGTGTTATATCTCATGTTTTAATTGGTAATCTTCAATATTTTATCTTGATATTTAATGAAGATTCACATATTTTCCTTGAAACATTTTTTGAGAAAGATGAATATGTCAAGTCTCTAAACTTTTTGAAGCGATTAAACCTTCCTTGACGTAAAATCAATTCAAAAGCTTCATGGAAATAGTTTCTGGAAATGTCTACTCTTCTTGCTCTTAAGTTTTCAGCCAAGTTCATGAGTTTACGAATAAATTACAGGTTTTTAATATTTTTCAAATGATAAAATTCAAAAAATTACGACTTTTGAACACAAAATTCGAATCTAATTCTTGGAATAAATGTTCGGAAAATTGATTTTCCAGCGTCGCAGTCAATACCCAAAAAATTTTCCGGCGCTTAGCGCCGGAAAGATTAATATATTTTACATTTCACATGTAATTCAAAGTCATTATGCTAATGGATAGTTAGCTGAAAACTTTGTTCCACAATGCTTATAGATTAGATTTCGATCAAACTCGAAAATTTCAATTTTTTCCTCAATTTTGAAGGATTAACGGCCCTAAAAACACCAGAAGCTTTGAAAAAGCTCAAAAACACATTAATAAAGCGTCTATGAGCATTTTTAAGCGAAAAAACGACTTCGGGAGAATATGGGAAAAATTTGGCCCCTCTCCTTATTTGGGGAAAAGACCCGGGGTAAAAAAGTGGTAACAGGGGAAAACCGCAGAGCAGAAACTTTTTTTTGGCTTTTCTGCACTGTGCAGGAAAAAACACTGCAAACAAATAATCTCATCAGGTAAGGAGCACCAATATTCCGCAAATAAAAGTCATAAGCATTAGTTATACTTCAATTTACACAATTTAAATGAGTTGGACGCGGGATAATTGAACGGATTCAAGGTGAAAAATAAACCGGGTTGAATAACCTTAAATTTCAAAATTAAGAACATGTAGGATAAGTCGAGACACATACACATTTGAATGCGAGGTCATCAAGGCCAGATTTTTCAAGGCGCTCCCTATAGTTCAAGTCTTTACAGCCGAAAAGGTTTTTTGTAAACCTCGATTGAACTTTCTCTTCTATTTTAGTATCCCCAACCAGACAAGGGTTCCAGAGTGATGAACCATATTTCCAGAACAGGGATTTAAAAGCCCCGATTTTCAATTCATTTAGGTTAGGGTGAAAACATTTTAAAATCAAATTAGTCACCATAGATGCCTTTTTAACCACATAATTAGAGTGGGAAGTGGCTGACAATTTTTCATTGAACATAAGACCAAGATTCTTCATCTCTGAAACAGTAGGAATCAGAAAATTATTTATATGATACTCAACCTTGGGGTCATTGCTCCCAAGATGTAAAACAGAGCATTTTCCCAGAGAAATAGATAATTTCCATTTCAATGATCATTCATAAACTTTCCATAATGTGGAAAAAAACTATTTCGTCTCAAAATCCTCGTTTTTTCGCTTGCAAATGCTCACAAACACTTTAATTAAGTGTTTTTTGAGCATCTTAAAGCATTCTGATAATTATTCTGATCATATATCTCATTTTGTGTTCATAAATCGTAATTTCTAGAAATTTATTATTCGAAAAATTTTAAAACCATCAATTTGTTCGTAACCTTTCATAAACTTGACCGGAAAGCTATGAGTCAGAAGCGTAGAAATTTTCCAAAAATACTTCCATGAAGCATTTGAATTCAATTTACGTTAAGAAAGGAACAAACACTTCAAAAAGTTTAGAAAGTTGACGTGTTGATCACACCTGTAAGCAGGGTTTTTTGCACACAGCAACCAAATTTTTTTGCTAGGTTGCACAGTGCAACTTGAGGCCTGACTGCTCTCTTGATTAGGTTATAGGGTTTTCTGTCCGGAGATGCATTTTTATGCGTTTTAAAATGGAAAAAAGTGAAAATTTCCCGGCGCTTCGTGCCCGGTTTCAATTTATTTATAATTTTTTATATGTTTTTAGTGCGCGGTTAGAAAATGTCATTCTAGTTAGTGTTTATGGGTTCTGATTATCAAATTATGGATAAATGTTTGATCCTGTATTATTTTTTGACGAACTTGAGTGAAAACTAACATTTTTCGGTCATTTTATCAAAAATTTTTGCGATCTTCAAACAAATTTTGATTTTCATGTGATTAAAACATTTTGAGAGTAAGACAATGCTAGAAATTCTTACCGGTAGAAAGATCCAAATTCTTAGTCGCTTGCCTAGTTTTTGAATTTTAGTTTGTCCGACTGAAAATTCATTAAATTCACTGAAAAATCAAACTTTCTGTCTGAGAAATAAAAGGTGGAAACTGGAAAGATTAACTTTCCAGCGTTCTAGAATATTGGAATTCAGAAGCGCCGAACAAATTACTCTAGTGTTGTCATATTAATCTTCTGATTTTCTCTCCATAACTCAGAAAATTGCGTTTTAAATGCCTAAAACCGACGTGGATCGAATGAAATAACAGGAAAACTGAGTTGTGATGGTTTTTCCGATAAATTTTACACAAATTTATCGATTTTAGAGTGAGCAACTAAAAATTTTTCTGTGCAACCAAAAATTTTCCCCAAGTTGCACATTGCAACCTGGCCTGTGCAGAAAAACCGTGCCTGTAAGAGGTCCGAGCAGTTGGGGGGGGGGGGGGGTTAACCCGAAGTTTTGGGAGAGGGGGTCGAAAAAAGTCGAAATTTTCCCCAAAAAAGACACTTTTTGCCAATATTTTCTGATTTTTTCAAGTCTGGGGGGGGGTTGGATATATGGTTGACGAAGATGAGGGGGTCCCCCCCAACCCCCACACCTGTAAGAGTTCCAACCAGTTGGGGGAGGGTAAACGCAGGGGTCGAAAAATCTTCAAAAAAGTCGGAAAAATTTCGAAGATTTTCCCAAAAAAGCCATTTTTTCCCAGTTTGGGTGGGGAGGGGGGTTGGGTATAGGGCTGACCAAGTTGGGGGTGGGGGTTCCGACCTTTGGGTATAGGGTTCGACCCAGTTGGGGGTGGGGGCAGTGTTTTTTTGCACTGTGCAAAACTTTTTTGGTGATTTTTTGCACCATGCAAAAGAGCTCGTGCAAAAAAAACACTGGGTGGGGGTCCTCCCCCAATTACAGGTATGCCGAACCCCCCAATTACAGGTATTGTGTTGATCTTTCTCAAAAATCTATGAAGGAAAAAATGCGGATATCGCCATTAAGTATAAAGATATAATAAGCAGAAGTCCACAAGGTCAAATTTTTCAGGTAGGGGTAAAATTCAAAATTTTCGGGGGTAGTGTAGCTAAATGTCCACTAAACGCGTCATTTTGTCTCAAAATTAGGCAACCAGTGATCAATTTTAAGGAATACCCTCCTCATACCCCTCCCCATGGGGTTGTCTGGTAATAAGTATTCAAGATTGCCAATCAAACATGAAATAGTACGTTTAAGATTATGAAAACTGTTAAAGATTAAATGGTAAGTAAAGGTAAACATGCTAAAAGCCGCACCTGAGCTTGGTAATAAATAATGATTATTAAAGTTATTTTGTAAATCAATTTATAATTTTAAAAATTTTGAGATTTTGACCTCCCAAAATGCATCTTTTAAATATAAAAACCCCAAATTTTTCTTCCACATTTGTGGAAAGACCTCAAAAATTTATTCCACATTCTAGATTTTTTTCCTTTATTTTAATGCAAATGTGGAAAAAACAGTGGTTCCAGTGTTTTTTTGCCAAAACATGGTTTTAGGCACAACAAATTTTGAGCGTTTGTGCCAATTGGCACAAAATTTATGGGTGGTCAAATATTAAATTTCCTAAATTTTTAGACGTTTTTGGGGCTGAAAACGCAAAAAATTTTCGGCTCTTCGCGCGGAGTCAACGAATATAATATTTTCTATTGGTATATTTGACCCGAACGCGAAAAATTTCTCTTTGAACAATGTATTAGTATTGTTGCAGCAAACTGTATAGGATGTCATTGTCAACGATTGATGAATGAAAAAAAATTCTGAATATTCTCTGTTCATTCAGCCAGATTCGGATTAAAAACTGAAATTCTCACTTTATGTGTTTGATTGATTCAAATAGAATTATAAAAAATCAATATCGTTGGTTAGGGTACAATGTTTCGACCGAAAATTTACACAATTGTCGACTTTATTTTCTCTAGTCTTTACATTGTTGTTAAATATATAAGGTAACGAGGGGTGACTTTGATCAGAGTATGGCATTAGATAACTATTTGAGAACAGCAGGTCATTTTTGCTGTGTAGACAACAAAGACAAATCTACACAGCAAAAATGACCAGCTGGTCTCAAATAGTTATCAAATGCCCAGGGTTGGCGGGCATTGGGTTTTTGGGCTGATGGGGTTTTTAGGGTTGAAAAATTGGACATTTCTGGGTTTTTGGGTTTTTTGAAAAAAAGTTTATTTTTTCCATCTTATTAACAAGAAACCAATTTCTTCCTGATTTAACAATAAAGTGAGAGTTGAGAAAATTATAGTAACTGTACTCTTCTGACACTGACATAACAACAGATTTGAGATAAGATTACACAAAACAACAAACAAATCAAATGCTTTGTAAATTATCAATTCAGGAAACTTTTAGCACTATTCGATTCGGTTCGTATGACTGTTCTGTTAAGTTATTCTGACCCTAAAGCTAAAGAATCTATTGCAAAAAATTGCTTTGAGAGTGTACGGTTTTTAAGACTGATATTGATAAACCGGCAAAATTAATTTTGTCATGTTAGATATTAGTATATGTCTTCACATGGGTCAAAAATCGATTGAAAAAACTTTGAGTTTACAGTTTTGTTGATTTTGTTGCCTTTGTAAATCTTGATTTGAGATCAAAAGTTGCTTTTGCTTAGCAAATTGTTGCTGTGATATTTTCTAGTCGAAGACAAAAGAAAGCAAATACAAAAATCTGGAGGGTATTATTGTGAAACACTAAAAACATTTTCAAGACTGAACAAAAGTAAAAAGAAAATACACAAAGATAGCTAGAAAAAATATCCAGAAATTGGACAAGGTTAAAAAAGAACTAAAACAAAATGAAAGTTCCAACATGATGTAAGTTCGAAATGAACAAACTACAGAATAGACGAGTTAGATTAGTCTAGGAAACGCGGGTTACAAAGTGTAACGAACTAACGCTTGTGTTGCCATATTCTCCTCTGCTGTATAGTGACAGAATTCATATAGCCGGATCAGCTATTAATAAAATTAAACCAATACAATTTTTCACAAGAAATATTAAGCTATAAATCCTATTATGTGCGTCAATTATCGAGTAGTCTATTTTTAGCATTTTCTTTTGATAAAACACCAGATGTTCTCGATAATGTATCGTAAGAAAGTAGCACAACTCAGTAGAAAAGGAAAAACGCATGATATCCTAAAATGTGTGCAAATTAGTAGAACACGTGAAGACTTGTTCCTTGTATAAAATTTCTGATATTATATTCGTAATCAGCGGCATTGATTTAGCCAGGAAACTATTCTAATTTAATAGGTAGATGATTTTAATTGTTACGATGAGTAATTTGTGTATTTTTGTTTTAAAATTAAGTAAAATGATCCGAAAATGTTTTGATTTATGAGGAATACAACTTTAGTAATGTTGCATTTGCTTTATTTTTACTTGGTTCAGATCCACCATTGTAAAATTTCAAAAAACCCTGATAAAACCCAGAAAAATTCATAAAAACCCAAAAAAACCTGAAAAACCAAAATTCCAAATTTTGAAAATGGGTTTTTTACCAACCCTGCAAATGCCATACTCTGATCAAAGTCGCCCCTGATCAACGTCACCCCACTTTACCTTATATTACATATAGACATTCATATTGATAGTCAAAAATTGAATCAGTTTGAATTTTCTGAACAATTCTAGAGTTATTTAAATTTTCTCAGCATCCATTTCTTTTCGAGTCGTCGTGAACTATTTTCCTACACATATTTTTCTTATCTCACTCACATGGTTAGCTGAAAAATAGGTAGGGCACGATTTTTACAAAAAATTAATGGGATCGGATACAGGAAAGATGCATTTTGGTGCATTTTAGAAGGTCATAATCTCAAAATTTTCCGATGCTTCGTGCCGATTACAAATTTAATAATTATTATCATGCATTAATTAGCTCAGGCGCGGCTTTTAGCATGTCTACCTTCATTCATCATATAATCTATAATAGTTTTCATCATCTTGAACGTATTATCTCATGTCTTCATTGGTAATCTTCAATATTTTATTATGATATTTAATGAAGATTCGCATTTTTTCCTTTGCAGAAAGATCAAAACGTCAAGTCTCTAAGCTTTTTGATGCAATTCTTTCTTTTCTAACGTAAAATTAATTCAAACACTTCATGGAAATATCTTTCGGAAATTTATACTCTGCTTACTCATATATTTTCGACCAAGTATGAGAGTTTACAAATAAATTATACTGGTTTTAAAATTTTTCAAGTAAAATTCTAGAAATTACGACTTTTGAACACAAAATTCAAACCTAATTCTTGAAATAAATGTTCGGAAAATTGATTTTCCAGCGTCGCAGAACATCGATACCCAAAAAATTTTTCCGGCGCTTCGCGCCGGAAACATTAACATTCCTTTTGGGTTCTCACTTGTCATCGTAGAGGACTTAACCAGCGATTTCTCATGTAATTTACAGGGTTGGCAAGGCTTTGGTTTTTTAAAAAAACCAAAAAATTGGAAAATCTCTGGTTTTTTGGTTTTTTCCCAAAATCATTGGGAAACTGTTTTTTACATTAGTCGATCTTTTAGGCATGTATTGGTGTCTATCTAAATCAACAAAACAATTAACTTAGTTGAATTGACTTCACTACAGAGTAGAAGAAAGTCGTATTTTTATGATACATTTCGCATTCAAAAGATGTGATATAAATATCAATCGATATCCTTTGCATACATTTCGCAAGCACACATTTAGTGAGTCGAGTTTGCTATAATTTGCTCACAAAAAAATTTGACGCTGAATCTTTCGTAGAGTTTACTCCAACCATGCGGGTGACATCTATTGTTCCATATCATCATCGAAATTTGATAAAATATGATTGAGGTTAATATCGTGAATTTATTTTTACGGTAAGCTTTTTAATTTTCTTAGCTTGAAATTTCAAAATATAAATGAGACAACAATAATAAAATTTTATACACATCATTTGAGCATACTGTAGGTTAACAAAGAGAAGAGCTTTTGAGTGGCTCATTTTTACAAGACTTGACGTCGCTACTAAGTAGGAAAAATCGTACAAAAATATGTATCTATCATGCAAGCGAGAATAGTATAATATAATGAGAAACATTTGCTGTAGTTATAGCTCGCAGACAGGTTTGAAAAGCAAAAATTTGGAAATATCAGAAATGTCTATGTGTGACCTTAAAGTGCAGTTTGTAATATTAATAACATGTAATAATCTATCAATTTAAAACCCTCTTATCGAAAACGGTATGCTTAAAAATTGTGTCATTTCAACTTTTCTGTGCATATGTATATATGTGATGCATTGATACAATTCTGTAGTTGATTTCTTTTGAGTTTTGATTACGTACATTGTGTATTGTATATTTCTCTTTATTTGTAATTTTTCTTCTTTTCCTTGAATTAACCCCTTATATACATATCTCATGCTACGTTCCATTTTTACTTTTCTTATGTTCTTCACTCATGGTTCCTTTCTTATGTGCCCACTATTACTGTATTTCTATTGCTACAATAGGGATTTCCTATAGCATAAAATAATTAGACTTCCGATAAGATTAATACTTCTACTTGCCATTTTAAGGCTCCCTAACTAGTCTTAGATGATACAGGGAGCTTCCAGCAGTTTTTTACATAGTTATTTCGATGTACCAAACATTCTAAAGAATTAAACCAGAAAAAACCACTAAAAAACCATAGAAAAACCAAAAAGTCGAGATTTCAAAAGTTTGGTTTTTGCCAACCTTGGTAATTCAAAGTCATTATGCTTTTGGATAGTTTGCTTGAAAGTTTGTTCCAATGCTTGTAGATTAAACTTTGAACTCGAAAATTTCGATGTTTTCCTATATTTTAACGGGTCTGAAAACACCAGAAGGCATGAAAAGGCTGAAAAACACGTAAATAAAGCGTCTGTGAGCATTTTTGAGCGAAAAAAATGACTTCGGGAAAATAGGGAAAAAAATTTTGACCCCTTTTTCCATTTGGGAATCATACCAGTAAGACCTCCGACCAATTGGGGGGGGGGGGGTAAATCCGAAATTTGGGGGAGGGGTAGAAAAAAGTCGAAATTTTTCTCAAAAAAAGGCCAAAAAACGTTCACTTTTTTGCAAATTTTTTTAATTTTTTCCAAACTGGGGGGGGGGGGTTGGATGATTTTGGTACAGGGTTGGCCAAGTTGGGGGGGTCCTCCCCCAACCCCCGCTGCAAGTACAGGTATGTTGGGAATAAAGGCCCGGGGGGAAAAAACAGTGCTACACACACGACGGGTCCTTAAGTAATTATTAGCAAACACACGAACTTGTTCTGTCTCTCTTGGGTACTCCGAATGTTTTCGGCAACCGATCAATTTTTTCAATACGGGATTAGGCGTTAATCCATTCGGGAAAATATTCGCCATCTTTCCGTTAACACACTTGACTATGTGGAGATTTCGCCAATATTAAAATTTACGAAACTTTCACGAAACATAATTGTTGTCTCCTTTACTGTAGATTCAACCTCTGACGCTGAACTTTTGTAACGACACTAACCTGACAACTCCAGGTGATTTTTTCTGGATCGAACGACAGCAAATCACACTTCGACTGAGAATTAGAAATATACACCATATTCATCCAGAATTGCGTGATTTTACTCCGGTTTCGATGGAATGTCAAATGTCACGAACAATATATACCATACTATACGTCCCCTGAAAAGTAAGTCTGTCTTGCAAAATGAAACTACATTGATTTTCATATAATGTGGATTGAAGATTTCTTCGGTCGATTTTCAACAAATTTGAGAACCACTGTTTTTTTTCCACATTTGCACTATAATGTGGAAAAAAAATCTGGAATGTGGAAAAAATTTTTTAGGTGTTTCCACAAATGTGGAAGAAAAATTTGGGCTTTTCATATTGAAAAGATGCATTTTGATGCATTTTAGGAGGTCAAAATCTCAAAATTGTTTTTTTATAATCATCATTTATTAAGTAGCTCAGGCGCTGCTTTTATCATGTCTACCTTCACTTAGCATTTAATCTTCAATAGTTTTCATCATCTTAAACATACCTTCAAGACCTCCGACCATGAGGGGGTTAAATCCGAAATTTGGGGGGAGTAGGTCGAAAAAAGTCGAAATTTTTCCCAGAAAGGGTCGAAAAACATGCACTCTTTCGCAAATTTTTTTAATTTTTTCCAAACTGGGGGGGGGGGGTTGGGTGCCACTAGTTGGGTATGGTTCTCATTGTGGAAAAAATTTTGGGGAATTCAAAACCGAAAAAATGCGTTTTGGTGGACTTGAAAGGGTCAAAATCTCAAAATTTTCGGGCGCTTGGCGCCGGGCACGGGTACAATCCTGACTATTTTCTATCAGGCGCGGCCATTAGCATATCTACTTCGACTTACTAATAAATGCTCAACAGTTTCATTCAATCAAGTTAGCTCGTTTCATTTTCTAATCCTTAACAACAGTCAATAATGTCGTCCAAAATTGAGATTTTTCATCAATTTTCTCAATTTTTTCTCTCGATGTTTGGAGTTGTTTAAACGTCTGCAACCTGAACTTGTGCGTTTATCAAAGATAGAAATTGAAGACATCATTCTAGACTTCGATTTTAGAACTTCTTTTTATGAATATCTGTTGGAGGGATGGAATTTTTAGGGATGGCGGTAGCCACGCTGAAATTTTTCTGACGCCGGTTTTTGGGGGGTTTTCATGATAAAGGGAAGAAAGAACAAGTGAAATTATGCATGGGAAAAGCGCCAAAGCGAAGTTAAGGGAAAAAATTTGCATCACTTATACAATGTTGTCCCCATATTTTGTCCATGACTTTTTCTTCTTCATCGTTCTTCAAATTATTCTTTTTGTCTAAAAAATGATAAAATATGTACTTATGGCGCGAAGCGCAGAGAAATTGACGTTTTTGATCATTTTTTGTTCAAAAATTGACATTTTTCATAGAAAAAATGACATTTTTCAGTATTTTTCCGACTAAAACTATGGGGGTCCCTAGGGCTACCATATGGCTAGCCATAGGATTGGAAAATCCTTGGGGGGGGGCGGTCGCCCAATGGCTAGCCATATGGTCGACGATTTCTGGGGTTTCTGGGGGGGGGTTCCCATAGCACTTCCCCCAATTACATGTATGCTTGGGGGGTCGGGGAGTACTCTGCGTTGATACCACTGCT